>JASVEL010006855.1:0-125984 GCA_032618575.1 Nicotiana noctiflora
TTTACAATGCCCCATACATATACATAGGCCACAATCCCACAGTTTACATGTCTACGGAGCCTCTAGGATACAAAAAGGAAATACAATACTTGCCGGTAACAAGGCCCCGGCTATACCTTACAAAATCCAAAAGAAAGTCTGAAATAAAAGTGGCATGAGCCACACTGTGCCCGGAAGAAAAAGGGGCTCACCAAAACGGGCAGTGGAAGGAGAAGGATACTACTGCCGATGAGCTGAAGTGCCTGCTATCGATCCACCTACAATCATAACACGAATGTAGCGTCCCCGGCAAAAGGGACGTCAGTACACTTGAATTGTACTGGTATGTATGGACAAACTTTGTCCCAAGTAAACTCAAGCCATTAAATTACATCAACAATTAATTAAGCCACCCAACCATGTTTCCACATTTTTCCTCATTTCAAATAATTCTCACACAAAGCACTTTCTACAACCAACCAATTTAACAATAACCAATCAATCACGTAAAGCACAAGTAGTCAAACAAAGGGGCAATCAGTGCCCCACAGGTTGCAAACTCTCCTGCTGTCTCCTTTCACAATTTCACATTATTGATTTATGTATCAATTTTTAATAGCGATTTCGATCGCTTTCCATCCTTATTGCCCCCTGACCACCCTTATTACCTCGGCCACCCTTATCACCCCAACCCACACCTTATTTCACCACGTCGCGGCGCGCGACACGACCCCGCCTTACAGCTGAAAACACAACAATTTCAAACAGCAGATAAGGTACTACACACAATTTCAACAAGTTCAAATAAGCAACTTACACATTGGTTCATATTCTCAATTTCTTCTCAATTCAATATCACAACCATGTTACAACATTTCCACAATTCAGGTGTTTCATCTCTTTCCACAATAAACCAATTTTCAAGTGTTTCGTTTGTTTTCCACAAGGTGCCATATAGGCCATCATAGTCATTATTCACAATTCTTTTGCCAAACTAAACTCTCATTTTACATCACTCATGGCTCAACAACAAACTTTGAATATCCAACAACAACATCAAGAATTTCACACAATTTGTCAATTTAACCCGAAACAAACAACTTCACACACATAGGCGATTTCACAAGAATCAAAATTAGCCATACATACCTGGTGATGAGTTTTCTTCCATTAACTTCCTACTTTATGCTTACCCAAGCTATCTTACTCTTGCCAACCTTGTTCTTGAAGACTCTTACTTCTACTCACTTCTTTTTACTAGAAATCAAGTTCAATAATCATGCATGAGTGTAAAAATTCTATTTTTAAAAGCTATTATATGCAAACCTCTCTTTACCCAATTAAAACTGAAAATCAAAGAAAATAGTTAGGGTTTTTACCTTGAAAATATTGGGGAAGTTGAATCCTTGCCCTAGGATCCCTTGGAATTAAAATGATTGGAACAATCCTTGAAGATGCAAGATTTCTCTCTCTAAAAACCCTCTCTTCTCTCTCTAATTTTTGGTGAGATGATATGATAAAAATGAAGAAGAGGTGTGTTATATTAAAGAAGAGATCGGGTCAAAATGTTACAAAAACTGGGCCGGGGTCAATTATGCGATCACTATGCGACCGCAGAACACACATGCGGTCCGCAAAGTGACCGCAAAATGGCCTCAAAAATTACAAGTTTCTGTTAAGGAATGCGGCCGGAATGCGGTCCGCATGTTTGATCTGCGGTCGCAAAATGCACCGCAGATTTGACATGCGATCGCATATCGACCGCACATTTGACGGATTTTGAGAAACTCTCTGGAACGATTTGCGGTCAGAATGCGGTCCGCATGTCAGGTTTGCGGTCGCATTCTTGACCGCACATTTGACACTTTTTCGGAAAAATTATTTCTCTACATTTTTGAAACTTAAATCACTACCAAGGGTCCGAACCGCGGCGCGCAAGCTCGCCGCGAAGAATTCTACGCATTCCTAACACATCATTCGGACCATGACACCACATCTACTAGGTTTTATGCACAAAAATTTTACGGGGCCTTACATCCTCCCCCCCTTAAGATCATTCGTCCTCGAATGAGGATTTTGAAATAAATGAGTTTTGAAAGACATGATATGCAAGCTATCAAAATTTTGACTAACACTTATATTTTAGAAAAATTTCGCCAGAGTTTCCTTTGCATTATGGACATATCCACCTGTCAGAGGGCCCCCGAAACACATTACCAAACAACAATATACAATTACAACACTTTTCACAACTTGTATACACTTTCTTACCTCAACGAATGCACATATTCTATCACATTGTTACAATTGCACATAAACTAGTCACTTCAATGAATTCTTACCTTATTTAACCATTTTAACACACCATGTACACTTAACAAATCATTACCAATCTACACTTACTATTAGTTGCTTATTAAACACGTAAATCTTTATAAGGCTTTCATTTATCAAGAACGGTTCAAGTGACCCAAGGTAACAACACATTTAACTCATTACAAAATGAAGGGGACTTTACTAATACTAAGAGGGAAACAACTTAGACAAGATGACAGTTACTAGGAGTAGGAGGGTCGCCTAATTTCTTCTAGGCTTGATCGAACAAATGGGGGTACTTTTCCTTCATCTCTTTTTCCGCTTCCCATGTGGCCTCCTCAACTTGTTGACTTCGCCACAATACTTTAACAGAGGCAACTTCCTTATTTCTTAACTTACGGACTTGCCTATCAAGAATGGCAACTGGAACTTCTTCATATGACAAATCTTCATTAACCTCAATAGCCTCGACTGACATGATTGCGGATGGATTTCCAATCACTTTCTTCAACATGGACACATGGAATACCGAGTGCACCGATGACATCTCAAGAGGCAATTTCTAGCCTATAAGCAACTTGACCAATCCTTTGAACGATCCGATATGGCCCGACATACCTAGGACTCAATTTCCCTTTCTTTCCGAATCGCATGACTCCCTTAATAGGAGATACCCTCAAGAACACCCAATCATCGACTTGAAACTCCAAATCCCTTCGACGAACGTCTGCATAGGACTTTTGACAACTCTGTGCTGTTTTCATTCTCTCCTGAATAACCTTGACCTTTTCCATAGCTTCGTACACCATATCCAGCCCTAGCAATTCCGCTTCACCTACCTCAAACCACCCGATTGGCGACCTACATCACCTCCCGTACAATGCCTCAAACGGGGCCATTTGAATGCTAGCATGATAGCCGTTATTGTAAGCAAATTCTATCAGTGGCAAGTGTTCATCCCAATTACCTTTAAAATCTAAGACACAAGCCCGCAACATATCTTCAAGCGTCTGAATGGTCCGCTCGGCCTGTCCATCGGTCTGTGGATGGAAAGTTGTGCTGAGATTCACCTGAGTTCCCAAACCTTGCTGAAACTTCTTCCAAAAGTTAGCTGTGAACTGAGCCCCGCGATCCGAGATAATAGAAAGTGGAGTGCCATGAAGTCTTACTATCTCCTCGATGTACAATCTTGCATATTGCTCCGCAGTATCAGTGGACTTGACAGGCAGGAAGTGAGCCTGATTTGGTGAGTCGATCCACTATCACTCATATTGAATCGAACTTACGCTGTGTGCGAGGTAACCCTACCACGAAATCCATATTGATCATCTCCCATTTCCACCTTGGTATTTCTATAAGCTGAGTTAATCCTCCAGGCCATTGATGCTCGGCCTTCACTTGTTGACAGTTCGGACATTTAGCTACAAAGCTTGCTATATCCCTTTTCATACCGTTCCACCAATAAATCTCCTTAAGGTCATGATACATTTTCGTGGAACCTAGTTGTACAAAATATCTGGAAATATGTGCCTCTGCCATTACCTTTTCTCGAAGTTCGTTCACGTCCGGAACACATAATCTGCCTTGACACCGCATTACACCATCCTCGCTGCTAAGTACAAATGCTGAGGTCTTGTCATTCATAACTGCTTCGTTCACCCAAACCAATGCTGGATCCATGAACTGTTTTTCCTTGATTTCCGCGACCAACGATGATTCTGCTCCATTATGCACCAAAACATTCCCCTTGTCTGACGCCGAGATACGAATCCCCAAACTAGCTAATTGGTAAACCTCCCAAGCCAGAGGTCTCTGATCCACACCCAAATGAGCCAAACTACCCATGGATTTTCTACTAAGAGCATCGGCTACCACATTTGCCTTCCCCGGATGGTACAATATGTTCATATCATAGTCCTTGAGCAATTCTAACCACCGCCGCTGTCTCAGATTTAGCTCCTTCTGCTTGAACAAATACTGGAGGCTCTTGTGGTCTGAAAACACATCTACATGAACTCCATAAAGATAATACCGCCATATTTCAAAGCAGACACAACCGTCGCAAGCTCCAAATCATGTGTCGTGTAATTCTTCTCGTGATTTTTGAGTTATCTCAAAGCATACTCTATAACCTTTCCGTGCTGCATCAACACACACCCTAACCAACCATGGAGGCATAACTTTCACCTTAATACTTTACATCGATAGCGGAACATCCTTACTATATTCCTCATACATAAGACCTTCCACGAATTGAGTTCCACTATAATTTCCTTGATGTGGTTACGACCCCATGTGAACAATTGCTACTAACTCTTCATAATTCTTAACCCAAGGCATTGCTGAATGAGTTTTCTCATATGACCTCCTGTCTCAAATGAATAGCACTGGCTAACTTTGCACATATACCCCGAATAACACTAACTTGCACGGCATTGTATCGAATGTAAAGTAGCATTGTGCTCTAACTTTTCTTAACCAACCTCTTTCTCCCCATATGTGCATTATAGACTTTAAGAAACCGCACTACTTCCCCTGTGAAATTTCCTACCATCCCTCATTACGGTTAAACACCTCTCAAAACGTATATCAACAACCTTTATATGCATATGACTTACGAAGGGTCACTATCCCGAGAAGGGTATTCTCTGAAACTTTAAATCCTCCTCAATACTTCAACAACAACTTTTGGTTTCACTCTTAAGTGTAAGGCTTAGTCCACTTGATTCTATCTCGGATGAGTAACTCGCCTTATTCCCCATGTTATAGTTACCAATAAAGTTCCCTGATATTGCCGCTTAAGAGTTATCATGCCAAACACGTCTAGTCCGTCACGAGTTTTCATCCTCTTTCAATCCATTCCGAACCTTTCATTCCCATCTTGATTTGCGGATAGTGCATAGTTAATAGCTTTATTGCCCCACACATTTGTCTGCCTCCCGTGAACTTGAAAAATCATTATGTCTTGTTTAATCATTTTACAGTACCACAACTTCACCAACGATAACCTCGCTTCCCATTGTGTGTAGACATGAACTATCTCTAGACCCCTTTAGTCGATATTCAGTGTCACCCATGTCCGTTGCATTGCGGTTAATCCCTCATAACCTTTATTAACACTTGTGCCCTAAGTGAGTCCACCATTCTGATGCAAAAATTGTTTTAAATAACCATGACCATCTCAATTTAAAGGTTTTCTCACCATTTCTTCTCACCTCATTCTTCCTAGTTAGTGAATAGCCACGCACTCTTCCATATATTACGTGGTCTCTTACCTTAGGCATTCCATCCGGCTCACCTCTTAACTCTTATTGGGACATATGTAGCAAGGAGTGTTCGTCTGAACATCACTTAACACTTATCTATTTGTAAGGCTCTTTAGAGGCTCTCTATCAAACCCCAATTACCATCTTGGGTTGTCGTGGCAACACATTCATTTCTCCCACTCGTTTTGGCTTTCTTAGTATCCCGAAACTTTGTTTAAATCACAAATCTATGATTAGCCCATTCTAGGAACTCACAATCTTTCACATTTGACATATGGTACCTCCTTGGATCCCATTTCTCCCGACCTTATGACAAGTAAAAGTCTCTTTACAACATACTCTTATTTTCTAGAATCGTTGACCCTATCAGTCACATTGCCATGCGTGAAGAATTTACATTCCTTAATCTCTTTTCTAGACCATTCATGTCTTCACCAAAATATTCAAATATCATAACTACATGGTCTCGCTCTTGTTTCATTGTATTTAAGTGGCCTCACGGTGGTCCTCCCTCTCCCACATGGGGAAAATATCCTGGATCTTGACACAAGTCTTGAGTGTAGAAACTTTAGGAACATATGCCTCATATATCTATCCCTCTTATATATATACTCGACCATTAGGAAAATTTAAGTCACCATAGTATTGATCTCCTAAGTTCCCTTCTCCTATTCAGCCACGTAGGTATGGGATTCCAAGTCCCCACGCATATCCTTTATGAGTGTAACGCAACTTCGTACATTTCTGGGTCCTTATAATATTCGTAAGACAAGGGTCTTCTCACCTAGGGTCCAATTGAGTCTCATTTCATAACTTTTTACCTCATATGAGAGACTTACACTCTCCCCATTAATCTCTTAGTCATTATCTCATATATCACGTGCTTATATAACCAATATTCTTTCACACCTTACGATCAATTATATACTTCTTGCACTAACCACGCGTGCTATTTAAGCTTACATATCAATCATCAAATCAATGCCTCTTCGTGCGGTAATCACTTCTAATCCTTTCCCCAAATAAAGTATACTTGTAGTACTATGTACTTATACTATATATATATTCATACAGTTTATTCAACAAGATACATGTGCAATCTCCATAACACCCATGTCTTTTCCCATTGGTCAAGACATATGACAACACTACATAAAATAGACGAAAGAGAATTTAAACTTACCTTGAATCTCAACGCACGGGTTACAAAACAATCTTATAATCAAGCTTTATCGCACGATTTGGAGTGATGAAGAAGGGTAATATTCCTAAATGTCCGTGTAGCCCCCTACTTATATGATGTGGTCGACAACACACCTATAAGAAGGGCACTACTAGACACGGCTCCGAGACATCCTAGGACACTTTAAAAACCATATGCTCTGATACCAAGTTTGTCACGCCCCAAATCGAGGGACATGACCGGCACCTGACCGGGTTGCCCCAGTCAAGCGGACCTGGGTGCCTTCCATTCCCACGCGTTACCCCTGTGTTGACTGTTACTCATTAACCAAAATATCTTACCAACAATGACTGATTTCACAATGCATAAATATAACCATGTGATTTATTTACTAACAAGTTCATAATTTATATTTACAATGCCCCATACATATACATAGGCCACAATCCCACAGTTTACATGTCTACGGAGCCTCTAGGATACAAAAAGGAAATACAATACTTGCCGGTAACAAGGCCCCGGCTATACCTTACAAAATCCAAAAGAAAGTCTGAAATAAAAGTGGCATGAGCCACACTGTGCCCCGAGGAAGAAAGGGGCTCACCAAAAACGGGCAGTGGAGGATGAAAGATACTACTGCCGATGAGCTGAAGTGCCTGCTACTGATCCACCTACAATCATGACACGAATGTAGCGCCCCCGGCAAAAGGGACGTCAGTACACTTGAATTGTACCGGTATGTATGGACAAACTTTGTCCCAAGTAAACTCAAGCCATTAAATTACATCAACAATTAATTAAGCCAGCCAACCATGTTTCCACATTTTTCCTCATTTCAAATAATTCTCACACAAAGCACTTTCTACAACCAACCAATTTAACAATAACCAATCAATCACGTAAAGCACAAGTAGTCAAACAAAGGGGCAATCAGTGCCCCACAGGTTGCAAACTCTCCTGCTGTCTCCTTTCACAATTTCACATTATTGATTTATGTATCAATTTTTAATAGCGATTTCGATCGCTTTCCATCCTTATTGCCCCCTGACCACCCTTATTACCTCGGCCACCCTTATCACCCCAACCCACACCTTATTTCACCACGTCGCGGCGCGCGACACGACCCCGCCTTACAGCTGAAAACACAACAATTTCAAACAGCAGATAAGGTACTACACACAATTTCAACAAGTTCAAATAAGCAACTTGCACATTGTTTCATGTTCTCAATTACTTCTCAATTCAATATCACAACCATGTTACAGCATTTCCACAATTCAGGTGTTTCATCTCTTTCCACAATAAACCAATTTTCAAGTGTTTCGTTTGTTTTCCACAAGGTGCCATATAGGCCATCATAGTCATTATTCACAATTCTTTTGCCAAACTAAACTCTCATTTTACATCACTCATGGCTCAACAACAAACTTTGAATATCCAACAACAACATCAAGAATTTCACACAATTTGTCAATTTAACCCGAAACAAACAACTTCACACACATAGGCGATTTCACAAGAATCAAAATTAGCCATACATACCTGGTGATGAGTTTTCTTCCATTAACTTCCTACTTTATGCTTACCCAAGCTATCTTACTCTTGCCAACCTTGTTCTTGAAGACTCTTACTTCTACTCACTTCTTTTTACTAGAAATCAAGTTCAATAATCATGCATGAGTGTAAAAATTCTATTTTTAAAAGCTATTATATGCAAACCTCTCTTTACCCAATTAAAACTGAAAATCAAAGAAAATAGTTAGGGTTTTTACCTTGAAAATATTGGGGAAGTTGAATCCTTGCCCTAGGATCCCTTGGAATTAAAATGATTGGAACAATCCTTGAAGATGCAAGATTTCTCTCTCTAAAAACCCTCTCTTCTCTCTCTAATTTTTGGTGAGATGATATGATAAAAATGAAGAAGAGGTGTGTTATATTAAAGAAGAGATCGGGTCAAAATGTTACAAAAACTCGGCCGGGGTCAATTATGCGGTCACTATGCGACCGCAGAACACACATGCGGTCCGCAAAGTGACCGCAAAATGGCCTCAAAAATTACAAGTTTCTGTTAAGGAATGCGGCCGGAATGCGGTCCGCATGTTTGATCTGCGGTCGCAAAATGCACCGCAGATTTGACATGCGATCGCATATCGACCGCACATTTGACGGATTTTGAGAAACTCTCTGGAACGATTTGCGGTCAGAATGCGGTCCGCATGTCAGGTTTGCGGTCGCATTCTTGACCGCATATTTGACACTTTTTCGGAAAAATTATTTCTCTACATTTTTGAAACTTAAATCACTACCAAGGGTTCGAACCGCGGCTCGCAAGCTCGCCGCGAAGAATTCTACGCATTCCTAACACATCATTCGGACCATGACACCACATCTACTAGGTTTTATGCACAAAAATTTTACGGGGCCTTACATCCTCCCCCCCTTAAGATCATTCGTCCTCGAATGAGGATTTTGAAATAAATGAGTTTTGAAAGACATGATATGCAAGCTATCAAAATTTTGACTAACACTTATATTTTAGAAAAATTTCGCCAGAGTTTCCTTTGCATTATGGACATATCCACCTGTCCAGAGGGCCCCCGAAACACATTACCAAACAACAATATACAATTACAACACTTTTCACAACTTGTATACACTTTCTTACCTCAACGAATGCACATATTCTATCACATTGTTACAATTGCACATAAACTAGTCACTTCAATGAATTCTTACCTTATTTAACCATTTTAACACACCATGTACACTTAACAAATCATTACCAATCTACACTTACTATTAGTTGCTTATTAAACACGTAAATCTTTATAAGGCTTTCATTTATCAAGAACGGTTCAAGTGACCCAAGGTAACAACACATTTAACTCATTACAAAATGAAGGGGACTTTACTAATACTGAGAGGGAAACAACTTAGGCAAGATGACAGTTACTAGGAGTAGGAGGGTCACCTAATTTCTTCTAGGCTTGATCGAACAAATGGGGGTACTTTTCCTTCATCTCTTTCTCTGCTTCCCATGTGGCCTCCTCAACTTGTTGACTTCGCCAGAATACTTTAACAGAGGCAACCTCCTTATTTCTTAACTTACGGACTTGCCTATCAAGAATGGCAACTGGAACTTCTTCATATGACAAATCTTCATTAACCTCAATAGCCTCGACTGACATGATTGCGGATGGATTTCCAATCACTTTCTTCAACATGGACACATGGAATACCGAGTGCACTGATGACATCTCAAGAGGCAATTTCTAGCCTATAAGCAACTTGACCAATCCTTTGAACGATCCGATATGGCCCGACATACCTAGGACTCAATTTCCCTTTCTTTCCGAATCGCATGACTCCCTTAATAGGAGATACCCTCAAGAACACCCAATCATCGACTTGAAACTCCAAATCCCTTCGACGAACGTCTGCATAGGACTTTTGACAACTCTGTGCTGTTTTCATTCTCTCCTGAATAACCTTGACCTTTTCCATAGCTTCGTACACCATATCCAGCCCTAGCAATTCCGCTTCACCTACCTCAAACCACCCGATTGGCGACCTACATCACCTCCCGTACAATGCCTCAAACGGGGCCATTTGAATGCTAGCATGATAGCCGTTATTGTAAGCAAATTCTATCAGTGGCAAGTGTTCATCCCAATTACCTTTAAAATCTAAGACACAAGCCCGCAACATATCTTCAAGCGTCCGAATGGTCCGCTCGGCCTGACCGTCGGTCTGTGGATGGAAAGCTGTGCTGAGATTCACCTGAGTTCCCAAACCTTGCTGAAACTTCTTCCAAAAGTTAGCTGTGAACTGAGCCCCACGATCCGAGATAATAGAAAGTGGAGTGCCATGAAGTTTTACTATCTCCTTGATGTACAATCTTGCATATTGCTCTGCAGTATCAGTGCATCATTCGGACCATGACACCACATCTACTAGGTTTTATGCACAAAAATTTTACGGGGCCTTACATCAGTGCCCCACAGGTTGCAAACTCTCCTGCTGTCTCCTTTCACAATTTCACATTATTGATTTTTGTATCAATTTTCAATAGCGATTTCGATCGCTTTCCATCCTTATTGCCCCCGACCACCCTTATTACCTCGGCCACCCTTATCACCCCAACCCACACCTTATTTCACCACGTTGCGGCGCGCAACACGACCCCGCCTTACAGCTGAAAACACAACAATTTCAAACAGCAGATAAGGTACTACACACAATTTCAACAAGTTCAAATAAGCAACTTACACATTTGTTCATGTTCTCAATTTCTTCTCAATTCAATATCACAACCATGTTACAATATTTCCACAATTCAAGTGTTTCATCTCTTTCCACAATAAACCAATTCTCAAGTGTTTCGTTTGTTTTCCACAAGGTGCCATATAGGCCATCATAGTCATTATTCACAATTCTTTTGCCAAATTAAACTCTCATTTTACATCACTCATAGCTCAACAACAAACTTTGAATATCCAACAACAACATCAAGAATTTCACACAATTTGTCAATTTAACACGAAACAAACAAACTTCACACATAAAGGCGATTTCACAAGAATCAAAATTAGCCATACATACCTGGTGATGAGTTTTCTTCCGTTAACTTTCTACTTTATACTTACCCAAGATATCCTACTCTTGCCAACCTTGTTCTTGAAGACTCTTACTTCTACTCACTTCTTTTTACTAGAAATCAAGTTCAATAATCATGCATGAGTGTAAAAATTCTATTTTTAAAAGCTATTATATGAAAACCTCTCTTTACCCAATTAAAACTGAAAATCAAAGAAAATAGTTAGGGTTTTTACCTTGAAAATATTGGGGAAGTTGAATCCTTGCCCTAGAATCCCTTGGAATTAAGTAGTTGGAACAATCTTTGAAGATGAAGAACTTCTCTCTCTAAAAACCCTCTCTTCTCTCTCTAATTTTGGTGAGATGATATGATAAAATGAAGAAGAAAGGTGTTATATTAAAGAAGAGATCGGGTCAAAATGTTACAAAAATCTGGGTCGGGGTCAATTATGCGGTGCACTATGCGACCGCAGAATCAACATGCGGTCCGCATAGTGACCGCAGAATTGCCCCAAATTTTACAAGGTTCTGTTAAGGAATGCGGCCAGAATGCGGTCCGCATGTTTGATCTGCGGTCGCAAAATGCACCGCAGATTTGACATGCGATCGCATATCGACCGCACATTTGACACGATTTTTGGGAAACTCTCTGGAACGTTTTGCGGCAAGAATGCGGTCTGCATGTCAGGTTTGCGATCGCATTCTTGACCGCATATTGGACACTTTTCGGGAAAATTAATTCTCTACATTTTTGAAACTTAAATCACTACCAAGGGTCCGAACCGCGGCGAGCTTGCGAGCCGCGAAGAATTCTACGCATTCCTAACACATTTATTCGGACCATGACACCATAGCTACTAGGTTTTATGCACAATTATTTTACGGGGCCTTACATCCTCCCCCCCTTAAGATCATTCGTCCTCGAATGAGGATTTTGAAATAAATGAGTTTTGAAAGACATGATATGCAAGCTATCAAAATTTTGACTAACTCTTATATTTTAGAAAATTTTTGCCAGAGTTTCCTTTGTTTTATGGACATATCCACCTGTCAGAGGGCCCCCGAAACACATTACCAAACAATAATATACAACTACAACACTTTTCACAACTGGTATACACTTTCTTACCTCAACGAATCACATATTCTATCACATTGTTACAATTGCACATAAACTAGTCACTTCAATGAATTCTTACCTTATTTAACCATTTTAACACACCATGTACACTTAACAAACCATTACCAATCTACACTTACTATTAGTCGCTTATTTAACACGTAAATCTTTATAAGGCTTTCATTTATCAAGAAAGGCTCAAATGACCCAAATGTGACAACACATTAAATTCATTACAAAATGAAGGAGACTTTACTAACACTAAGAGGGAAACAACTTAGGCAAGATGACAAGCTACTAGGAGTAGGAGGGTCACCTAATTTCTTCTAGGCTTGATCGAACAAATGGGGGTACTTTTCTTTCATCTCTTTTTCTGCTTCCCATGTGGCCTCCTCAACTTGTTGACTTCGCCACAATACTTTAACAGAGGCAACTTCCTTATTTCTCAACTTACGGACTTGCCTATCAAGAATGGCAACCGGAACTTCTTCATATGACAAATCTTCATTAACCTCTATAGCTTCGACTGGCATGATGGTGGATGGATCTCCAATCACTTTCTTCAACATGGACACATGGAATACCGGATGCACTGATGATATCTCAGGAGGCAACTCTAGCCTATAAGCAACTTGACCAATCCTTTGAACGATCCGATATGGCCCGACATACCTAGGACTCAATTTCCCTTTCTTTCCGAATCGCATGACTCCCTTCATAGGAGATACCCTCAAGAACACCCAATCATCGACTTGAAACTCCAAATCCCTTCGACGAACGTCCGCATAGGACTTTTGACGACTCTGTGCTGTTTTCATTCTCTCCTGAATAACCTTGACCTTTTCCATAGCTTCGTACACCACATCTGGCCCTAGCAATTCCGCTTCACCTACCTCAAACCACCCGATTGGCGATCTATATCTTCTCCCGTACAATGCCTCAAATGGGGCCATCTGAATGCTAGCATGATAGCTATTATTGTAAGCAAATTCTATCAGTGGCAAGTGTTCATCCCAATTACCTTTAAAATCTAGGACACAAGCCCGTAACATATCTTCAAGCGTCTGAATGGTCCGCTCGGCCTGACCGTCGGTCTGTGGATGGAAAGCTGTGCTGAGATTCACCCGAGTTCCCAAACCTTGCTGAAACTTCTTCCAAAAGTTAGCTGTGAACTGAGCCCCGCGATCTGAGATGATAGAAAGTGGAGTGCCATGAAGCCTTACTATCTCTTTGATGTACAATCTTGCATATTGCTCCGCAGTATCAGTGGACTTGACAGGCAGGAAGTGAGCTGATTTGGTGAGTCGATCTACTATCACCCATACTGAATCGAACTTACGCTGAGTGCGAGGTAACCCCACCACGAAATCCATATTGATCATCTCCCATTTCCACCTTGGTATTTCTATAAGCCGAGTTAATCCACCGGGCCGTTGATGCTCGGCCTTCACTTGTTGACAGTTCGGACATTTAGCTACAAAGCTTGCTACATCTCTTTTCATACCGTTCCACCAATAAATCTCCTTGAGATCGTGATACATTTTCGTTGAACCAGGGTGCACAGAATACCTGGAAGTATGAGCCTCTGCCATCACTCTTTTTCGAAGCTCGTCCACATCCAGAACACATAGTCTATCTTGACACCGCAATACACCATCTTCGCTGCTGAGTACAAATGCTGAGGTCTTGTCATTCATGACTGCTTCCTTCACCCGAACCAATGCGGGATCCATGAACTGGTTTTCCTTGATTTCCGCAACCAATGATGATTCTGCTCCATTATGCACCAAAATATCCCCCTCGTCTAACGCCGAGATACGAACCCCCAAACTGGCTAATTGGTAAACCTCTCGAGCCAGGGGTCTCCGATCCACACCCAAATGAGCCAAACTACCCATAGATTTTCGACTAAGAGCGTTGGCTACCACATTTGCCTTCCCTGGATGGTACAATATGTTCATATCATAGTCCTTGAGCAATTCTAACCACCGCCGCTGTCTCAGATTCAACTCCTTCTGCTTGAACAAATACCGGAGGCTCTTGTGGTATGAAAACACATCTACATGAACCCCATAAATATAGTGCCGCCATATTTTCAAGGCAAACACAACAGCTGCAAGTTCCAAATCATGCGTCGGATAATTCTTCTCGTGATTTTTGAGTTGCCTGGAAGCGTAAGATATGACTTTCCCGTGCTGCATCAATACACATCCCAAACAAACCCTGGAGGCATCACAATAAACCACAAATCCCTTGCCTTCTGGCAAGGCCAATACTGGTGCCGAGGTCAACCTTGACTTCAATTCCTGGAAACTTTTCTCACATGCTTCGGACCACTGGAACTTAACTGCTTTCTGCGTCAATTTAGTCAATGGGGAGGCGAGGGTTGAGAATCCCTCTACAAACCTCCGATAATACCCTGCCAGACCCAAAAAGCTGCGAATCTCTGTCGGGGTCGTGGGTCTAGGCCAATCTTTCACTGCCGCAATCTTCTGAGGATCCACCATAATTCCCTCACTGGAAATAACGTGCCCTAGAAAAGCTACGGACTCCAACCAAAACTCACATTTTGAGAACTTGGCATACAATTGATGTTGAAGAAGGGTCTGCAATGCTGCTCTGAGGTGAACGGCATGATCTTCCCTGCTCCGAGAGTAGATGAGAATATCGTCAATGAATACAATCACAAAGGAATCTAGGAATGGCTTGAAAACCTGATTCATAAGGTCCATGAAAGCTGCTAGGGCGTTGGTTAGCCCAAAAGACATGACCAAAAACTCAAAGTGACCATAACGAGTTCTAAAGGCGATTTTAGGAATATCCTGCTCCCTGATTTTCAACTGGTGGTATCCAGACCGTAAATCAATCTTTGAGAAGAACTTCGCTCCCTGCAATTGGTCAAACAGATCATCCACTCGAGGCAAAGGATATTTATTCTTGATGGTGACTTTGTTGAGCTGCCGATAATCAATACACATTCGAAGTGACCCATCCTTCTTTCTGACAAAGAGAACCGGAGCACCCCACGGCGACACACTCGGTCGTATGAACCCTTTCTCTAATAAATCCCTCGGCTGCTCCTTTAACTCCCTTAACTCTGCTGGCGCCATTCTGTATGGTGGAATGGATATTGGCTGAGTATCCGGCATTACATCGATCCCGAAATCAATCTCCCTATCCGGCGGGATGCCTGGAAGCTCATCTGGAAACACTTCAGGAAATTCATTCACAATTGGCACGGACTCGAGGGTAGGCACATCCGAGGTGGTGTCCGTTACCCGAACCAGGTGATAGATACACCCTTTCTTAATCATCTTCGAAGCCTTAAGGTAGGAAATAAACCTACCCCTTGGCACCACACCATTTCCTCTCCATTCAATAACCGGCTCGTTAGGGAACTCGAGCCTCACAACTCTCGTTCGACAGTCAAGTTTGGCAAAGCACGAATAGAGCCAATCCATCCCCATAATTACATCAAAATCTACCATCCCAAGATCAATAAAATCGGCTGTGGTATCACGACCACCCACCGTAACAACACAATTCCTATAGACTCATGAGGCTGTAATAGAATCACCAATAGGAGTCGACACAGAGAACGGCTCATGAAGCTGTTCGGGTACTATCCCAAAACTTGAAGCAATGAATGGAGTGACATAAGACAAGGCGGACCCCGGATCAATAAGGGCATAGCAATCAATAGTCTGAACAGAAAGTATACCTGTAACAACATCTGGAGAAGTCTCGGCATTTTGGCGGCCACTCAATGCATAAAATCGGCTAGGTCCACCCCTACCATGAGCTCCACCCCTAGCTGCACCACGCCCTGCTGATGCTGGAGTACGCGCTGATGATGTAGCAGCCGAAGAACCGGATGACTGAGCAGATCCCATACCAGTGCAACTGCTTTTAACACGACAGTCTCGTTGAATGTGACCTCTCACCCCGCACTCGAAGCACACTAGAAGGTCAAGGTAGCATGTCTCGGTATGAAATCTCCCACACTTGGGGCATGTAGGTCTCCCCTGCTGCTGGGATCTCACCCAGGACGACCAGACTGACGAGACCTCCTGCTGTCCGAACCGGGTCTCGAGTAACTGCCCTGCTGATGACTGTGCACGGATGGCGGTGCACTCGCGGAGGACCGAGCATATGACTGGGATGGCCCTGATGACCCCTTCCCTGGAAGTGATCTCCCTGAACGACCCATTGACCGGGCCCTGCTGCTACTTTCTCTTTCTGCACGAATCTTCAATTTCCTGGCCTCTGTGGCCTGAGCAAACCCCACGATCCTCCCATAGTTCATGTCCTGAGTGCAAAGCTGCTGTGGCGGCCTCATTCACTACCAAAGGGCTAAGGCCCTGAACAAACCGTCGAACCCGGGCATCCATGGTCGACACTAAATGAGGAGCATACTTGGACAATCTTACGAACTCCATGTGATACTCCCAAACACTCATACTGCCCTGTTTGAGAACCTCGAACTCAGTGGCACGGGCTGCCATTGCCTCCGCAGGTAAGAAGTGGTCCATAAATGCATCCACGAACTCATCCCATCTGGCCGGAGGGCTCCCTTCCTCACGGGAATCCTCCCACATTTCGAACCATGAACGTGCCGCTCCCTTCAGCCTATAAGAGGCCAACTCTACCCCCTCTATATCTGTAGCCTTCATCACTCTGAGGGTCTTGTATATCTCATCAAGGAATTCCTGTGGGTCAGCCTCCGGATCGGTGCCTGAAAATTCTGGAGGGGCCAATCGCAAGAATTGATGGACTCTGGAGCCAAAGGAATCTCCCTGTCCGCTGGAGGATGCAGGGGCATCATGGGATCTCTGGGCCTGGGCGGCCACTAGCTGTGTTAACATATGAATGGCTCCCCTCAGATCTTCATTAGAGATACCGGAGCCCGAAGCGGGAACTGTATTTGAGTCAGGAACACCGGCAGGAGGAATGGTGGCATCCTCTGCCGCGGCTGGAATAGGGACACTTGGGTTTTGAACAGATGGGTCAGGCAAATTCCGGAACTGGTGGGTCATTCTCTCCCACGGCATCGGGTACATGATTAACAGCTGCACTTGGGTCGGCATTGGCCCTAAGGCCGAGTTTAGCCTTCTTCTTAGGTGCCATATTCTGAAAATTTGGGAACAAGGCACGAATTAGACACAGGATATCTCCACATTGCACTTTACCGCACGATATAGATTAACAAAGAAGTAGGTAAATTCCTAAATGCCCGTGTAGCCCCCTACTTATATAATGTGGTCGACAACACACCTATAAGAAGGGCACTACTAGACACGGATCCGAGACATCCTAGGACACTTTAAAACCTTAAGCTCTGATACCAAGTTTGTCACGCCCCAAATCGAGGGACATGACCGGCGCCTGACCGGGTTGCCCCAGTCAAGCGGACCTGGGTGCCTTTCATTCCCACGCGTTAACCCTGTGATGATTGTTTCTCATTAACCAAATATTTTACCAATAATGACTAATTTCATAATGCATAAACATAACCATGTGATTGATTCACTAACAAGTTCATAATTTATATTTACAACGCCCCATACATATACATAGGCCACAATCCCACAGCTTACATGTCTATGGAGCCTCTAGGATACAAAAAGGGAAATACAATACTTGCCGGTAACAAGGCTCCGGCTATACCTTACAAAACCAAAATGAAATCTAAACAAAAGTGGCATGAACCACACAGGGCCCCCGAGGAAGAAAGGGGCTCACCAAAACGGGCAATGGAAGGAGAAGGATACTACTGCCGATGAGCTGAAGTGCCTGCTACTGATCCACCTACACGAATGTAGCGCCCCCGGCAAAAGGGACATCAGTACACTTGAATTGTACTGGTATGTATGGACAAACTTTGTCCCAAGTAAACTCAAGCCATTAAATTACATCAACAATTAATTAAGCCAGCCAACCATGTTTCCACATTTTCCTCATTTCAAATAATTCTCACACAAAGCACTTTCTACAACCAACCAATTTAACAATAACCAATCAATCACGTAAAGCACAAGTAGTCAAACAAAGGGGCAATCAGTGCCCCACAGGTTGCAAACTCTCCTGCTGTCTCCTTTCACAATTTCACATTATTGATTTATGTATCAATTTTTAATAGCGATTTCGATCGCTTTCCATCCTTATTGCCCCTGACCACCCTTATTACCTCGGCCACCCTTATCACCCCAACCCACACCTTATTTCACCACGTCGCGGCGCGCGACACGACCCCGCCTTACAGTTGAAAACACAACAATTTCAAACAGCAGATAAGGTACTACACACAATTTCAACAAGTTCAAACAAGCAACTTACACATTGGTTCATATTCTCAATTTCTTCTCAATTCAATATCACAACCATGTTACAATATTTCCACAATTCAATTGTTTCATCTCTTTCCACAATAAACCAATTCTCAAGTGTTTCGTTTGTTTTCCACAAGGTGGCATATAGGCCATCATAGTCATTATTCACAATTCTTTTGCCAAATTAAACTCTCATTTTACATCACTCATAGCTCAACAACAAACTTTGAATATCCAACAACAACATCAAGAATTTCACACAATTTGTCAATTTAACACGAAACAAACAAACTTCACACATAAAGGCGATTTCACAAGAATCAAAATTAGCCATACATACCTGGTGATGAGTTTTCTTCCGTTAACTTTCTACTTTATGCTTACCCAAGATATCCTACTCTTGCCAACCTTGTTCTTGAAGAATCTTACTTCTACTCACTTCTTTTTACTAGAAATCAAGTTCAATAATCATGCATGAGTGTAAAAATTCTATTTTTAAAAGCTATTATATGAAAACCTCTCTTTACCCAATTAAAACTGAAAATCAAAGAAAATAGTTAGGGTTTTTACCTTGAAAATATTGGGGAAGTTGAATCCTTGCCCTAGAATCCCTTGGAATTAAGTAGTTGGAACAATCTTTGAAGATGAAGAACTTCTCTCTCTAAAAACCCTCTCTTCTCTCTCTAATTTTGGTAAGATGATATGATAAAATGAAGAAGAAAGGTGTTATATTAAAGAAGAGATCGGGTCAAAATGTTACAAAAATCTGGGCCGGGGTCAATTATGCGGTGCACTATGCGACCGTAGAATCAACATGCGGTCCGCATAGTGACCGCAGAATTGCCCCAAATTTTACACAGGTTCTGTTAAGGAATGCGGCCAGAATGCGGTCCGCATGTTTGATCTGCGGTCACAAAATGCACCGCAGATTTGACATGCGATCGCATATCGACCGCACATTTGACACGATTTTTGGGAAACTCTCTGGAACGTTTTGCGGCAAGAATGCGGTCCGCATGTCAGGTTTGCGATCGCATTCTTGACCGCATATTGGACACTTTTCGGAAAAATTAATTCTCTACATTTTTTAAACGTAAATCACTACCAAGGGTCCGAACCGCGGCGAGCTTGCGAGCCGCGAAGAATTCTACGCATTCCTAACACATGTATTCGGACCATGACACCATAGCTACTAGGTTTTATGCACAATTATTTTACGGGGCCTTACAGGGTGGTCATCAGACCCCCGCAGTACGCACTCCAGAGCCAGCAGTGCAGGGCATACAGACACCAGAGGCTCCTCCAGTTCAGCCTGTGGTTCCGGTTCAGCCAGCAGATCAGATTCAGGGGGACAGGGTCCCAGCTATGACAGACGATGAGCAGCGTCGTCTCGAGAGGTTCACCAGGTTATCTCCTCCGGTGTTCACTGGTGCTCCGGGCGAGGACGCCCAAGGTTTTCTGGATAAGTGCCGTAGGATGCTTCGTACGGCAGGGATATTGGAGTCCAATGGGGTATCTTTCACTACCTTTCAGTTTCAGGGACCAGCCTTTGCTTGGTGGGAGGCTTATGAGCGCCCCAGGCCAGCCGGAGCAGCACCACTATCATGGCCGGAGTTCTCCACTATGTTCTTGGAGAAATGGGTGCCTCGATCTCGGAGAGAGGAGATGCGTAGGCAGTTTGAGGGTCTCCGTCAGGGGGACATGTCAGTGTCAGAGTATGAGATCAGGTTTACAGAGTTGTCCAGATATGCACCGTGGTTGGTTCATTCCGACAGGGAGAGGATTGGGCGCTTCGTGGACGGCCTCATTTATCCCATTCGTATTCTGATGACTCGGGAGAGGGTTTTGAGTCGTACATTTGAGGATGCTGTGGATATTGCTCGCGACATTGAGACAGATCGTCGCAGGGAGCGGGATGAGAGGGAGGCCAAGAGGCCTCGAGGAGCAGCTAGTTCCAGTGGCACTCAGACCAGAGGCCAGAGTCAGCAGAGCCGAGGTCTCTCTTTTAGATCTTCGCAGTCGGGTCGCTCTGATCGTCACAGATGGTCTTCTAGACAGGGTTATCAGGGCTCACACCACAGCCAGCCATCTCTCAGTGCCATGCCAGCTCAGAGTTCTTCACAGGCCCCATCTGCTCAGGGTTCATCTCAGCCTAGTTCATCAGCTGGCCACTCCAGCGCCAGGGGTCCATATCAGTCTCAGTCCCAAGCACCGGGGAGTTGCTACGAGTGCGGAGAGTTTGGGCACCACCGTAGGGAGTGTCCCCGTCTTGTTTCCAGATCTTATCAGTAGAGGGGTCAGCCCTCGTCATCTGGTCCTTCTACTTCAGCACCCGCCCCACCAGCTAGGGACGAGGGTCAGTCAGCTAGAGGTCGCCCTCGAGGGGGAGGCCGATCAGGCGGACATGCTAGATGCTATGCTTTTCAGGGCCGATCTGAGGCTGTTGCTTCTGATGCTGTCATTACAGGTATTATTTCAGTCTGCCACAGAGATGCCTCAGTATTGTTTGATCCCGGTTCTACTTATTCTTACGTGTCTGCATATTTTGCTCCTCATTTGGGCACGACCCGAGGGAGTCTTGAGCTACCAGTGCATGTATCTACCCCGGTAGGGGATACTATTATTGTGGACCATGTATACCGGTCCTGTTTGGTCACTATTGGAGGTCTGGAGACCCGAGTAGACATGTTGCTTCTCAGCATGATTGATTTTGATGTTATATTGGGCATGGACTGGCTATCTCCATGTCATGCTATTCTGGATTGTCATGCTAAGACAGTCACCTTGGCTATGCCGGGCATTCAGAGGATCGAGTGGCGAGGCACGACTGAGTATGTACCTAGCGAGGTAATATCTTTCCTCAAGGCCCAACGAATGGTTGGGAAGGGATGTCTCTCTTATTTAGCCTTTGTGCGGGAGGTCGAGGCCCAGACTCCCAGTATTGATTTTGTTCCCATTGTGCGAGACTTTCCTGATGTGTTTCCCTCAGACCTGCCGGGCATGCCGCCGGACAGGGATATTGATTTTGGTATCGATTTGGTGCCAGGCACTCAGCCTATTTCTATTCCTCCGTATCGTATGGCACCAGCTGAGTTGAAGGAATTGAAGGAGCAGCTCCGGGAACTCCTAGATAAGGGGTTCATTCGGCCGAGTGTGTCGCCGTGGGGTGCACCGGTCCTGTTTGTTAAGAAGAAGGACGGATCTATGAGGATGTGTATTGACTATAGGCAGCTAAACAAAGTAACAATGAAGAATAAGTATCCTCTTCCTCGTATTGATGATTTATTTGATCAGCTCCAGGGAGCTAGGGTGTTCTCGAAGATTGATCTTCGTTCAGGCTACCATCAGCTGAAGATTAGAGAGTCTGACATTATGAAGACTGCATTCCGGACCAGATATGGTCACTATGAGTTCCTTGTGATGTCTTTTGGGCTGACCAACGCCCCAGCAGCATTTATGCATCCGATGAACAGTGTATTCAGGCCGTATCTTGATTCATTTGTGATCGTATTCATTGATGACATACTAGTCTACTCTCGTAGCCGGGAGGAGCATGCTCGGCACTTGAGTATTGTATTGCAGAGATTGAGAGAGGAGAAGCTGTATGCCAAGTTCTCCAAATGTGAGTTCTGGCTTGAGTCCGTGGCATTCTTAGGGCACGTGGTGTCCTGTGATGGTATTCGGGTAGATCCGAGGAAGGTCGAGGCAGTGCAGAGTTGGCCCAGACCGACCTCAGTTACTGAGATCCGTAGCTTTCTGGGATTGGCAGGGTATTATCGCCGATTCGTTCATGGGTTCTCTTCTATTGCTTCACCCTTGACTAGATTGACTCAAAAGGGTGTTCCTTTCTTATGGTCCGAGGAGTACGAGGAGAGCTTTCAGAAGCTCAAGACAGCACTGACCACAGCACCAGTCTTGATTCTACCGACAGCTTCAGATTCTTATACTGTATATTGTGATGCCTCGGGAGTGGGCATTGGTTGTGTGTTGATGCAGGAGGGTAGGGTCATTGCTTATGCTTCTCGTCAGTTGAAGCCCCACGAGAAGAACTACCCTGTTCATGATTTGGAGCTAGCAGCCATAGTTCATGCTTTGAAGATTTGGAGGCATTACCCGTATGGTGTCTCCTGTGAGGTGTTCACGGATCATCGCAGCCTTCAGCACTTATTCAGACAGAAGGACCTTAATTTGAGACAGCGGAGGTGGTTAGAGTTGCTTAAGGACTATGATATCACTATTTTGTATCATCCGGGGAAGGCCAATGTGGTGGCCGATGCCTTGAGTCGGAAGACGGTTAGCATGGGCAGCTTAGCTTTCATCCCAGTTGGGGAGAGGCCATTTGCTTATGATGTTCGGGCTCTAGCCAATCGGCTAGTGAGATTAGATATTTCGGAGCCGAGTCGGGTGTTGGCTTGTGTTGTTTCTCGATCTTCCTTATATGATTGCATCAGGGAGCGATAGTATGATGACCCACATTTGCTTGTCCTTAAGGACGAGTGCAGCATAATGATGTTAGAGATGTGACTATTGACGGTGATGGTGTTTTGAGAATGCAGGGCCGTATATGTGTGCCCAATGTTGATGGTTTGCGGGAGTTGATACTTGAAGAGGCGCACAGTTCGCGGTACTCTATTCACCCAGGTGCCGCAAAGATGTACCAAGACTTGAGACAGCACTACTGGTGGAGGAGAATGAAGGTGGATATTGTTAGGCATGTAGCTAAGTGCCTCAATTTCCAGCAGGTCAAATATGAGCATCAGAGACCGGGCGGTGTTCTTCAGCGTATGGTTATTCCCGAGTGGAAATGGGAGAGGATCACCATGGATTTTGTTACTGGGCTACCTCGGACAGCGAGGAAGTTTGATTCTGTATGGGTGATTGTTGATCGGCCGACTAAGTCCGCACATTTCATCCCAGTTAGTACTACTTACTCATCGGAGCGGTTGGCATGGCAATCTTTATTCGGGAGATTGTCAGGTTGCATGGGGTCCCAGTGTCTATTATATCCGACAGAGGCACTCAGTTCACTTCTCAGTTTTGGAGAGCATTTCAGCGAGAGATGGGTACGCGGGTTGAGTTGAGCACCGCATTTCACCCCCAGACAGACGGGCAGTCTGAGCATACTATTCAGATCCTAGAGGATATGTTGCGAGCATGTGTGATTGACTTTGGTGGTTCGTGGGATGAATTCTTACCACTTGCCGAGTTTGCCTACAACAACAGCTACCAGTCGAGTATTCAGATGGCCCCGTACGAGGCATTGTATGGCAGACGGTGTAGATCTCCCGTCGGATGGTTTGAGTCAGGTGAGGATAGATTGATAGGGACTGAGTTAGTCCAGGATGCTCTGGATAGAGCAAAGTTGATCCAGGAGAGGCTTCGTACGGCACAGTCTCGTCAGAAGAGTTATGCGGACCGTAGAGTTCGAGAGTTGTCTTTCATGGTTGGTGACAGAGTATTGTTGAAGGTTTCACCTATGAAGGGTGTCATGAGGTTCGGGAGGAAAGGGAAGCTGAGTCCCAGGTATATTGGTCCTTTTGAAATACTCAGGAGAGTTGGAGAGGTGGCATATGAGTTAGCCTTGCCGCCCAGCTTATCCAACGTTCATCCAGTATTCCATGTGTCTATGCTCCGGAAGTACATTGGAGATCCGTCTCATGTATTAGATTTCAGCACCATTCAGCTTGATGGTGATCTATCCTATGATGTGGAGCCTATTGCTATTTTGGGTCGTCAGGTGAGAAAATTGAGGTCCAAGGAGATTGCATCGGTTAAGGTTCAGTGGAGAGGTCGACCCGTGGAGGAGGCCACTTGGGAGATCGAGCGGGAGATGCGGAGCAGATACCCTCAGCTATTTGAGACTTCAGGTATGTTTCTTGACCCGCTCGAGGACGAGCGTTTGTTTAAGTTGGGGAGAATGTGACGACCCGGCCCGTCGTCACGGGAATTATCACCCCGTTATGTCGTAAATTCATGTTTTATAATTTTATATCAGTGTTAGAATCTATCGGGTGAGTTAGGAGTGATTGGGATTGGAAATGAGGCATATAGCCTTGGTGAAGGAAACTTGAATAAGGAAAGCAACCTGGAGTTGACTATTTAGCTAGAGGGCTCGGAATCGGATTCCGATGATTCGGTTAGTTCCGGAAGGTGATTTGTGACTTAGGGGAGCGATCGGAATTGAATTTGGAGGCCCGGTGTAGAAATAGGCTTGAATTGGCTAAGGTTGAATTTTGGCGAAATCCGAACGGTAGGTGAGAATTTGATCCGAGGGTCGGAATGGAATTCCGACAGTTGCAGTAGCTTCGTTAGGTGATTTTGGATGTGGCTGCAAAATTTCAGGTCATTCGGACGTCGTTTAGTCGGGTTTTTGATTGAATGCGTAATTCGGAAAGTTTTAAGGAATTTAGGCTTGAATCCGTGTGTAATTGGTGATTTTGATGTTTAGGATGGTGTTTTTATGATTGGAACAAGTTCGTATCGTGTTTTGGGGTATGTTGGTGGTTTTCGTTGGGGTCCCGAGGGCCTCGGGGTGAATCCGGACCATCATCCGGCATTTGGAAGCATGAAATGGTCTGCTGAAATCTGCAGATCACTGGGCATAAAATAAGCCTTCGCGTTCGCGAAGGAAGGATCCGCGTTCGCGAAGGCCAGGTTCAGTAAGGCATCGCGTTCGCGAGGGCGATGCCGCGTTCGCGAAGGTTGAGGCCAGTTGGCCATCGCGTTCGCGATGGGTGGGTCGCGTTCGCGTAAGAGGAAAAGGTAAGGCATCGCGGACGCGTGACTTCACGTCGCGTTCGCGTAGAGTAAAAGTCAGGAGGCTGAGGAATTGAACTTCGCGGACACGTGAGAGCGTGCCGCGTTCGCGATGAAGAAGGGGAAAAAGGCATCGCGTTCGCGTGAGAGGCGTCGCGAACGCGATGAAGAAATGAGGCTGGTAGTGAAGTTAAGTTCAGAACAGAACCAGTCGCGGGTTTAACACCCAAAAACGCCATTTTTGAGTTCTAGAGAGAGAAACTCACGGGAATTGCTGGTAATTCATCGGGGATTCGTTGGAGGTAAGTTTTGTGGCTTAATTACATCATTTTAACATGAAATCATGGGTTAAATTTCTGTAAATGGAAGATTAAAGGTGGGTTTGAGCCCTAGGCCTAAATTTAAGAAAAACACCGATTTGAGTGGGCAAATGGAGTCCGATTTTGGTAAATTTTATATGCCTAGACTCGTATCGAGATGAGGATTCCGAATATGTAATTTTTGTAATTTTTCGACAAGTGTACCAAAAGTCGGGTTTTGACAACTTGTGGGTTTTGATATAAATTGGGTTATTTCGAACGAATTTCGTGAAATTAGCGTATATTGATGCATTCTCTATGATTTTGAGCAGAGTTGGCATCCGAGGAGATTGATTTGCGAGGCAAGCGCAAGGCGGATTGAAGCTTCTACCGGTTCGAGGTGAGTGGTAGTAGTAAACAATGCACCTGAGGGTTTGAAACCCCGTACTAGCACTTTACAGTGCTATATTGAGATGAGACACACGTTCTATGACGGGCGTGGTGACATTGTGATTGGGGGTTTGGACGTAGTCCTTCCCGGCTAATAGAATACTGTGTTGGATGACTGTTACTGATACTATAATTGTACAGTTGGGCTAATAGCCATGTTTGGGGCCTTGTGCCGATCTGTAGAGTCTTAGGGAACCTATAGAGCTAGGTGACCCTTATATCGTGAATGGAAACATACACTCAGCCGTAGCTCTAGCTGTATAGCATAATATGAGTACGTACTAGATGTGTACATTGAGAGAGATTATCTAGGATGGGATTCCCTGTTCTAGCTGAGTGGGCCTGAAAGGCCAAGTTTATATTGATTGGGATAGGGTCGAGGACCCATAATGAGGTATTATATATATATACCTACATTGGATCGGGCTGCACGCCGCAGCAGTATATATATTGGATCGGACTGCACGCCACAGTAATACACATGTGGGACGGACTGCACGCCGCAGTATTATTGCGCTTGGGCTGTAGGAGCCCCTTCGGAGTCTGAGTCTGCACACATTCTCAGTGAGCACTGGTGTATATCATGGGATCGGGCTACACGCCGCAGCAGTATAGAGATATATACATATATATATTGGATCGTACTGCACGCCGCAGTAATATTTGTGTGGATCGTGCTGCACGCCGCAACATTATAGTGCTTGGGCCTAGGGAGCCCCTCCGAAGTCTGTATACACCCCCAGTGAGCGCCGTCGGCGTTAAATGGAGCGGGCTGCGCGCCGCAGCGGTATATGTATTGGAGCGGGCTGCACGCCGCAGCGTTATACTTAATCATATCCTATTATCTACTCAAATACTTATACATTATAGACATAAGTATGTGTCTTTATATGTTGAGATGGCCGTACACCGTAGGGGTACGAGTGAGGGTTGGTTCAGAGTGGAATCTTGTAGAGATAAACGTAGATTGGAGGTTAGAGTACTACTATATTGATGACGTACCTGTGAGGGTTGCCTTAGAACTGCTAAGTGATAGCACAGGATTTCTTACCTTCAGTTATTATTTATTATTGTTACTCACTGAGTTGAAATATACTCACCCCACTCCCCTGCACTTTATGTGCAGATCCACAGGTGCCCGAGAGCAGTTGAGACATTGTAGCTGCTGATCCTTGTCTACTTTTGCGGAGATTACGAGGTAGCTGCCAGCGTCCGCAGAGCTTGTTTTCTCCCTCTTTATCATCTTGTTGATTTCCTATTTGCCTAGACTTGGTTGTATTAGGATGCTATTCTGTAGAGGCTCAGTCTTGTGACACCACGATATGGTAGGGACCGTATTTTGTATGTTTCACGTTTCGGTTATTACCTGATATGATTAACTACTGTTTAAGTTTAATTTATTTAATAATTGGCTGGTTTAAGGGATAATATGGTCGGGCTTGCCTAGCATTGTGTTGGGCGCCATCACGACCAGGGTTTGGGTCGTGACAATTAACAATTAATTTCAATCTATTAATAAATTACAAAACAAAATCCTTATCTATTAATAAAGTTTTCAAACCGATTAAATATCAGTTGGCAAGTATACTAACAGATATCATTCGGTTGGTAATTTACCAACGTATTTTAAAGTACTTGGTAAAATTAGCAACAAAATCCTTCTGTTGGTAAATAATTGGTTGGTAATTCATTACTAATATGTTAATAAATAATACTTTATTTTTTACATCATATTTAACAACGAATATGTACTCCGTTGGTAATATTACCAACGAAAAATGTTTGTTGGTAACATTTGAGTTGGTAATCCGTTAGTAAGCAGTTGCTATATTTGCCGCCTATTTTTCCCGCCATATTTACCAACTAAATCATTTAGTTAGTAAAATTTTGGTTGGCAATTCGTTAGGAATCTATTACAAAATTTTGAATAATAAATTAGTTACCATTTTTTTAGCAATCTGTTGCTAATATACTAACAAATTCGGGGCGTTGGTAAAATCCGTTAGCAATTGGGGTTTTTTTTGTAGTGTTTATTTAATCCTATATGCAATCTAGAATTTCTACTTTCGAGTTTAAATCTAGATTCGGATAATATTCAATTGGTGATCAAAAAATTAAACAATTAAGTGCATGATTGAATAAATAAACTAATATGATAAACTAAGAAATCAAAATCAATATCCAAATAACAATAGTCATGAAAGAACCAAAACCCTAGAACATGAAGTTTAGCTGCACATAGACATAGTTTTCAAATAACAAATCATACGAAGAAATATAAAATTATAAAATTTAGTGGAAGAAAGATGAAACCTGGCCTCAACGGCGACTCCTTGTTCTCCCTATTTTGCATTCCCTTCAAAAAATGTGTTCGCTCCCCTAAAAGGGGCGTTTTTTGCCTATATATTGCATACAAAAGGCGTGGGCCAAAGTTCTTCAATTCCTAATCCGAATCAGCTTTAGGAATTGATGTTGGAGTGGATGCTCCGCATCTACCCCGTCCTTCGCTTCTCAGTTTTGCATGCTATAGGGATGTTTCGCATCCACCCTTTGTTCCTCCATCTCAGCTTTACCTAGGTGCGGATGCTATGGGGATACTATGGGCCGACTTCACTGCTAAGGGGTGCACCAAGTACCCTTCCTTCCAAGGTTGGATGCGACGCATCCACCATCTTCTCCTCTAGTTGGAGCACCTTTTCTATATAGTTTTGCACTCCAAACACCCTAGATCATCACACACAACTCCATTAGTCATATAATTAATAATTAGTGCTTGTAGGGCATTTTTAACACCAAAAGCACCAAAAACTGTTAAAATATGAGTGAAGTAATATCAAAACATATAGAAATGTGCCCAACATCACTAGCATCCACAATGTAGCCATATGAGATTTGAGAGTCGTGTTTAGGGGGAGAACTTTACGGGACAAGTGTTAATGTGTCATTTGTGTTTGCCTCTTTGTGAGGCTGTTCACTCGATATTTTGTACTCTCTTTTATATAGTGGATTGTTCATCTCCATATGAGAACGTAGGTTAGTTGACCAAACCATTTTTATATGTTTGTGTCTCTTTTAGTATATTTCTCTTCTGTTATCTGCATATTGTCATTCAAGATTTGCTTTGCAAGTTTTCGCATGACACCTGCTTTTTTGGTCCTAATAATTAGAAAGACTCTGCAGGTAAATATGCATGATAGGGTTTCCTATAAGCACCAAAATCGGTAATATTATTATGATAAATATGAGAAATTAATGGTATACTCGATAATTGAAGGACCTATCAACTTGCTTTAACTTTACGTTGGACTTCTTATTAGTTTGAATTACTTCAGTTACGTGACATACATTTTGAATTACCTAGTTCTACATCTTATGCTACACAGACAGCATATTGAGAGATTTTTCCCTATAAAGATTTGGAAGAAAAGGCTAGGTTGAGTGCCGACAAATCTCTGTTTGTTTATTTTGATGTAATGTAACGTAATGCATATATTGGAACCCATTATGTAAAATCTACCAATTTCAAGGGAAGCCTTTCTATTACATTCTTTTATTGATGTCAGCTTTGTTAGTAGAAAGTTGATAGATGGTGATATGCTTGTGTTTGTACGTGCACTAACGTAATGCTCCACCAACCAAACAAGGACCCAACCAAAAGGAAGAAAAAACCACCAAATATAGCTTACATAAGCCAAAACCGCACTATCCTCTTCTTTTTCTCTCTATACATAGAATTAGGGTAAAACTGATCAGGATTATGGTGGAGGGGTAAACACTTTTTTTTATTTTTAACTAGAAATTTGGGATTTGAGGATGTATTTTATCCAAATAGAATTTTTCGGCACAAATTTAAATTTAATCTCACCCGGAAATTTTTTTTATTATGAGTATAGTTTAACATTCTGGTCCCGTTATTGTCTCCGATAATAGACCAATCAGTTGAGATATTCGTGGATACATAAGAAACTGCAGTCATTGCTATTGGCTGCGTATAATAAACTCTTGTGATACGATATATAGTGTGAGCTTAATGTACCGGGTTATCCGTTTGTTCAAAAAGTGTAAAGAATTTTGTACTATAAAATTATATCCTTATGAATATAAAAACTTGTAGAAGAATAAGATGTAATTTAATCTTTCGTTTTAACTAACTTGGTGTGATATTAAAAAAAGATAAAAGGGGGTCTTTTTTCCACGTCCCAATTGACCCTTTCCCTCTTCAAAGATCAATTAACTCATGTGGCATGCAACCAAAACCTAACTTATTCATAGTGGAAATCCTAAGGTTATGCCACTAATTCTACACACAAATGTTTTTATTATTGAATATTGACTGTTCAATATTTAGCTTTTTGCTACACCTAAATTGTTTTTTGTCCTCAAGCCGTACGACAAGCTTGCGTTTCTTTTACTTAGCATGATAGGTGATTAGCACATTAAAATTTTTCCTGATCAAGTTCTGAGCAATACCATGCTTGGCATCTTATTGTCAAAGGATATTAATCTTTAATTAATCTGTAATTAAGTGCTGAATAAGACACTATTAAGGAACATGATATCTTGTCTTTTCTTTTTAGATTGCCCATCGAACTTGGTAGATCTAATCTTTGTTTATTCATACTAAGTTATGTAGTTAGTAATAATTAATTATATTAGTGTTGACAATGCAACCTACATTGGAACCCTAAACATTAATTTCAAGAAGCAAGCTTGAGATTAATGTAGAACTAAGAATAGAAGTTATATATATATATATATACTAGTCTTAGGGTACGCACTCTGCGCGTATACTCTATAGTCATGAATATATAACTTTTAAATGTTAAATATCTATATTTACCAATATGTATGACTTATTAAAAAAAATAAAGAAAAAAAAATGCAAGGTCCTAAGAATGATGAATGTTAATCCAATTTAGCTTAACTTATAAGAAAAAATCACGTCCTACATAAATTCTTAGATGCTTAATTATGAATTCTTGCTTTGTGCCCACTTATCGAAGTTATTTAATTATCTTCTTGATTTTTAAATTAATTAGCGTATGCTTAATATAAATAACTGAAATGATAAGTTCGTATTTATATATCTCGTTATCTTCTCCTAAATAAGATTATTTGAACCTGAAGAACAATTGTCAAGTTTTTCTTTCAAACATTATTTGCAAATTTGAAAATGAAGCTGAAAAATAATTATATTAAACTTTTTATTCAGCTAATTAAGAGCTTAATTATATAGCTAGTTAATATCAATTTTTTTTTTTGCCTTCGTTAGTTTTCAAATTATGGTTGGACTATTGTTCTATTAGTAGTTTGGCCATTTCCTTTCATGCAATTGTATTCACATTCTCTTAGGAAATATAACACGTAACCGTTTATATTATTAGCAGGGGCGGATTTATGGTTGACGAAGTGGTGTCACGCGATACCGCTTCGCCGACATTTTTTACTAAATATATGTATTAATACTATACAAAAATAGATAACTAGGAAAAAATGATATCACTTGACATAAATTGTCGCTTGGTGTATTGGGAATGTGCTAGATTTTTCTTTAAGAGGTCAAATGTTCAAACCTCAACTAGTACATTTTTCTTTTGCAAATTTAATTCTTTTATAAATTCCGACACCGCTTACAAAATTTTTTGCATACGCCCCTGATTATTAGTATTGTAATATTATAATATTATATATGGTAAATGTAATGTATGTTGATATCTTAAGTATAGTTTTTTTGTGTTGTCGTTCAAATAAGGAAAACTTTAATAAGTAAAGTTTTAGACTTCAAAATACAAAATATTAGGGAAATAATTAAATGACTATTTTCTCTATTGTGAACTTTATTTTAAAAAGGGTAAAAAAGACGAATGACATTTCGCTAGGGCCTTCGTACTTTTATATATATATATATTGTGAACTTTATTTTAAAAGGGTAAAAAAGACGAATGACATTTCGCTAGGGCCTTCGTACTTTTAATATATGTATATATTATTTTCTTCTTTATGTCCAAAAGTAAAAATATATTCTTTGTAATAGTTTTTTCCAAATGACTTGAAAGGCTAAGAAATGGCATAAATCATCAGATGTGACAATTGTTTCGTAATAATATAAGCTTAAACGAGATGTAAATTTCTGACAATAATATCATGATTTTGGACTTGTAACATACCAACCAGCACTAGCTAATACAGTAGTAAATGAAGTTGCTAGTGCTTGAAACTATTCTTAGTGGATATTCTAATCCTTTAGGCACTGTACCCTTATTTGCTTTGAATTACAAAGAAAGTACCAAATGTATGTACGATAATTAATACTCCCTTCGTTTTAATTTATGTGAACCCATTTGATTGGGCACGAATTTTAAAAAAAGAGAGAATACTTTTGATCTTGTAGTGTAAAATGAGGCACCTTTATTTTGTGTGGCTATAAATCATTACATAAAGGTAAATTGTTTCCAAATAAAAAAAGAGGTCATTCTTTTTTGCACGAACTAAAATGAAAATCGGTTCACATAAATTTAAACGGAGGGAGTATATATAAGCTGCCGCTAGAACTCTTTAGGGACGCAAATGGTGAGCTGGTAAGCCAGAATTTGAAATTTTTTGTTCTATAGTTGTCACTTAATTTTGGGTTCTTATTAAAAATATATACTATATTTTTAATGAATTTTTTAATAAAAATGTAAAAACTAAACAAAAAGATACTGTGTTTGGACAGTTTGTCCAAACACGTACTTATCTCTCTTCCCCTTGATGCTGCTAATATCAACAAATTGATAATGCAGATCTCTTTGAGGCACACATGGTCTAAGATGCAGGTTTTCACCGTATTGTCTTGACATATGGATTTTGGACTTATGGACGTCTAAAAGTGGCGTGGCTATATACATTGAAAGCTAATCAATCGAACACCATATACCAAAAAGTTATATTGTATATATAAAAGAATTTATAGTGTGTACAAAACTAAAATTATTTTTATATGTACATATTAAATTTTAAATATTTTTCGCCAAATTTCAAGTTTCACCACTACACAACATTTTCTACACTGATGATAAGGTGAAGATTGAGCTATTAATTGAGGGCAAAATGACACTTTCATTTGATGCTCATCCTAAACTGTTTTGTAAATATATTTGAGTCACTCATTGTGGCTAACCAAAGTTCCATTTCATCAAGACTACCACAAGCTTTTTAAGGTGACATGAAGAACTCGTATATGAGTTAATCTCAATAGTTTTCATGGTGCATATGAAAATATGGACTACATATATGAACACGTCCTCTCACGTACGAATTTATCTGGTTATTTTTCATAGTCCAGCATGTGAAATTCTCTTTCAGATGATGGGATGGTGGTAAGATTCGATTTAGAACCATTATTGTTCTAATATCATATTGAATTATGTTGCTACCTAACCTATTTAAACTGTCAGGAAAAAGAAGATTTTAATTTACTTATTTATGTCTCAACCTCTGTTTTAAAAGGCAGAGTTGGAATTCGTGAGGAGCTCGCCCTGGGGCATCGCACTCGTAAAACACCCCTAGACTTATGTGTGTGGCTTAGTTCCATGAGACTTACGCCTCGGCCATCATAGCTTATGCCTCTGACAAGTCCAACGCCTGACATATTGGGTTCGCCTAATAGAACTTTAGCAATTGTGTGTAACTAACCTTATAAGTCCTCATATTTTCTTAATAAATCCTTCATTATTTAAAATTACTTTTTTCTTAATCATAAATCACTACGTTGAGAGTATTTATATTATAATTAAAACAAAAATTATCGCACCCAATCCGCTAAAACTGCTATGATAGTAAATTATAAATAAATCTTTCATTTAAAAGTATTTATTGATTAGCTTTTATTTTATCTTTATTATATTAGTACATAATTTTCTTTATAATTATTTTTTCAAATATTATTTGTTTCACGTTTATGAGATACATACTTATCAATTTAATAACTTAGTATTAGCTAGTAATTATTTGCAAATAATTAGTAATCATGACATAGTATGATAAATTATTTGTCACTTTTTTAACTTGGTGAAACTTAAAAAAACAAAATAATAGAGAATAATATTTAAATTGTGAATTAATTTTTATATAAATTCTCTTTCAAATAGAAAGCATATTAAATAAAAAGGAGTAATTTAAAAAAAAATATAATATCAGAATTCTTTCTAGATTCATTACTCCTTAAGAGATACATATAAGATTTTGCATCGAATACATTACTTTTGATGTTTGAGTTGCAACGACGTTGCAACTAATTTGCATTTTATCCTATATGTCATACTTTTATTATGATTCATAGTTATATTAAAATTTATAAATATTTTGAATAGACTATTTGTTATAATTTTATGATTTTAATGTAATTTTTATAATTATCTTTTTAGCTATACTATCTTAAAATTCTTGAAATTAGTACAATTTAAAGATCTGTATGACTTACGACCCATGTCTCAGAGCTTACATGTCACGATCCGGATTTTCCACCATCGGGAGTCATGATGGAGCCTATTGTTGGAGCTAGGCAAGCCAAGCATTTAAATATTTTCTGATAACATCCCAGCAATAATAATTATATCTAGTCATTTAAATAAAAGCGGAAGTCTTTAAAACATAAATAACTGAAAATCCAAAATGCAGAAGTTTAACATTTCTCTACCCAAGACTGGTGTCGCTAACTCACGAACTACTAAAGAGTGCTAAAAATAAGTCAGAATAGAAATACATCAATATTTGTCTTGGTACAAGAAAAACAAACTATAACAAAGAAGGGACTCCGACCTGCGATCGTCAGCTAGGATACCTGAAATGCTCCTTGACTAAAGTCAGCTCCCGATGAATATCCTATTGTTGTTGTCTAAAAGCTGCTCTGATACCATAATATGTGCAAAAGAGCACAAAAGTGTAGCATCAGCACAACCGACCCCATGTGCTGGTAAGTGCATGGCTTAACCCCGGTAAAGTAGGACGAGGCTAGACACGACTACCAAACTAACCTGTGCCTAGTTAATATATATATATATATATATATATATATATATATATATATATATATATATATATATATATATTCAATAAAAGGAAAGAATACAGAAATTAAACAATTATGTGGAGGGGAGCATATTATGGGGGGAGTACAGTCCGGATATAAAGTGAGCAATTTAAGTAAGAAACATGGCAGTGACAATAACCAATGAGAGAAGGAAAATCAAAAGTTGCACGGCATCAACCTTCATGTTTTCCCTCACATAACTCTCAAATCATGACACATAATGATCCTTCGTGTAATTGTAATCAAATCAGAGCACGGATTGTTACTTCATGCAAAAATAATCAAAACATGGCACGGAATGACCCTTCGTGCAAATATAATTAAAATATGGTACGGAATGACCCTGCGTGCATGATCACTCTTCCTCACCCAAACAGTAATCACAACCAAACGGGGCGAGGAGAATAAACAAATAATACGAAATGTCTCGACAAGGGAAATACACAATTTAACAACTAAATCAGACAAGGGATCAACAACAATAACTTTCACATCCCAGCAACGGTGATAATCAATATACATAAACCATTCCAGTAAGGGGTTGGTCATATTCCTTTTTGTTTCCTTCATTTCTTACCCAATAGTTTTTTTATTGTTCGAGCCAACGCTCCAGAGAATTTACAATTCACTATCAATCCCCATACTTTCCACGTTACATATGATTCATCAATTAACATGGAAGAATCATAACAATACTAGAATAAGTACAAACAAGGACCCACGGTCATGCTAGACACCGGTATATAGATACTCTCACCATGCCTATATATTGTACTCAATATTTAGCAATTAGCAACTACACCCTAATGATATTCTCTCAAGACAAAGTTAGATCAAACACTTACCTCGGTCCAAAGAATAGTAATCAATTCTCAAATACCGCCTTTCCTCTACAATCCGACTTCGAAATAATAATATCGAGGCATAATTAATTCAATAATATCAATAAAGACTCATTGGAAACATCCCATAGCCTAGATATGCATTTCCTAGCATCCTTCCAAAAAATACAAAAATTAGACACCGGGCCCAAATGGTCCAAACACGAGGCTCGGACCAAAACCCAATCGCTCATAACCCCACGAGTTCAAATATGCAATTTGTTTTAAGATTCAACCTCAAATTGAGGTTGAATCACCCAAACTTCTCAAAAACCTAATTCTACCCAAAACCCATAATTTCTACATTGATTTCATGTTTTTAGGCTCAACATTTAGTGATTCATTGAAGAAATTAAGAGAAGACAAGGTTAGGAACAAATACTTATGAAGTTATGGAGGAAGATATCTTCAAAATTCATCTATGGAGTGTGGGGAAGAAGGGTTTGTGTGAAAAAATGGAGTGAATCCCGTAACTATCCTATTTTTAAACTTTAAAAAAATCACCAAAGGGTTTTACTCTACGTATTCGCGATACAGAAGTCGCGTTCGCGATGAAGGGGAACTGGAGGCATCGCGTTCGCGCTCAGGGGAACATGATCGCGAAGAGGAAAGCTGAGGGGTCCATGAACTGTTATACGCGAATGCAATGGGAAAGCTGGTCAAGTTACGCGTTCACGAACTGGAGAATGCGAACGCGAAGAAGGAATTTTTGGGTGTCTTGAAATTGGCTTACGCGATTATGAGAGTTATGATGTGAATGCGAAGAAGGGAGCCTAGGAAGCATCGTGAACGCATGCTGAAGGATGCGAACACGAAGAAGGGAATGCCTGTGCAAAAATCGCAGAAAATCTGATATCATCCTAAGTTTAAAAACACCTCAAACACCTCCGAAAAACACTCCTGAGCCCCCGGGTGTGACGACCCAAACCCCGGTCATGATGGCGCCCAACACAATGCTAGGCAAGCCCGACCATATCATCTCTTAACCCAACCAATTATTAATTCCAATTAATCAAGTTAAACTTAAACAGCAAGTGATCATATCAAAATGGAAAAGTAATAGAAAAAGCATACAAAGTACAGTCCAACCATATCGTGGTGTCACGAGTTTGAGCCTCTACAAAATAAACATCCTAATACAAACAAGTCTAAGCAAGAAGAAACAACAAAATGATAAAGAAGGAGAAAACAGGTTCTGCGGACGCCGATATCTACCTCATAATCTCCGCAAAAGTAGGTAATGATCAGCAGCTACAATAACTCAACTGCTCTCGGGCACCTGTGGATCTGCACAAAAAGTGCATGGGAGTGGGGTGAGTATATTTCAAATCAGTGAGTAATAATAATAAACAATAACTGAAAGTAAGAACTCCTGTGCTATCACTAAACAGTTCTAAGGCAAACCCCCCACAGGTAAGTTATCACTATAGTAAGTACCCGAGTCACCAGTCCACAATTATCACATCAAGGTCCCACACTGACTAAATCCTCACTCGAACCACATCGGTGTACAACCATCTCAATATATGGGGACATATACATGTGTCTATAAGGTATAAGTATCTGAATAAGTATAATGTTGCGGCGTGCAGCCAGCTCCAATATATATATACTTCTGCGGCGTGCAGCCCGATCCAATATTTATATACTGTTGTGGTGTGCAGCCTGATCCAATATATATACTGCTGCGGCGTGCAGCCCGATCCAATATGTATACTGCTGCGGCATGCAGCCCGATCCAATATGAATACTATTACGGCGTGCAGCCCGATCCAATATATATATATACTGCTGCGACGTGCAGCCCGATCCAATATATATTGCTGCGGCGCGCAGCCCGATCCAATATATATGTACTGCTACGGCGTGCAGCCCGATCTAATATTTTTATATATGTATATAATACCTCCTAACGGGTCCTCGACCCTGTCCCAATTAGTATAGGATTGGCCTTTCAGGCCCACTCAGCTAAATCAGGGAACTTCCACCCTAAGTAATCTATCTCTCACAGTACACATCTAGTACTAGCTCTTAATAGGCTATTCAGCTAGTTTTACGGCTGAGAGTAATTTTCCAACACGACATAAGGGTCACCTAGCTCTACAGGTCTCCTAATGATCTACAGATCGGCACAAGGCCCCAAACATGGCTATTAGCCCAATTACATAGTTATTATCTCATTATCAGTCATAATTCCCAATATTCTATTAGCCGGGAAGGACCAAGTCCGAACCCCCAATCACAATGTCACCATGCCCATCACAAGACGCGTATTTTATCTCAACATAGGACTGTGAAGTGCTAGCACGGGGTTTCAAACCATCAGTACATTATTTACTACTACCACTCACCTCGAACCGGTAGAAGCCTCAGTTCGCCTTGCGCTTGCCTCACAAATCAATCTCCTCGGATGCCAAATCTGCTCAATATCATAGAGAATACATCAATATATGCTAATAACACACAACCCATTCGAAACAACTCAAGTTGCATCAAAACCCACTAAGTTACCAAACCCCAAATTTTGGTGCGCTTGTCAAAAAATTACAAAATTTACATATTCGGAACCCTCGTCTCAATACGAGTCTATGCATATAAAACTTTCCAAAATCGGACTCTGTTTGCCCACTCAAATCGACATTTTACTAATGCCCTGGCTTAGGCTAAATTTCCTCACAATTTGATCCAATTTCAATGAAATAGAGGAGGATTTCAAGATAAAAATGCGTAAATGAACCATAAAACTCACCTACGATGATAACTCGATGATCTCCCAGAAATTCCTCGCCCAACTCGCCTCTCAAAACCGAGCCTAAATGTTTTTGCAACTTATGAAATTTTAACTCTTCTGTTATTTTTATCACAGGCGCGATTTCCGCTCCTGCGATTCCTCACTCGCTCCTGCAAGTCTGCTTCTGCGGACAATTGTCCGCTTCTGTGATTCCATACCAAGCTGCCTAGTTCCGCTTCTGCGGTCCAGGTCTCGCTCCTGCGAGACCGCTCCCGTGAATTTTCCTCCGCACCTGCGATCCTCCCCAGTCGCTCGCCTTCCGCTTCTGCGACCTAGGACTCGCAGAAGCGAGTCCGCTCCTGCGATGCAGCGTCCGCTTCTGTGGAACCACCTGGCCAAGCTCCCTTTCGCACCTGCAATGCTAGTGCCGCTCCTGCAGTCCCGTTCCTGCGGTCCCCAATCCGCAGGAGCTAAAATGCTGCTGTAATTGATGACAACAGCTCCCAAACTCCAAATCCTCCCATTTTAACCTCCCGAAACCACCCCGGGCCCCCCGGCACCCCAACGAAAGCCACACACATACTCCATAGCACCATAAGAACTTGCTCCAATGATAGAAACACATACTTTAACACGGAAAACATCAAATCCAAGCAGTTCAAGCCTAAGTTTTCATTCAAACTTTCGTAACCGACATTCGATCAAAATCCCGACCAAACGACCTCCGAATGACCTGAAATTTTGCAGACACATCCAAAATCATCTAGCGAAGCTAGTGCAACTGTCGGAATTCCATTCTAACTCCCGGATCAAAATCTCACCTATCGATCGGATATCTCCAAAATTCAACTTTGGCCAATTCAAGGCTAAAACTACACCGGACCTCCAAATTCACTTCCGATCGCTCTCCTAGCTCACAAATGACCTCCTGGAGCTGACCGAATCATCAGAATTTGATTCCAAGCTCTCTAACTCACAGGTCAACATCCAGCTGAATTTTCTCAACTATTCCTTCTTCTAAGAGACTATTTGTCTCATTTCTAACTAAACTCAATCCGGATTGACTCAAACTTACCCAACATGCATATTACAACATTAACAAGAAGATAACGGGGTAACGGGGTGATAACTCACATGATGACGGGCCGGGTCATCACATCGGGGCTCCTAACCAATCACATACACTAACTCAACAACATCCTACGAACTTAAACGTACAATCAAATCGCCAAGATAACATCATAAATGAGGAATCAAACCTCAAAATCATCACTTTTTTAATCAAACTTCATAAATATCTAATTTTAGATATTTAGGTCCAAAATACGTTAAGTGACGTCCGATTTTAACCAAATTCATAGAAAGCACTTAAACCATATATAAGACTTGTATCGGGCGTCGGAACCAAAATACGAGCCCGATACCACAGTATTTTAATCAATTTTCATTTCCGTTTTTTTAAATAATTTCAAAGCAACAATTTCACAGAAGAGTTCTTTTCTCGGGCTCTAGACCTCAAATTTTGACTCCGGGCACATGCTCGAGTCCATATTTTTCTATGGACCCTATGGGACCATCAAATCACGAGTCTGGGTCAGTTTACCAAAAGTTTTGATTGAAGTCAACTTTAATCATTGTAAAATCATATTTTGAATTTTCTTACATAATTTAACACATAATCTTTCTGGCTACGCGCCCGGACTATACACGCAAATCGAGGCAAGTAAAAAAGAGGTTTTCAAGGCTTCAGAAGCGCAAAATGAAAGAGAAAATAGGTGATGAACTTTTGGGTCTTCACATTCTCCACCTCTAAAATAATCATTTGTCCTCGAACAGACAAAAGAGAGAAGTACCTGAGTCGGAAAATAGATGAGGATAGCGGCTCCGCATATTAAACTCGGACTCCTAGGTCGATGCCTCAGAAGGCTGACCTCTTTACTGGACACGTACTAAAAGAAAACTCTTCGACCCCAACTGTCGAACCTATCGGTCTAGAATAGCTACCGGCTTCTCCTCGTAGAACAGATCCTTGTCCAACTGGATAGTGCTAAAATCTAAAACATGGGTTGGATCATCGTGATACCTCTGAAGCATGGACAAATAAAACCCTGGATGCACGACTGACAAGCTGGACGGCAAGGCAAGTTTGTAAGTCACCTCTCCCACATGATCGAGAATCTCAAATGGGCCAATGAATCTAAGGCTAAGTTGCCATTCTTCCCAAACCTCATCTCGCCCTTCATAGGTGACACTCAGAGCAAGACCCGCTCACCAACCATGAAAGCTACATCTTGAACCTTACGATCCGCATAACTCTTTTGCCGTGACTGAGCCGCATGAAGCATGTCCTGAATGATCTTGACCTTCTCCAAGGCCTCCTAAACTAAATATGTACCCAATAACCGAGCCTTTCCTGGCTCTAACTATCTGACTGGAGATCGACATCGCCTACCATACAACGCCTCATATGGAGCCATCTGAATGCTGGATCGGTAGCTTTTATTGTAGGGGAACTCCGTTAAAGGCAAAAACTAGTCCCATGAGCCTCCAAAATCAATGACACAGGCTCAGAATATATCCTCCAATATCTAAATAGTCCTCTCGGACGGGCTGTCCATCTGAGGATGGAACACTATGCTCAACTGAACTTGAGTGCCCAACTTCTGTTGAACTACTCCCCAGAAGTGCGAGGTAAAATGTGGTACCCGATCCGAAATGATAGATGTCGGCACCTATGAAGGCGAACAATCTCTCGGATGTAGATATCAGCTAACCTCTCCGATGAATAAGTGGCTGCAACAGGAATAAAATGCGCTTTCTTGGTCAACCTATCAACAATGACCCAAATAGCATCAAACTTCTTTCGAGCCATCGGAAGTCCAGTAATGAAATCCATGGTAATCCTTTCCCACTTCCACTAGGGAACCTCAATCCTCTAAAACAAGCCACCTGGCCTCTGATGCTCATACTTGACCTCCTGACAGTTCAAACATCAAGCCACATATGAAACAATATCTTTATTCATCCTACGCCACCAATAATGCTGATGCAAGTCCTGGTACATCTTCGCGGCGCCCAGGTGAATAGAATACATAGAAATATAGGCCTCTACTAAGATCAACTCTCGAATCCCATCAACATTAGGCACACAAACCCACCCCTAAAACCTCAAAATGCCATCATCATCTAAGGTCACCTTCGAATCACCTCCACGCTGCACCGTGTCTCTCAGGATGCACAAATGGGGATCATCAAACTGCCGATCACAGATGCGCTACAATAATAAAGAACGAGCGACCGTGCAAGCTAATACTCTGCTAGGCTCAGAAATGTACCTCACAAACTGATTGGCCAAGACCTGAATATCCATAGCAAGCGGTCTTTGGTTGACCAGAACATAAGCAAGACTACCCATGTTGGCAGACTTCCTACTCAATGCATCGTCCACCATATTGGCTCTCACCAAGTGGTACACAATAGTAACATCATAATTCTTCAATAGCTCCAACCACCTCTGCTCACTTGAACACGTATTGCAGACTTTTTAAATCAGTGTACACCTCACACATTACACCATATAGGTAATACCTCCAAATCTTCAACACATAAACAATGGATGCCAACTCTAGATCATGAACTAGATAATTCTTGTCGTGGATCTTCAATTGCCTCGAAGCATAACAAATGACTTTGCCATCCTGCATCAATACCGCGCTAAGCCCAATATGGGAAGCATCACAATAAACTGTATAAGCTCCTAAGCTTGTGGGCAAAACCAATATCGGTGCCGTATTTAGATTTGTCTTCAGCTTCTAAAATCTCTCCTCACACTCGACTGACCATCTGAACTAGGCAACCTTCTAGGTCCATCTAGTCATCGGGGCTGCTATCGATGAAAATCCCTCCACAAATTGATGGTAATAACTGGCTAACCCTAAGAAACTCCAAATCTCAGTAGCGGATGCTAGTCGACGCTAGTTCTTGACTGGCTTAATCTTCTACGGGTCCACCCGAATACCCTTTGTTGATAGAAAATGACCCAGAAATGCAACCAAACTCAACTAGAACTCGCACTCCGATAACTTAGAATACAACTGGCTATCATTTAGAATCTGAAGAATCACTCTGAGGTGTTACTTGTGCTCTTCCTCGTTGTGGGAGTACACAAGAATATCATTAATAAAGACCATCACGAACAAGTCCATGTAAGGTCTGAACACTCGGTTCATCAACTCTATAAAGGTTGATGGGGCATTGGTAAACCCAAATGACATGACCAAAAACTCATAATACCTGTATCGTGTGTGGAATCCTGCCTTAGGCACATCAGACGCCCTAATCCTCAGGTGATGGTAGTCAAATCTCAAGTCTATCTTTGAAAACACCTTCGCACCCTAAAGCTGGTCAAACAAATCATCAATCCTCGGCAGTGGATACTTGTTCTTAATCGTCAATTTGTTCAATTGCCGGTAAATAATGCACATCCTCATCGATCCATCCTTTTTTCTTCACAAATAACACCAGTGCACCCCAAGGAGAAACACTAGACCTCATAAAACTTTTCTTTAGCAAATCTTGCAACTGGTCCTTTAACTCCTTCAACTCTAGCGGGGCCATACGATACGACAAAATAAAATTGGGTTGTACGTCTGGGGTCAGATCGATAACGAAAATCAATATCCCTGTCGGGCGGCATACCCACTAGGTCAGAAGGGAAAACCCCGGGGAACTCACGAGCAATAACAGTAGAGTCAGTAGAAGGGACCTTAGTGCTGGAATCGCAAACATACACCAGGTAAGCCAAACACCCGTTCTCGACCATACATCGGGCCTTCACATATGAAATAACACTGCGGGTGGCATGTCCTAGGGTCCCTCCACTACAATCGGGGAAAATCTGGCAAAGCCAAGGTCACGGTCTTGGTGTGACAATCCAAGATAGCATGATACGGGGACAACTAATCCATCCCTAATATAACGTTGAAATCCACTATGTTTAAGATTAGTAAATCAACACGGGTCTCAAGACCCTCAAACACTGCCACATAAGAATGATGAACTCGGTCGACAACTATAGAATCACCCACCGGTATAGATACATAAATAGGGATAACCAAAGCATCACTAGGCATAGCAAGGTAGGGGCAAAATAAGACGACACATATGAATATGTAGAACCAGGGTCAAATAGCACTGAAGCATCCCTATCATAGAACAGAATAGTACCTGTAATAACCGCATCGGAAGACTCATCCTCTAGCATGGCTGGCAGAGCATAACATCGGGGCTGGGGCCTACTTCTCTGAACCATGTCTCTGGGACAATCGGCTACCGGCTGACCCCTACCTCTGCCTGTCCAAGCTCCACCTCTATGGTCTCTACCTCCATCTCTATGATCCCTACGCCCGCCTTTATCTGGCTGGGCAAGCTGTGGATCACCTGATGCCTCAATCATGGATCGAGTACTGCTGAGAACCATCCGAGGCTCGAGGGCAAAATCTGACAATGTGACTCGGGTCACCAAAACCATAACAAGCCATCGGCTGATGAGACTGCTACACCTGTCGACCTGAATATCCTCCCCGGAAGCTCTAAAGTGGTGGTGCACTAATGGGCTGCTGATCGGAGTAATGCTACTGAGAACCACCACCGCCTGGAGTACCATGAGTTACCTGGAGTGCTGGCTGAAAGGTCTCAGTGAATGGCCTCTACCATAGGAGTCCCTACTTCTAGATGAGGTACCAGTGAACCTACCAGAATGATGAGGCCTCTTATCTAACACATGACCACCTCCTCATGCAAAGGCCATCTCAAATCTGCGGGCCGTATTGGCTGCCTATTGAAAATAAATCTCAGTACCAGTTCCCAGAGCCATCTGGAGACATATTGGCTAAATAAATCCACCAATAAACCTCTACACCCTCTCTCGCTCTATGTGGAGTATAACAATAGCATGACATGCCAAATTAATGAACCGAGTCTCATACTATGTAACTATCATAGAGCACTGCTGGAGGCACTCAAACTGCTTGCGAAGTGCCTCTCGCTGAGTGACTGGGAGAAACTTATCCAAAAATAACTCTACAAATTGATCCTATGTCAATGCTGGCGACCCTACTGGTCTAGATAAACAATAGTCCCTCCACCAAGTCTTGACGGATCCTGCAAGTAGAAAGGTGGCGAAGTTGACCCCATTGGTCTCCACAATACCCATAGTCCAAAGGATCTCATGGTAGTTGAATAAGAAATCCTATAGATCCTGTTATGAAGCACCACTGAATGTGGTGGTAAAGAGCTTGTAGAACCGATCAAGTCTCCACAAAGCATCCGAAGACATAACTACTTCATCACCGGCCTAGGTCACAATAACTGGCTGAGCTGCCACAACTAGCTGAACCACTAGGACTTGAGTCTGTGGAGATACCTACTCCGGAGTACATGTAGAAAGAGTCAGAACTTCTCCCCCAGCCTGAGAGGTGGCTGGTGCTATTAGAAACAAACCCGCTCTAGTGACACTCTCCAAAAAGCCTACCAATCTGACTAAAGCGTCCTGAAGATCTGGGGTGGGCCTACTGAAGTTGTTGGGGATGGAACCTCCTTATCATAGTCAATATGAGGCTTCACCTCTAGGACTGATGCCCGGGGCTATGCCCTGCGCCTGCTTCAGCTTCTAGCACGGCCTCGGCCTCTGCCTCTCGCAGGATCTGCTGCTAGGGGCTCGGGCTGTTGCGCTGTAGAAAAGGAAGCACGTGTTCTTACTGTCTACGAAAGAACAGAGTAGAAAAACAATCAGTATTTGAGAAACAGAAGTGCACAAAAAGAAAGAACAAAAGTGAAGCTTGTCCTAACTATGTAGCCTCTGGGATAAATATAGATGTCTCTGTACAGATCCCTCAGACTCTACCAAGTTTGTCCATGAGTAGCAAGACTTATGTAACCTAGAGCTCTAATACCAACTTGTCACGACCCGGATTTCCCACCATCGGGAGTCGTGATGGAGCCTACTGTCGTAGCTAGGCAAGCCAAACAATTAAATATTTTTTGATAACATCCCAACAATAATAATTATATCGAGTCATTTAAATAAAATCAAAAGTTTTTAAAACATAAATAACTGAATACCCAAAATGCGGAAGTTTAATATTTATCTACCCAATACTGGTGTCGCTAACTCACGAACTACTAAAGAGTGCTAAAAACAAGTTTGAATAGAAATACATCAATTTTTATCTCGGTACAAGTTAAACAAACTATAACAAAGAAGGGACTCCGACCTGCGAACGTCTGCTAGGATACCTCAAAATTCCCTGGACTGAAGTCAGCTCCCGATCAATATCCTACTGGTGCGGTCCAAAAGCTACTCTAGTACCATGATCTATTCAAAAGAGCACAAAAGTGTAGCATCAGCAAAACCGACCCCATGTGCTGGTAAGTGCCTGGCCTAACCCCGGCGAAGTAGTGACGAGGCTCTTGTTATTTTTCATTGTACTCGTATATATATATATATATATATATATATATATATATATATATATATATATATATATATATATATATATATATATATATATATATATATATATATATATATATATATATACATAAAAGAAAAGAACACAGAAATTAAACAGTTAAGAGAGAGGGGAGCATACTATGGGGGAGTCCAATCCGGATATAAGTCAGCAATTTAAGTAAAAAACAGGGCAATAATAATAATTAATGAGAGCAGGAAAATCAGCAGTTGCACGACATCAACCTTCGTGCTTTGACCCTCATTCTCACCAAAAGTAATCAAGTAAAGTGCACGACATCAACCATCGTTCTTTCCCTCACATAACTTTCAAATCATGGCACAAAATGATCTTTCGTGCAATTGTAATCAAATAAGAGCACGGAATATTCCTTCATGCATAAATAATCAAAACATGGCACGAAATGACCCTTCGTGCAAATATAATCAAAATGTGGCACGGAATGACCCTTCGTTCATGATCACTCTTTCTCACCCAAACAGTAATCACAACCAAATGGGGCGAGGGGAATAAGCCAATAATAAGAAATGTCTCGGCAAGGGAAATACACAATTTAACAGCTAAATCCCGGCAAGGGAGCAACAACAATAACTTTCACATCCCGGCAACGGAGATAATCGGTATACTTAAACCATCCTGGCAAGGGATTAGTCCATTCATTTTGTTTCCTACATTTCTTACCCAATAGACTTTATATTGTTAGAGTCGATGCTCCAAAGAATTTACAATTCACAATCAATCCTTATACTCTTCACATTACATAGGATTCATCAATTAACATGGAAGAGTCATAACAATGCCAGAATAAGTACAAACAAGGACCCACGGTCATGCTAGACACCGGTGTATAGATACTCGTCACCATGCCTATACACCATACTCAACATTTAGCAATTAGAAACAACACCCTAATCATATTCCCTCAAGCCAAAGTTAGATCAAACACGTACCTCGGTTCAAAGAATAGCGATCAATCCTCAAATACCGCCTTTCCTTGACAATCCGACTATGAAACAATGATATATAGGCATAAATAATTTAATAAAATCAATAAATACTCATTGGCAACATCCCATAGCCTAGATATGAGTTCCTAGCATTCTTCCAAAAATACCTGTTACGGCCCGACCCGTCGTCTCATGTGTTACTGCTTCATTTTCCTCATTTTATGCTACTTCATGTTTCATTATCAGTATGTGGTGTGTTAGAGTTGATTTGGATTGGTATTGGTTAAAAATGAGACACTTAGTCTCTTTAAGGAAGGTTTAAGCTGGAAAAGTCAATCGGACGATGACTTACTAGTTATAGGTCTTGGATATGATTTCTGGTGATTCTCTTAGCTTTGGGAGGTGATTTGTGTCTTAGGTACGTGATCAGAATTGATTTTATAGGTTCGCTGTAGAATTAGGCTTGAATTGGCAAAGTTAGTATTTTGGCAAAATCCAATTGGTAGGTGAGATTTTGATTCGAGGGTCGGAATGGAATTTCGAGAGTTGATGTAGCTTTGATATGTGATTTTTGATGTGTGTGAAATATTTTAGGTCATTCGGACGCCGTTTGGTTGGGTTTTTGATCGAATGCGTGTTTCGGAAGTTTATAAAGAACTTAGGCTTGAATCCGATGAGAATTGATGAATTTAGTGTGGTTTGAGGTGTTTCGATGATTGGATCAAGTTTGGATAATGTTTTAAGATGGTTTGATTTTTTTGGTTGAGGTCCTAAGGGCTTCGGGGTGGTTTTGGAGGGTCAATCGGACCATTTTTCAATATTTCAAGTTGCAGATTTTTAGTTATCATGTTACAGGGTTTTTGGCCATCGCGATCGCGGGGGGTGTGTCGCGATCGCGTAGAAGAGTTTTGAGGCAGGCCAGTTTTTGTTCTTCGCATTTGCATCATCATGGGTACGTTCGCGTAGTTCTGGGAATGGAAGGATCGCGATCACGAGGGAGCTTCCGCGATCGCGTAGAAGGAATGTAGGGCCCTAAGTATTTGTTCATTGCGTTAGTGGTTATTTGTACGCGATCATATAGTTGAAACCTCAGAAGCTTCGCGTTCACGTGGTGGGCACCGCTTTCGCATAGGGATAACTTTTGGTCAACATTTTCTGGTCATCGCGAACGCGGGGTGTTGACCGTGTTCGCGTAGAGTAAAATGCACCTGGACATAATGGGTTTTTATATTATTCCATCCGCAATTTTGGGTCATTTTTCCACCATTGTTGCGTAATTTGAGAGCTCTTTGTGATAAATTGAAGAGCGATTCAAGGAGGATTGATTGGAGGTAAGTTTCTTAGCCTAAATATACGAGATTATGATAGATTTAACACAGAAATTGGTTGAAATTCTTCAAAAAGCTAGGGCTTGAGTTTTTTATATTTCAATTTGGGATTTGATAGTTCATTTGAGCTCGGATTTGGGAGCTTGGTATGTATGGACTCGTGGCAAGATGAGGAATCAAGTAATGTGAGTTTTGTAATTTTTTGAGAAGTGGGCCGGGGCTCGGGTTTTGTTAGTTTAAAGATTTTTGCTATTTTTTGATTGTATTCGATTGGGTATTATTTCCTTAGCATACTGTGATTTATTCGCTCTGATTTTGGCTAGATTCGATGTGCGTGGAGCCCAGTTTGGGTGGCAAAGGCTTCGCGAGCTAGAGATTTTATCGGTTCGAGATGAGTAATAATTATAAATGATATCTTGGGAGTTTGAAACCTCAGATTTGCACCCATAATGCTATATTGAGGTGACTTGCACGCCGGATAGAGAGCGTGGGATAGAGCATCATTGTGGAATTGTGACTTGGTCCATCCCGATTGTTGATTTTACCGCGTATTTCACTATGACTTGGGCTTATTGCCATACTTGAGGCTTATTGTCGACTATTTGAACTCCTTGTGAGCTATCATCACTGTTTTCCTCACTATTTGAAATATTATTTGAACTCAGTCCATTTGAATTACACAGTTTCATGAACCCAACTATATTTTTACTCAACCTTGAGTTTTAACTAATATTTGGACTATTATTTGAGCTGAGCATTATTGTTTTACTGATGCCCAAGGGGCTTATGATTATTTTTGGAGTGATTGTGGCTAAGGTCCATGTGCGAGGTTATGATGAGTGATGTGAGGAGGCTTTCATGCCTCTAGCGATATGTGAGGAGGCTTTCAGGCCTCGAGTGTATTATGAGAAGGCTTTCAGGACTCATGTTGATATGTACAGGCTTTCAGACTTTATGATGATATAGCGCTTGGGCTGTAGGAGCCCTTTCCGAGTCTGTGCCCCCATAGTGAGTGGGGGTACCCATCTAGAGCAGTTAGATTTAGACAGTGGTAACAATGACACTGTTATACGCATTTTGGTCAGGTAACAATGACTGCCAGTCAGGTAACAATGACTGACCAGTGGTAACAATGGCATAGTAATATGCGTTTTGGTCATGTAATAATGGCTAACCGGTCAGGTAACAATGACTGACCAGGAACAAAAACATTATTGCCCGAGGGGCGAACTTTGATGTGCTCATCTTGCCTATTTACTTGTCTTTTTACATGTTATATTGTGAAAAATGTACCCGAGGGGCAGATTTTTCTGTGCTTATCGGCACTAACTATATTGAAACCGATTTCGTAATTATTGAAAACACCACTTTCAAAAGAGATTTGACCTAAGCCAATGTATTTATGAAGATACCACAGATTTTACTATTTTTCTCATAAAATTGTACCAGGTTTCTATACAAATTATTGGTGGTTTTACGTGATTTCTTGCTGCTCAGTTATTATTTATCTTTATTACTCACTGAGTCGGAGTACTCACGTTACTCCCTACACCTCACGTGCAGTTCAGGTATTTATGCACCCGGTAGCGGGTATTGGCTGTATGACAGCGGAGTTGTTGAGGTTTTAGCAAGGTGACTGCCAACGTTCGCAGCACCCCTGTCCTTTCATGTTATTCATGTGTCTTGTTCAGTGTATTTCTAGATTGTATAGTGGAGACTTCATCCTTATAGATGCTCATGTTGAGGCACCACGGTCGGGTTGTGTTGGGTTATAAATACTGGTTATTATTATCGTTAAGCTTATTTATCTATTTATTTATTTTTAATAACTGTAAAAGAGACGATTTGGGTTAGTTGACTGGCCTTGTCTTCACGAGAGATGCCATTACGACCGGGTTTGGAAATTGGATCCTGGCAATACCAAAATTCGATACCCGGCCCTCATGGTACAAACACGAGGCTCGGACCAAAACCCAATCAATCATAACCCCACAAGTTCAAATATACAATTTGTTTTAAGATTCGACCGCAAATTGAGGTTGAATCACCCAAAATTCTCAAAAATATATCTCTACCCAAAACCCCTAATTTCTAGTTTGATTTCATGTTTTTAGGCGTAGAATTTATTGATTGATTGAAGAAATTAAGAGAAGACGAGGTTAGGAACAATTACCTAGAAGATATGGAGGAAGAGTTGTTCAAAATTCGTCTATTGGATGTGAGGAAGAAGGGTTCGTGTAGAAAAATGGAGTGAATCTCGTAACTATCCTGTTTTTAAACTTCAAAAAATCACTGAAGGGTTTTACTCTATGCGTTCGCGACACAGAGGTTGCATTCGCGATGAAGGGGGACTGGAGGCATTGTGTTTGCGATTGGGGGAACACGACCGCGAAGGGGAAAGCTAAGGGGTCCAGGAAATGTTATATGCGAACACGTGAAATCACGTGAACACGATGGGAAAGCTGGTCAAGTTACGCATTCGCAAACTGGGGAATGCGAGCGCGAAAAAAGAATTTCTGGGGGTCTTGAAATTAGCTTACGCGATCGCGAGAGGTGTAATGCGAACGCGAAGAAGGGAACCTGGAAAGCATCGCAAACGCGTGCTGAAGGACTCGAACGCGAAGAAGGGAATGTCTGTGCAAAAATTACAAAAAATCTGATATTATCATAAGTTTAGAAACACCCTGAACACCTCCGAAAATACTCTCGAGCCCGCGGAGCTCCTAACCAATCGCACACTAACTGAAAATATCCGACGAACTTAAACGTGCGATCAAATCGTCAAGATAACATCATAAACGAGGAATCAAACCTCAAAATCATCGCTTTTTTCATCAAACTTCATAAACTTCAAAGTTTAGATATTTAGGTCCGAGACGCGTCAACTGGCGTTCGGTTTCGACCAAATTTTACATAAAATAATTAAACCATATGTAAGACTTGTACCGGGCATCGGAACCAATATACGAGCCCGATACCTCAGTATTTTTATCAATTTTCATTTCCATTTTTCTTAATAATTTCAGAGAAATAATTTCACAGAAAAATTCTTTTCTCGGGCTCTAGATCTCGGATTTCGACTCCGGGTACATGCCCGATTTCCATATTTTTCTACGGATCCTCTGGGACCGTTAAATCACCGGTCCGGGTCCGATTACCAAAATATTGACCGAAGTCAACTTTAATCATTTTAAACCCATATTTTGAAAATTTTCATAGAATTTAACACATAATCTTTCCGGCTACATGCCTGGACTGCGCACGCAAATTGAGGCAAGTAAAAATAAAGTTTTCAAGGCCTCGAAAGCATGGAATGAAAGAGAAAACAGGTAATGACCCTTTGGGTCGTCACATTACAGCTCGCATCGCTAGATATAAAATGCCTCACTTCACACCCTCGCCTTTTAATACATTAATCTCAACCTTGACTTTTAAATGAAAAAAACTGATGCCTATAAAGATAATTTTAGGAACGAGCTTGCTCAAGAATGGGTCAATGAGGATTAAAATTAACTAAATTAAAATCTCGATTCTCCTTTGTCTTTTAAACTTTACTTCATTGTAGCATTTTCTACTGAAAAAAATGACTGACATCGTGACGAAATCCATAAGTCTAAGGGTCATTGTCAACTCATTTATAAAATCTACTAATCCTCATCCACATAATACTAATTTAATGAACTCATTCACCATAATTAGTTTCTCATAGAACGTTCTTGGCTGGCGTAGTTTTCCACCTTAGTACCCCAACAACACAAGGATCCCACTAGAGATGGCAATGGGGCGGTGCGGGGCGGTTGCGGGGCGGATTTATCCTTAACCCGCATAATGTTTAACCCGCCCCGCCCCGCACCGCAAAGTAAAAAAATTCATTTTTCATTTTTTACAAGTAGTTTCTCTTTTAAAAAAAAAACCTAAAAAAATTAATGATAACCTATTACCTTCTTTTCTAGGTAGTTTCACCTATGTCCATAATGTTTTCAATATTTTATGAAATTTCAATTGAATTTTTTTAATATTTTATAAAATTTCAATTGTATTATTTTATGGATCTATTAACATTATCAATAATGATCAGTCTGGTACATGTATCATGTATGATATATTTAAGTTAATTATTAGTACATACAAGAAAAAATCAAATTCTTGAGAAATATGAATCAATCCTTAAAATAATTCATCTTTTACAAGGTGATATACACATACGTCATACGCTGACTGAGATGGTTAGGGAAGATCTACGATTACAAATATTTTTTAAGTTATATACTTATATGTTCATTTTCATATTAAACCGTTAAAAAGACATAAGAAATCTTTGGATTATGTTTATTCAAATTGTAATTAATTATTAAACATCAATTACGGTATGTCTTCTATTAATCCTGTTAGAAAATATTTTTTAGCATAGTAATTTGATTAGTAAGTTAATTATAATAATCAATTTTAAATATATCTTCTTAAAACTAGTATGCAATATTTCTACCGGATAGGCGAACCAATATTTTAATGCTCCAAAAATTGATAATATCCTAATATGTTGATAATGTATAACTAGGGTATATGATATTACCCACACATCTAAGCTTAAAAGAGCAAGAAAAGAGGAGATTAATGAATACAAAATTTAAAATTAAAATAAAGATATAAAGATAAGCAAGGGAAAGTTTATAAAACAGATTCTAATTAAGAAAAAAGATTGCAAAATGCATGAAAAGATTTAATCTTCTTTGACGAAAAGCAACAAATATGCGATGCAAGTATTACACAAATGCGTAACCCGCAACCGCCCCGCAACCGCAATTAAATTTAAAAAATAATTCTTGAACCCGCCTCGCCCCGCCCCGCATAAACTGAAAATCGCACCGCCCCGCATAAGCTGAAAACCGCCCCGCCCCGCACCCGCCCCGCCCCGTTTGCCATTCCTAGATCCCACCACTTCTCACGTGCTGTCCTACAAAATCCAACTCTATAAAAACCCTTCTCCTATCTCCATTTTTTCCATTCATTCGAACGTCACAAAAACAAGGAATTCAAAGCCTTAACTAAACTTAGCCAAGACCAAAAAAACGTCATTCATCTTCTCCAAAAATCATATAGATTCATTTCTTTAAAATGGCAACCTCTAGTTTCGAATCCATTCGAGCTAGAGCTGTGTGGCGAACATGCCTAGCTTCCGCCTTTCGGACTGCCTTGGCCTGCTCCATAGTTGGTGTAGTCACCCTTTTCGGGCCAGAGTGTTTCAAGACTCAAGTTGCATTCCCAGCTTTTTCTTACGTTACTGTTATTCTTGTTATAACTAATGCGACATTGGGTGACACTTTGCGTTGTTGTTGGCTCGCGCTTTACGCCACGGTCCAAGGTGTTTGTCCTGCTATATTGAGCTTGTGGTTGATTGGCCCGGCCCAGCTCACGGCCAGCACCACAGCTATTGCCGTGGCGTTGAGCGCGTTCGTCGTGGTGCTACCCGAAAACACTCACTTGATAGCTAAGCGCATAGCGCTAGGACAGCTTGTTATTGTGTACGTTATAGGTTATATTAATGGTGGCAAAACTGAACCGGTTATGCACCCGGTTCATGTTGCGGCTAGCACTGCTGTTGGAGTTGGAGCTTGTGTTTTAGCATTGTTGTTACCCTATCCAAACCTTGCTTGTTGTGAGGTGAGAATTAGAATTATTTCTTTGTTGAACTTCTCTTTAATTCTCGTGGTTGTTGAAAATAAAAGTGGCAGCGCGCCCACTAGTAGTGATATATCGAGTTTAATTACTACTGATCACTACTTGACTAAATGTCATGAAAGTTAGTGTGAAAATTCATTATTACTCGTTTCATTTTCAACATTAGCATGCATTTTGTCTTCAAAAATCAGTATATATATTTTTACACTATCAATATTATTTAATCTGCCGACAAGGGTTCGATTTCCTTGACCAGCAGCCGTCTCAGTTAAAGCTATCGAACTTGCATAGTTCGGTTTACTTCTCCTACCGGTGCATATCCCCCGAAGGATAACACCTGTTTGTTTCCCTAGAAATTTTGCTCCTTTAGTATAAATATGGGGTGTGATTAAATATTTTATTTTAACAAGATTGGTTAATGTTTATAGGTAAAAGAGAAAAGCAGGCTCTTTGTGGAAAATGCTTCGGAGAGGATTAATCTATTTGTGAAGGCATTCTCAGCTGAAGACAAAGAATCTGCACTTGCTTTAATTTCTCAAGCCAAGTCCTTAGTTAATAATGGACCCAAACTCCTCCAAGCTATTAAATCCAAACAAGTAAGCTCCCATGATATACTACTACATGTTTATTAACCTATGTTGTTGCTCGACTCGTTAAAAATATTGTTTGATAACATGTCGGATTTTTAAAAAATAATGCATTTTGAAAGGATCCGACATGAGAGCAACAATATTTTTGAAAAATCCGAGCAATATAGTTATTAACTACTAGTACTATTTCAGTAGTAATTCTAAGTTAAATTTGTCCTCATATTTTTTATTTTAAATAATTTTTGTAACAGGAAAGCATGAAGTGGGAACGATTTCCATTCAAGTTTTTAAGACCATATGGGGACAACCCAGGAAATAAATTTCAAGAAATTCAAACTTCATTAAGAGGAATGGAAATTGCATTGGAAAAATCTCCACCATTTCCACTTGATATTCTTAACTCAGAGCTAAAAGATGGTCTAGAAATTCTAAGTGAACACATTTCAAAGCAAGTAAAAAACATTTCCCTTGAGTCAGCAACTGTCCCAGAATCAAATGCAGAAAATGCTGAAAAGTTCCTCCAAACACTTCAAACAATTCAACCAACAAAAAAAGATTTACCCTCTTTATTCTTTCTTTTTTGCCTTAAACTCCTGTTAAACAAACCAACTTTCCTTTCATCCAAAAAAGAATCCACGAAAGAAGATGAAGAAGAGGAAGGATATATGAAAAAGACATGGACCAATTTGGCAATTAGTATAAATAGCAGAAGATTTATGGCTGCTTTAAAACTCTCACTTTCTTTAGGCCTTGCAATTTTCTTTGGATCTATTTATAGTAAGGAAAATGGATTTTGGGCTGGGTTGCCTGTTGCTATAAGCTTAGCAGCAACAAGAGAAGCAACATTCAAAGTTGCTAATGTTAAAGCTCAAGGGACAGTGTTGGGAACAGTATATGGTGTCTTAGGATGTTTTCTCTTTGAAAGATTCGTGCAAATAAGGTTCTTGTCTTTGCTTCCTTGGTTCATTGTCAGCAGCTTTTTGAGCCGTAGCAGAATGTACGGCCAAGCAGGTGGGATTTCTTTCCCATATTTCTTTTTCCTTTTTTTGGCTACGAAAGATCAAATTATATATATATATATATATATATATATATATATATATATATATATATATATATATATATATATATATATATACACTAAGTTAAGATTAAACTGCAAACATTTCTAGTGAAATTTGTCCAACGCCAAAATATATTAGGAATCTTAACACAACTAATCGGCGGTCACTGTTTATTTTTTTAGTCAATATATATTGATTAAATATGGTTATATACATTATACTACATGAATTATAAATATATTAAATATTCTTCACATATTCTTAGCTTGAGCATACGGGGGACTACAACAATAATATACATATTATAATTCTACAAGTTAGGGAAGGGTACGTAGTATGTACGCACACCTTACTCCTATCTTATATGAGGTAGACGACTATTTAAATTTATTATTGAGTATTTAAAACAAAAGGGGCAGGGTATTTATGAACCCAAAAAATAAAGGTTCTTCTTCAAAGGCATATGGACTATATATTTTATGCGTTCAATTGAACCATTATTTTTTTTATATGGAGTATAGGTATATTAGTGAAAAATTTAATTACATGTCAACAAATATTAAAATCAAAATTTTAACCGACCAATCAAGTTTAAATTTTAGATCTGTCTTTAATCTTTTTAATTTTGCTTTGTGTTTAGGTGGGATTTCTGCTGTTATCGGGGCAGTACTAATTCTAGGTAGAAAAGGATTTGGTCCTCCAAGTGAATTTGCGATAGCAAGAATTACAGAAACATTCATTGGATTATCATGTTCAATAATGGTGGAAATTTTGTTACAACCAACAAGAGCTTCTACATTAGCTAAAATCCAACTTTCCAAAAGTTTTGGAATTTTGCATGATTGCATTGACTCAATAAGCTTCGATTCATGTAGCAAAAATAGCTTAGAAGAAAGACAAAAGAAGCTAAAATTCCACGTAAATGAATTGGGAAAATTCATTGCGGAAGCTGAGGCAGAGCCCAATTTCTGGTTTTTGCCTTTTAGTAATGCTTGCTATGGTAAGCTTATGGGGTCATTATCAAAAATGGTGGAATATTTACTTTTTGGGTCACAAGCACTAAGATTCCTAGAGCAAGAATCTGAGAAAATAGACAATAATATGTGGAAAACAATTGTGAAAAAACTAGATGCTGACATCATGGTTTTTAAGGATTTAATTGGCTCTTATACAAAATGTTTTGAGGAGGTTAGCTTGGTAAAATCACTTATGGTACTTGACAAGGAATTTGAGAAGAAGAAAGTTGCTATTGATCTTGAGTTGGGAAAATTACCATCCCCTTATAATATAAAGTCTTCAAGTGAAGAGGAAATTGAGGAAAACTTAGTTTCTTTTCTTCAACATTCAAAAGAAGTTGTGGATGTTATGTTAAAAGGTGGTGAAAATGATGAGAAACTCAAGGGAGAGTTGGTTTTAAGTTTGAGTGCATTTGGTTTTTGTATGGATAATGTTGTGAAGGAGACGAAAGAGATTGAGAAAGGAATTAAAGAACTTGTACAGTGGGAAAACCCCTCTTGTCATGTAAATTTGTATGATATTTCTTGTAAAGTACGGGCTTTAGCCAATACTGAAACAAATTGAAGATAATGATATTTGAAATTTCTACTCTTGAAATTTCTTCTTCATACTGAACTTTTAGGTGTTTAAATGTTCAATTACCAAAACGAGTAGAAGTAGCCATTTTCAGGCATTTTTTATACATTATAGTATAATATACTAAGATTTTGTACATGCACGCATAGGAATCCTCCTTGTTAGTGGTAATTACTGGCTTTCTTCCATGCATTGAGTTCCTTCATTGGGAAGAAATGACCTTTCCATATCCAGAAGGCTAGCCGTTGAACTAATTAATTCTCTCTATCTTCCACCTCAATTTCTCACGTATTTCAAAGCAAACTCGCTTCTCGGCTTTTCTGGGTTGACCATGACATTCATATAACGAATCTCCTTTAATTTCCAATCCATATCCAACTTGACATTAAGCCTTGATCGAACTTGAAGATTTGTACTAGTTGCATGTTGGATGACGATATCGACAGCCTTTGCCCTTTCCATAACCTTAGGAGCTGCCACAGAGTTGGAGTCAAGGTGGCAGAATGAGTTAATCGAAAAATTACACTATATATACAAGATTAAATTTGCTTTCATAAATATATCCAGTAGTTGTTGAATGAGCTTTGCTTTTTGGTTTGTTTATTTGTTTATATTTGAAATTCTCTTTATAAAATTTCTGGATCCGCTACTGCATGCTAACATTCTCAAGGTTACTTTTATCCAACTTAATTATCATTTTCTCAGTACTCAAGTCGTCCAAGAGACAAAATCGAACTCGCGCGGTGATAGTAATTTTTTTCCTTTGCCTTCAAACGTGTGATAATACGATTCCTAATAGCACGGAGCATATCACGGAGAAAAAATTTAAAATTTAAACTCAATGGATTCTGCTTGTAAAGTTCTTTGAACTTAACTTATGTACATTTTAAATTATGGGCTCATACGGTAAACTTTATTGTCACGACCCAAAATCTAACCCAGATCATGATGGCACCTATAGTGTTATAAGACAAGCCTATTTCTCAAATATTACTACTAAATCGATTATAGGAATTTAATAAACATATCCAATATTTGAAATTTTCATAAGCAAAATTATCTCTAAATAGAATATAGAAAAATACTGAAACGAGTCCCAATTATCAGGGTGTCACTAAGTCATGAGCGTCTAAAACTATAAACTAAGATATATAAATTGTCTAACTGTCCAAAAGAAGAAATGACAAAAGGAATAACAAGGTCTTGTGGAATTAACAGCTACAATTAAAGCCAGCCTAAATTCAATGATCGCAACGCTCTAATTCACCTAGATCTGCACATAAAGCGCATGGTATAGTATGAGTACAACCACTTTAGTAGTAACAAAAATAACTAAGAAACTGAGTAGTAGTGACGAGCTAAGCAAAACAGTCCAATTATTTATTTTTACAATTTTAAAAATGAACATGTAAATTCTATAACTCAGTAAATACCACAAAAAATTTAACTAATAAATACAGCACAACACAAAAAAATACAACCTCACAGCAATGTCACTCCATCACTCATCACTCGCACTCAACACTCAACACCTAATATACTTAACATTCTGCGCTCATTGGGGGCGTGTGTAGACTCCAGAGGGGCTCTAAAGCCCAAGTGCTAAGCACAAACAGCTTACGTGCCATCATATCAATACATGGATCAGCACGGTCAACTCACATGCTACACGGACAACTTACACGCCATGGCATAAATACCTGGACTCGCACGTTCAACTCACGTGCTACACGAACAATTTGCGCGCTATGATATTAATATCCTCAGAACCAAGCCATCATATCAATATCTGGATCTGCACGGTCAACTCACGTGTTACGCGGATAACTCACGCACTATGGTATAAATACCTGGACCTGCACGGTCAACTAACATAATACGCGGACAACTCAAACGCTATGGTATTAATATCCTCACAAACAGGCCATTAGTCTCACTCAATCATGTACCTCTCTAGCCTCACCATCTTTAACAAATAAGGAAACACAACCCACATCAAGTATCACAACATATTAGCAAATATAAGAGATTGAGGTAAACACATACAATAATATATATGACTGAGTACAAATAATGTGAGCATGAATAAAGCCTAAGAATGATCACTAACATTATGTCAAACAATTTCAACAACAAGTAAACACATAACCACATATAATAACCATTAGGCCTCACAATCTCACGGGACGGACCAAGTCTCAATCCCTCGCAGTGAACACCTACACGCACGTCACATAGCATGGGTATCACCACCAAACAATCATATGACATCACTTTCTCCGTGTTTATACTTTAAAAGCTAGAGTTAAAACTGTTACTTACTTTAATCACGTAAAAGCCTACGCTAGAATACCCTCGTCTCTGGACTAAGCATCCAAAAGCTCTGAATCTAGCCATAATTATATTAATACCATAAACATGTGCTAAAGAATCAAATTCCATAATAAAAACTATAAAATATTTCAAAAATTTAAAATCGGCCAAAACCCGGCCCCTAGGCCCATATCTCAGAATCAGTGAAAAATAGCAGTACTCCATTTTTGATCCCTCATATCCGCACTTAAAACTCTCCAAAAATCAAACGCTAACTCCCTCAATCTATATCTATCTATATTATATTAAAAGGAGAGTAGTATGCATTGTGGTTAAAGCAAGTGGCAAGCTAAAATGAAGTCACTTGACAATTTTAGGACAACATTAATAATTAAAAATTATATATAAAAACATAATTAATGAAAACAGTTTAATAAATTTTATACATAATCTAGATATATCTTAGACAAATCTAATTTATATATCTGTATTTATATTTATATTTATATTTATATTTATATTTGTGTTTATATTTTTATTTATAAGGTCATATTAATATTGATAAATTGGGGCTAATGAATATTTTATACATAAATATTAATATAACATTTAGTTATAATGTGTTCCATCAATTAATAACTTATTTTCTATGATTAATATTTTAGTTGAGTGTAGTTAGTTTAAGTTTAAAGCATAAAATAATTTTTGAGAATGCAGTCCGATTAAAAAAATGGAATGACAAAAATTATTTAAATTTGGGATGAGTTGTTTTATTAAATGTGATAAGAAAAATCATATTTTGAAATATGAACAATAAAATTAAAGTTACTATTGAAATATATTTTAATTTTATCTATAGTATATTAGAATGAGTGCGATAGAAATATATATTAAATTCAAATAGGCTAATGAAAAGCCACATGAAAATATAATAATATTAGGTATAAAAAAAGAAACAATTAAAAATAAATAGAGAAACATAAGATTTTTTATCATATAGAAAAAGGGCAAAACTTCTTTAAGTATGATCAGAATAGTCATAGTATAGATAAGTCCACGTAATTCAAGTGTAATACATAAAATCTAAAACTAAAAATATTAAGTAACAAAAAAAATTAGAGATAATGTGAGAATGTTTATGTTCATAAGTTAAGAAAATAAAATAAGGTAAATATACAATAATTAAAAATACTATTAGCAAATTTAACTGCCAAGACCCAAACCCTGGTCGTGATGGTGCCCAACACATTGCTAGGCAAGCCCGACCAAATTATCCAATTTACCAGCCGATTATTAATTAATACTGATCAATTAACCTTAATAGCTTATTTTCATATCAAAACAATAAGTGCGAAAATAAAAACATACAAAATACAGCGCAACGAATCGTGGTGTCACAAGTGTGAGCCTCTACAGATAGAAATATCTTACACAAATTAAGTCTAGCCAGAATAGAAACGACAAAAATGATAAAGAGGAAAAGATCAGGTCCTGCGGACGCCGTCAGCTACCTCGAAGTCTCCTCAGAATAACAGTAATGAAGCAGTTGCGATAGCTCAACTGCCCTCCTGAACACCTGGATCTGCACAAAAAGTGCAGGGGAGTAGGGTGATATTTCAACTTAGTGAGTAATAATAATAAATAACAACTGAAAATAAGAACACCTGTACTATCACTAAACAGTTCTAAGGGTAACCTCACAGGTAAGTCATCTCTACAGTGATAAGTCCAATTCCAGCCCACAACTGTCTCACAATGATCTCACACTAACCTAGTCCTCACTCATACTGCTGCAGCGTGCAGCAGCCCGATCCAAATATATATATATATATATATATATATATATATATATATATATATATATATATATATATATATATATATCTATTGCAACCGTGCAGCCCGATCCAATATATATAGTGCTGCGGCATGCAGCCCGATCCAATATATATAGCGCTGCGTCGTGCAGCCCGATCCACTTAATGTCGACGGCTTACTTGGGGTGTGTACAAACAATGGAGGGGCTCCTACATCCCAAGTGCAATAATACTGCGGCGTGCAGTCTGATCCACATGTATATTACTGCGGCGTGAAGTCCGATCCAATATATATATTACTGCGGCGTGCAGTCCGATCCAATATATATATTACTGCGGCGTGCAGTCCAATCCAATATATATAGCGTTGCAGTGTGCAACCCGATCCATTATATATATATAATGCTGCGGCATGCAGCCCAATCCAATATATATATATATATATATATATATATATATGTAGAATGCTGTGGCGTGCAGCCCGATCCGGTATGTATATCAATACCTCACAGCGGGTCCTCGACCCTATCTCAGTCAATATAGACTTTGCCTCTCAGGCCCACTCAGCTAGAACATGGAATCCCATCCCAGGTAGTCTCTCTCAAAGTACACATCTAGTACCGGCTCATGATATGCTATACAGCTATGATTACGGCTGAGTGTATGTGTCCAGCATGATATAAGGGTCACTTAGCTCTACAGGCTTCCCTAATACTCTATAGATCGACACAAGACCCCAAACATGGCTGCTAGCCCAGTTACAAAGTTATAAGCTCAATCTCCATCATGATACACAATAAACTATCAATTGGGAAGGACGAAGTCCAAATCCCCAGTCACAATACCACCACGCCCGTCACATGACGCGTGTTTCATCTCAGCATAACACTGTATAGTGGAAGTACGGGATTTCAAACCCTCAGTACATCATTTACTACCACCACTCACCTCGAATCGGTGGAAGTCTTAGCTCGCCTTGCACTTGCCTCGCAAATCAACCTCCTCGGATGCCAAATCTGATCAACATCAATAAGAATACATCAAAATAGGCTAAATAGACATAACCCAATCAAAATAACTCGATTTACACCAAACCCACGAAGTTGTCAAAATTTGACTTTTGTACGCTTCTCAAAAAATTACAAAAGTTATATTTTCGGAATCCTTATCTCAACACGAGTCCATACATATAAAGTTTATCAAAATCGGACTCTGTTTGCACATTCAAATTGATGATTTACCATAGCGCAGGCTTAGAGCAAAAATCCCCCATTAATCCTTTCATTTTCAGTGAAATAGATGGAGATTCTAGGATAAAATCGTGTATTTAGACTATAAAACTTACCTCCAATATTTTCCCGATGAAATCCCCGTCAATTCTCGTCACTTTGCTCTCAAAGCTTAGCCAAAATTGATGAAATTATGAAAACCCTCGCGGATGAAATATTACTTAATAGGTCTGTCCGCCCTGGTAATTACACTATGCGATCGCATCCCATTATTGCGATCGCATAGAACAAAAATTTGCTCTCCATATTTAATGCTATGCAATCGCACTCCCTCAATGCGATCGCACACTCGCCCCGCGATCGCATAAAACAAAAGGCTTCTAGGGACCCAGGGCCACATTACACTATGCGATCGCACCAATAGCCTTGCGATCGCAGAGAACAAGACTCTACACCTATGCGATCGCAGAGAACCATCGCAACCCCGTCTACGCGATCGCATAGAACAACTCGGGGGACTCAATTTTATTATTCTATGCGATCGCATCATCCCTATGCGATCGCATAGAGTATCTGTCTGCAAGAAACACCAGCAGCCAACAGCAGTTCCAAAATGCAAGAAATGGTCCGATTGGACCTCCGGATTCATCCAGGAGCCCCTGGGACCCCAACGAAAACCACCAACCTGTCCCAAAACACAATACGAACTTGCTCCAATCAACTAGAATTTTCGAAACTAACATCCAATCAAAACCCCGACCAAATGATGTCCGAATGACCTAAAAGTTTGCAGGCATATCCAAAATCACCTAAAGGAGCTACTGCAACTGTCGGAATTCCATTCCGACTCTCGGGTCAAAATCTCACCTACCGTTCGGATTTCGCCAAAATTCAACCTTAGCCAATTCAAGCCTAAAACTACACCGGACCTCCAAATTCGATTCCGATCGCTCTCCTAAGCCACAAATGACCCCCCCCCCCCGGAGCTAATCGAATCATCAGAATTTGATTCCGAGCTCTCTAACTAACAAGTCAACATCCGGTTGACTTTTCCCAACTATGCCTTCTCCTAAGAGACTATTTGTCTCATTTCCAACTAATTTCAATCCGAATTTACTCAAACTCACCAAACACACGTATTGAAACATGAAAAAGCATATAACGAGTAAAATGGGGTGATAACTCACACGATGACGGGCCAGGTCATCACATTCTCCTCAACTTAAGCAAACGCTCGTCCTCGAGCGGGTCAAGAAACATACTTGGAGACTCAAATAAGTGAGGATAACTGCTCCGCATCTCCTGCTCGATCTCCCAAGTAGCCTCCTCCACGGGCCGGCCTCTCTATTGCACCTTGACTGAAGCAATGTCCTTGGACCTCAATTTTTGAACATGTCTACACACAATAGCCACTAGCTCCACATCATAAGATAGATCACCATCGAGCTGGATCGTACTGAACTCCAACACATGAGATGGATCCCCGACATAGTTCCGGAGCATAGACACATGGAATACTGGATGAACACTGGACAAACTGGGTGGCAAGGCCAACTCATATGCCACATCCCCAATCCTCTCGAGTATCTCAAAAGGACCAATGAACCTCGGACTCAGTTTCCCCTTCTTCCCAAACCGCATAACACCCTTCATGGGTGAAACCTTCAGCAATACTCTATCACCAACCATGAAAGATAACTCTCGAACCCTACGGTCTGCATAACTCTTCTGGCGTGACTATGCTGTGCGAAGCCTCTCCAGAATCAACTCCACTCTATCCAAAGCATCCTGAACTAACTCAGTCCCTATCAATCTATCCTCACCGAGCTCAAACCATCCCACATGAGATCTATAGTGTCTGCCATACAACGCCTCATACGGGGCCATCTGAATACTCAACTGATAACTGTTGTTGTAGGCAAACTCTGCAAGTGGCAAGAACTTATCCCATGAACCTCCAAAATCAATCACACATGCATGCAACATATCCTCCAAGATCTGAATAGTGCGGTCAGAATGTCCGTTTGTCTGAGGATGAAATGTTGTGCTCAACTCAACTCGCATACCCAGCTCCCTCTGAAATGACCCCTAGAACTGAGAATTGAACTGAGTGCCTCTGTTAGATATGATAGACACTTGGACCCCATGAAACCTGACAATCTCCCGAATAAAGATCACCGCTAACCGCTCCGATGAGTAAGTAGTACATACTGGAATGAAATGTGCGGATTTGGTCAGCCGATCAACAATCACCCATACTGAATCGAACTTCCTTGAAGTCCGAGGGAGCCCAGTCACAAAATCCATGGTAATCCTCTTCCATTTACACTCGGGAATAACCATACATTGAAGAACGCTGCCCGGTCTCTGATGCTCATACTTGACCTGCTGGCAGTTGAGGCATCTGGCTACATGCCTAACAATATCCATCTTCATCTTTATCCACCAGTAAAGCTGTCTCAAGTCCTGGTACATCTTCGCGGCACCCGGATGAATGGAGTACCGCGAGTTGTGAGCCTCCTCTAATATCAACTCTCGAAGGCGATCTATATTAGGCACATAGATACGGCCCTGCATCCTCAGAACACCATCACTATCAATAGTCATATCTCTAGCATCATCGTGCAAAACTATGTCCTTAAGGAAAAGCAAATGTGGATCATCATACTGACGCTCTCTGATGCGATCATATAAAGAAGACCGAGAAACAACACAAGCCAATACTCGGCTCGGCTCGGAAACATCCAACCTCACTAGCCAATTCGCCAGAGCCTGAACATCATATGCAAATGGCCTCTCCCCAACTGGAATATAAGCTAAGTTGCCCATACTGACCGCCTTTTGGCTCAAAGCATCAGCCACAACATTGGCCTTTCCCGGATGATATAATATAGTGATGTCATAGTCCTTAAGCAACTCCAGCCACCTCCGCTGTCTCAAATTAAGGTTCTTCTATTTGAACAGATGTTGAAGACTGTGATGATCGGTATACACCTCACAAGAGACACCGTACAAGTAATGTCTTCAAATCTTCAGAGCGTGAACTATGGCTGCTAGCTCCAAATCATGTACATGGTAGTTCTTCTCATGGGGCTTCAACTGGCGAGAAGCATAAGCAATGACCCTACCCTCCTACATCAATACACAACCAATGCCAACTCCCGAGGCATCACTAGACACAGTATAAGGATCTGAAGCTGACGGTAGTATCAAGACTGGTGCCGTGGTCAATGCTGTCTTGAGCTTATGAAAGCTCTCCTCACACTCCTCGGACCACACAAAAGGAGCACCCTTCTGTGTCAATCTAGTCAAGGGTGAAGCAATAGAAGAGAATCCCTGAACAAATTGGCGATAATACCCTGCCAATCCCAGGAAACTACGAATCTCAATAGCTGAGGTCGGTCTGGGCCAACTCTACACCATCTCTATCTTCTTCGGATCCACCTGAATACCATCACTGGACACCACGTGTCCCAAGAATGCCACGGACTCGAGCTAGAACTCACACTTGGAGAACTTGGCGTACAACTTCTCCTCCCGCAACCTCTGCAATACAACTCTAAGATGCTGGGCATGCTCCTCCTGGCTGCTGGAGTACACCAGGATATCATCTATGAACACGATCACGAAGGAGTCCAACTATGGCCAGAATACACTGTTCATTAGATGCATGAACGCATCTGGGGCATTGGTCAGCCCAAAAGACATCACAAGAAACTCGTAGTGCCCATACCTCATCCTGAAGGCTGTCTTCATAATATCAGACTCTCTAATCTTCAGCTGGTGGTAGCCTGAATGAAGATCAATCTTCGAGAATACCCTAGCTCCATGGAGCTGATCAAATAAATCATCAATACGAGGCAGAGGATACTTTTTCTTCACTGTTACCATGTTCAGCTGCCTATAGTCAACACACATCCTCATTGAGCCATCTTTCTTCTTAACAAACAAGACTGGTGCACCCCACGGTGACACACTCGGCCGAATGAATCCCCTATCTCGGAGTTCCTGGAGCTTCTCCTTCAATTCTTTTAGCTCAGTTGGGGCCATAAGATATGGAGGAATAGAAATAGGCAGAGTGTCTGGCACCAAATCAGTCCCAAAATCAATGTCCCTGTCCGGCGACATGCTCGGCAGGTCTGAGAGGAATACATCAGGAAAGTCCTGCACAATTGGAACATAATCAATACTGGGAGTCTTAGCTCCGAACTCCCGCACAAATGCCAAATAAGAAAGACATCCTTTCCCAACTATCAGTTGGGCCTTGAGGAAAGATATTACCCTGCTGGGTACATAATCAGTCGTGCCTCGCCACTCGATCCTCTGAATGCCCGGCATAGCCAAGGTGACTGTCTTGGCATGACACTCCAGAATAGCATGACACAGAGATAGCCAGTTGTCACACCTCCCTTTTTACACCGCACGTACATAGCGTAAATGTGCCATTGTTTAATACTACACCCCGAGAAGGAATATAATAATAATCAGTGAAGGAGTTTTTCCACTTAAAGGACAGTCGGAACGGGATCAATTTATTTAATTATTCAGAGTCGCCACTTGGGAAAATAATGGTGTCCCAAGTCACCGGTTTAATCCTGAACCAAAGAAATTTATGACTCTGTATACAGTCTGCGAAACTAGAAACCTGGATAAGGAATTCTGTTAACCCGGGAGAAGGTGTTAGGCACTCCCGGATTCCGTGGTTCTAGCACGGTCGCTCAACTGAATTTTTTTTTCTTTTATCTGATTTCTTTATATATTTTAATCATGTGCTATTAATGTTCCGCTTTTCAATTTTAGGAGAATTGCAACGTCACGAAAACACATTTTGAGTCACACCGCAACCAGTACGCCTGTGACTTTTATGTATTTCGGTTTCGCCGGGAGTAAGATTTGGGTCACATAAATGTGCACCCGTAATTAAGAAAGTATTTTTATTAAAGTCGTGCCTAAAAGTCTATCGTGTTGTTTAACTTTGGGAAAGGACCGTGGAATTCACTAAACGGTCCTTCCAAGTCTAAGGTTTTCATTACAATTAATTGAGGGCCCCGCAGTTATGTGTTTAGTGCGGCGAGACTCATCTCACTTTTATTAAAGGTCAATCCTAACATAACTATGATTTTCTATTTAATTGGTCTTTAATAATAACAAAAAGATCCTAATTCATTATTAAGAAACGCCCTATCCTATCAATTAAATATTAACGGGCCAAATACCGATTAACCATAGGTCGAAAGAACCCAATTCATACTCGGATTTTATTATTCTCAAGTGCTGGGCCTGAGACTGGCCCAAATGGAGAGAAAAGCAAAGCTGGCCGTGTGGTTTGAGGGATCAAAATCCCTAAAAAATTGAGCAAGCTAAGCAATTACTCATGAATCAATTCACCAGAATGAGTATACTTATTGTTTGATAATGTTGAATTTAAGATAAATCAGATTTTAGAACAAAATGGGATCAAAATTAGTAACAAGTTGGCACATAAATTACTGCAAGTTGCTGCGTTTTTAAAAGTGTACTTGATTGACCATTTTCTCACTTTCACACACACAAACACACGGCAGTCTCAGCACTTGAATCCGATAAAAGCTTGAATTTACAGCTTTCCAAACTTTATCAATAATTCATCAATTAATGACCTGATTGTCAACTATGAGAACTTAATGACACGGGTTATGAAAATTTGAACTACAAGCTAGTTAATCTAACTAGATATGGCAGAATTAATCATTAATTGGAATTAAGATCTTAGACTAATTAATTAACTAATACAATTCAAAAATCAATCAAATTACTCTAATTACAAAATCAAAATCAAACTAAGAAAGTTGGAACTAATTGCTCGATGAATTCGACCTTAGCCTTTCAATTAGACATAATGCAACAATTTTAAATGAACACAACTTCAATACTTCAAATTTCAGCAACAGATTCTTCATAAATATCCAAACGGCATTTCCAGCATTTAACTCCATATCATAATTTACATAGCCTCTCTAATTGAGAAATGGATAGGAGAAATACCTGGAAATTACAATGAGGAAAGAAGAAGTCAGTTGCAGCAAAACACAAACAGCAGCAACAGAACAACAACAGCAGCAGTTCCCAACAAAAGCAACAGCACACCACCACAACAGCAGTACACAAACACAGCAACAGCAGCAAAAACACAACAAACAGCAGTAGACAACAACCAACAGTAGCAAAACAACACAGCAGGAACTATTCTATGTGTTTTCCCCCTTCTTCTTAAACTCAACAGGCTCTTAAGTGTATCTCTCCTTCTCTATTTCAGAATGCCTTCCAAATGTCTATCTCTCAATTCCAGACCTCTCTCTCAGTGTATATGTATATCCTTACTGTTCTCTCTGTTCTCCTATATGTGTGTTTTTTTTTCTATTTTTCAGTGAGTGTGTGTGTATATCTCTCCCTTTGTGTTTCAAAGTTCTCTCCCAGGGTCTGCTCTTTTCTGTATATCCTGCTCTTTCAGAATTGATCCTCTACTTATAGCTAAACAACTCAACCCCTAATGGTGCAAAAATCCTAAATTAAACCCCCTGCCCATCCCTCTCTCTGCCCAGCCCATTATCTTCTCTGCTTTCACCACTTAATCTTGTCTAAGTGTGGGCTTTACTAATTAATAATTTCTGGTTTCGGAGGGCAGTCAGTGGCCTGCTGTACAGCAGGTTCCACTACTCAAGGGGGCATATTATTATGGGTTGTCCTAATGGCTCAACATGTGCTCACATGGTGGTAGTCCACTAGTTACTAATTTATGAGACTGAGCTTAATTCAGCTATAACCAATCTTGTTACTAATTCAAACACAGGCAATTCAAACTCCAACTCCACAGTGATTCAAATAAGAAATTAGTCAGTAACAAGGAAATTACTGCCTTGTTGTTTCTAACAAACAGACTTACGAAAGTAAATCGACGTCATTCGATTAGTCGATTACAACATTTATAATCGATAATACACAGTCGACGAATAAACTTTCGGCTCACAGCACTTAGGCGTAAACAAAACAGTGTAGAAACATTATTCGATTTCAATAATCGGATCGAATAAGCACACTCAATAACAAGCACAATCCGCAATCAAACAGAAGCAACACAATTGACCATATAAACGGTCTTGAGATCGGAGAAGAAGAGAACAAAAATGATAAAAATAAAAATAGTAAAGAATCATCTCAAACAAACAGACGAACAACAAGATTTGAACAAACGAACAGAAGCGTAATAAAGAATTACCTCAGAATTCACGACTTGAACCGGGTTAGCCACTTTGAGGTCAAATAGAGTTTAATTGAAGTGTTCTCAACTCGAGAACAACTCAATTAAACTCTATTAGACCCTAAGTTTTAATCAATTTGACGAAAAATCTTGATCTTGTTTTTCTAGGGTTCATAGGCTCAAATTGGGGCTTGGTGCTTTTAGGTTTGATTCGAACTAAACCAGGGTTAGTAGGGGTGTGAGGGAGGTCAAGGGAGTGCTTGGGGTGAGTTTGGGGCGGTTTGGGGTAGATGTTCAAGTTCCGGCGAGCTTCAAATGAATATTCGAAATGTTCAAGCAATATTCGAGCCTAACGACTGCTAGATCCGTGTAGAGGGGGCTTGGGAGATTCTACGGTGTTAATTTGGGGTGGTTTGGCCTACCGGAACCGCCGTGAGGCGATTTACGGTAGGCGGAGTACGGCAGAGGCGGCGAAGGCTTAGTTCGTCTTGTCTCTGTAGGAGACGAACGGGTTTGGCAAAAATGAGAAATGAACTGGGCATAAGGGTTTGGGGTATCTGAGACTTAGATCAACTCATTTTGGCCGTTGGATGATGAGAATCCAACGGCCAGGATTAAGCAATGGGGTGATTAATGTGATCCATCGGATCAACGCTGATCGACGGCTTGGATCCCTTTATTTTAAATGGAACGATGTCGTTTGGTCTTGGTAAGAGACTGGGTCGAACCGGGTGAGATTGTATTTTTGGCTCGGATTCCTTGCAATTTTAGCCCTTTTCTTCATTTCCTTCACTAGCCACATTCAAATAGAAGTCACTCTAAACAATTAATTCTCAAACCACTAACATTTAAATAAAATCTCTTGATGACAAGGAACAAGAATGCGAATTTTGTAATTTTCATTTTAAACATTTTCTGGTCAATTAATTCTTACGAACGTACAATTAATTCCTAAATGTCTGTAGCACGTGTTTTTGATCAATTTAGCAAATAACGTACACAGAGACAAGTGCTAACGTCAAGCAAAGACCACACAAAATCCATGAAATCCAATTACAACACAAGACTATTTTATCTTTACAATTTTCTGGGAGTAATTGTCGCGAGGGCAAAAATCACGTGCTCACAGCTGCCCCTTTTTGCGCGGAGACATGAAGAGTTTTCGTGCAACGATAAGTGAGCGGATACAAGTGATTTTTGCCCGCTTGAGACCTCCGTGTGAAGCATATTTTGGAAAAGTTTGACCGAACCTTCACTTCAGAAGGTCTCTTACATATCCCTGGCTAAAAGGGAATCAGGTCAATGTAGTTCGGGAAGTTTTGGTAGCTGGGACTACCATGACTGCTGTGATCTTGCTGTTACTGCTGTTGCTGCTATTGCCACTGCTTGACTGACCTCCTTATTACATCGTACTAAACGAAAAATAAGAAGCTAGACTAAATTACAGTATTGCAAATTCTTATCTATCTTTTCAACTTGATCTGGTCATGTTCCCTGCCCTCCTGCTGGCTCTGATGTTTCTTCACATGCTTCTTCTCTTCCGACAATTGTTATCTCGGCCTATCTTGATTGCCGAACTCCGACCATTGGTCCCTTCTTTGCGATCTTCGAACTATTCTCCTTTGAAGTCTGAACCTGTCTTTCCGATCCTTGTTGCCTTCCTTTTGATTACGAACTTGGATTCATGCTGGGGATTTCCGTTACACTCAACCGCTTTCCTCAACCAAATTCAAAAATAAATCACCACTCCATTCTTCAGGCGGGCTCCCTGACTTCAACTACGACCTCACAAATAAATCGCCAATCCGTTCTTCAGGCGGGCTCCCTGACTTCAACTACCATTTCAAAATAAATCGCCACTCCATTCTTCAGGCGGGCTCCCTGACTTCAACTACAACTTCAAAATAAAATCGCCACTCCATTCTCCAGGCGGGCTCCCTGACTTCAGCTATAACTTCAAAATAAATCGCCACTCCATTCTTCGGGCGGGCTCCCTAACTTCAACTACAACTTCAAAATAAATCGCCAATCCATTCTTCAGGCGGGCTCCCTGACTTCAACTACTACTTCAAAATAAATTCACACTGGGGATTTCGTTATGCTCTACCACTTTCCCCAACCAACTTCAACAATAAATCGCCACTCCATTCTTCAGGCGGGCTCCCCGACTTCAACTACGACTTCAAAATAAATCGCCACTCCATTCTTCAAGCGGGCTCCCTGACTTCGACATTATCTTTTGAAAAATAAAACGCCATTCCTCTCTTCAGGCGGGCTCCTGACTTCAATCATCAACTCTGAAAATTAAACGCCATTCCTCTCTTCAGGCGCTACCGCTTTCCTCAACCGACTTCAACAATAAATCGCCACTCCATTCTTCAGGCGGGCTCCCTGAGTTCAACTACAACTTCAAAATAAATCGCCACTCCATTCTTCAGGCGGGCTCCCCGACTTTAACTACAACTTCAAAATAAATCGCCACTCCATTCTCCAGGCGGGCTCCCTGACTTCAACTACAACTTCAAAATAAATCGCCACTCCATTCTTCAGGCGGGCTCCCTGACTTCAACTACAACTTCAAAATAAATCGCCACTCCATTCTTCGGGCGGGCTCCCTGACTTCAACTACAACTTCAAAATAAATCGCCACTCCATTCTTCAGGCGGGCTCCCTGACTTCAACTACAACTTCACTAATTTCAACCCATCCTTATCGCCTTCCTTTGTTTCCTGTACCATTTTCTTCTTCCTGCATCGTCTCTTGGGCCACCCCTTTCTTCTGAATTACCTTGTCTTGGAATTGCTTTCCCATGGGTCGTGTTACTTTTCCTTTGGCTGCTGAAGATATCTTCGGAACTGTTTACTCACCTTCTGGAGATGATGTTGCTGGGGAAGTATTCTTTATTTCCTCTTTTTCTATTTCCTTCACCCTTCATTCTCTCTCGGACTCACCGTGGATTGAAATGTCATTAACTGAGGATTACCCTGGCGGGGGACCCCTTTTCCTTTTCCCTCTTCCCAGACCTCCTCCGGGACTCACGCTTTTGCTTCCTTGAAGAACTTATGGGATATAATGCTGCTGGGGGAATCTCAGAGTTAGTGTTTCGTTTTCCCCACGACTGCTGGGGATGATACCAGGCTCAAAAATCAACCCCTCGAGTTGTCTGGCCTTTCTCAAAACTATTCTGCTTGGAACCGGTATTTCCCGAAATCTCGTTATCCTTATCCACTGGGTATTTGCTTTGAGAAACTTTTCTGCCCCAGTTTGATGACCTTCTACGTGGCATGCTTTTCCGCCGACGAACCCTCTTTTCCTGCTTTAAATCAAAGAAAAATTATTAGTTTCAAAAATGCAGTGAGTGGTCGTGCCACTCTTGTTGGGGCAATTTTCCTTTTCTCTTTCAGCTGCTTGGCCTCCCTCGAGCTTTTGGGGACGACATTGACACTTGCTGGGGTTGGTGCTCTTTCCACAGATGGTCTCTCGTCTCTCCCTTTTATTCCAACCTTCAGTTTGATCCGACCCTTTTAGCCGATGATCTGTTGTGAGAAATCATCTTCCGGATGTGTAATATGTGTCCATCAAACTCCATAATTCCTGTGAACCTTCCAATCAACCTGTCGTTCCAATCTTAATATCGGAACGACTTTTGCCTTATTGCCTCATTCCACACCTATTCATCTTCATTATACCGCTTTGGGAGACTTGGTAGTAAGCTTTGAAAGTTCAATTTTCGAAAACAAAAGAAAAGAAAAATGATGGATAAAGAATGCTGACCGCGAATGACAAAAGAAAGGGAAAACTTTTCTGAACTCAAAACTGGGAAAAACTTATCTGAATATGTAACCGATCCAATGGTTATGCCGCGCCTTTGAGATTAATCTACCCAGTCTATTTATGTCAATCACTTTCTGATGGCCGCGTTTTGCTAGAAAGCAAACGAACGTCCCAACCTTGTCTCATACAGACACCTTGTAACTATCTCGCCTTGTCACCTCATAGTGCCCTTCAAAGGGTTTTCACTAATTAGATTCTCTCATTTCTCTCGACCTCCTGTCGCCTTAGGGTGCCTGTAAAGGTTTTCACCGTAAGACTCTCTCATTTTATTTCTCTCAACTTTCTTCGCCTTAAGGTGCCCGCGAGGGTTTTCACCATTAAGACTCTCTCATTTTGCTTTCTTTCCGTGCGGTGGGCTGGGGTATTATCCATGGAATTTCCTCTAAAGGGGCTATCCCTTTTCAGCTTGTGAATCCTGGACTCAGTCGAGGATCGGAGTGTCCTTCTTGGCTTTCATTTGCGTGGCTTGGCATTTCTCAAATACTGATCGAGAGGTCTTTTTGGTCATTAATGCGGTTTTAGTGTACGAGGCTAGAGAAAAGGGATTTAACCTCAACGGGTAGCTCATTACAACTTTCGGAATCCACACTATCTTCAAACGAAACATGACTTCTGCCCCAGTTTTGTTGCTTGGGGATCTTTGATTTTTGTTTTATTATGACCGAGCCGTATGGCGCCTACGTCCCTTCTTGAGGAATCAGGTCAAACGTAGTTCACTTTTTCTTGTGTCTTTTCTTTGTTTCTTTTTCTATTTTGTTACACATTTTCCTTGATGATTCCGAAAGAGGGTATATGAAAGAATAATTAAGGCTCAAAGGGGGAAACAAGGGTTAAAGTGTTTGGGGAGTAGAAAAATTGCCTCTGTCATTTCATTCTCCGAAAAATGCCAACTACAAACAAATGAGACCAAACGTTGACAAATGCATTAAAGAATTACACATAATATCTCTTGACTGCATCAGAATTGATAGCCATATCAGTGCATCTTCCCTCAATATCAGTTAGGCATAGTGCGCCGTTGGATAATACCCTAGTCACAACAAATGGTCCCTGCCAATTTGGAGCGAACTTGCCTTTTGCTTCGGCCTGATGTGGTAGAACTCTCTTAAGCACATGTTGTCCCACTTCAAATTTCCTAGGACGTACCTTCTTGTTGTATGCTCTCGCCATTCTCTTTTGATACAATTGGTCGTGACATACTGCTGTCAATCTCTTTTCATCGATCAAGCTCAATTGCTCTAATCGGGTTTTGACCCACTCGTCGTCATCAATCTCAGCTTCAGCGACAATTCGGAGGGATGGGATTTCAACTTCTGCTGGTATTACCGCTTCAGTCCCGTACACCAACAAGTAAGGAGTTGCACCTACCGAAGTCCGGACGGTAGTGCGATAACCTAACCAGTGCAAATGGTAACTTTTGCATGCCATTGCCTAGACCCTTCTACCATCTTCCTCAATATCTTCTTTATATTCTTGTTTGCTGCCTCAACCGCACCATTTGCTTTGGGACGATATGGTGTGGAATTTCGGTGTGTAATCTTGAACTGTTGGCGGACCTCCTTCATCAATCCGCTGTTAAGATTGGCACCGTTATCTGTGATGATTATCTTTGGAATTCCAAACCTGCAGATGATGTGGGAATGTACGAAGTCCACCACCGCCTTCTTGGTCCCTGATTTGAAGGTTTTGGCCTCCACCCACTTGGTAAAATAATCGATCGTTACCAAAATGAACCTATGACCATTGGAAGCCGCAGGTTCTATAGGTCCAATAACATCCATATCCCATGCAACAAACGGCCATGGTGCTGACATTGTATGCAATTCAGTCGGTGGAGAATGAATCAAATCTCCGTGTATCTGACACTGATGGCATCTTCGCACAAAACTTATACAATCACGCTCCATAGTGAGCCAGTAATATCCTGCTCGAAGAATATTCTTTGCCAATACATATCCGCTCATGTGTGGCCCACAAATTTTCGAGTGTATATCTGTCATTACTGTTGTGGCTTGACTCGCATCTATGCATCTTAACAATCCCAAATCTGGGGTTCTTTTGTACAGCATCCCTCCACTAAGGAAAAATCCGTTTGCCAATCACCGAATAGCTCTCTTTTGATCTCTAGTTGCCTGTTCTGGGTATACTCCTAACCTGAGGTACTCCTTGACATCATGAAACCATGGCTCGCCGTCCATCTCTTCTTCTATCACATTACAATAAGCATGTTGATTTCGAACCTGAACATGTAACGGATCGACACGAACCTTGTCCGGGTGATGTAGCATTGACGCCAAAGTAGCTAGAGCATCGGCAACCTCATTATGCATCCTTGAGATGTGCCTGAATTCTACTGATCGAAAGCGCTTGGTCAGATCATGCAAACACTGACGATACGGGATAAGCTTTAAATCTCTGGTTTCCCATTCTCCCTGAATCTGATGTACCAGAAGGTCCGAGTCCCCCAAGACCAAGACGTCCTGTACATCCATGTCTACCGCTAATCGTAACCCCAAGATACATGCCTCGTACTCAGCCATATTATTGGTACAATGAAAACGCGGTTGAGCAGTAACAGGATAATGATGTCCTGTTTCAGAGATAAGCACAGCCCCTACTCCGACTCCTTTTGCATTCACCGCTCCGTCGAAGAAAAGCTTCCACCCTGGATCCTCGGTTAATTCCAACCCATCAATTTGCAATACTTCTTCGTCTGGAAAATACATCCTCAAAGGTTCGTATCCGTCATCAACAGGATTCTCAGCTAAGTGATCGGCTAGGGCTTGAGCTTTCATAGCCGTCCTTGTCACATATATGATGTCGAACTCTGTAAGTAATATTTGCCATTTTGCTAACCTCCCTGTAGGCATAGGCTTCTGGAAAATATACTTCAATGGATCCAAACGCGAGATGAGGTAAGTGGTGTAAGAAGACAAATAATGTTTTATCTTTTGGGCTACCCAAGTCAAAGCACAACATGTCTTTTCCAAATGAGTGTACTTAACCTCGTGGACCGTGAATTTCTTACTGAGGTAGTAAATGGCCCGTTCCTTTCGGCCAGTAAGATCGTGCTGCCCCAGCACGCAGCCGAACGAATTCTCCAAGAGACTGTTAGATAGAGAATCAGGGGTCTACCCGGTTCGGGCGGAACTAGTACGGGTGGGTTTGACAGATACCCTTTGATTTGGTCAAACGCTTCCTGACATTCTGTCGTCCATTCTATCGCAGCGTCTTTCTTCAACAGACGGAATATGGGTTCACAGGTTGCTGTAAGTTGAGCAATAAACCTACTGATGTAATTCAACCTTCCCAACAGACTCATTACCTCTGTTTTATTCTTCGGCGGGGGTAACTCCCGAATGGACTTGATTTTGGATGGGTCCAACTCAATGCCCCGTCGGCTGACGATGAATCCTAGCAACTTTCCCGATGGAACTCCGAATGCGCATTTGGCCGGATTGAGCTTGATATCATATCTTCGAAGTCTTTGAAAGAACTTCCTGAGGTCGGCAACGTGGTCTTCTTGACGTCTAGATTTTATGATCACATCATCCATGTACACTTCAATTTCCTTGTGTATCATGTCATGGAATACCGTAGTCATCGCCCTCATTATGTTGCCCCTGCGTTCTTCAAACCGAACGACATCACCGGTAGCAATAAGTCCCCCATGGTGTGATGAAAGCCGTCTTTTCTGCGTCCTCTTCATCCATCAAGATCTGATGATATCCCGCGTAGCAGTCCACAAAGGATCCGATTTCACGTCCGGCGCAATTATCAATCAGGATATGGATATTGGGAAGAGGGAAATTATCTTTAGGGCTCGCCTTGTTGAGATTGCGGTAGTCCACGCATACTCTGATCTTCCCGTCTTTCTTTGGCACCGGTACTACGTTAGCCAACCATTCAGGGTATCGAGTGACACGAATGACTTTCGCCTGCAACTGCTTGGTTACTTCCTCCTTGATCTTTACACTCATCTCCGTCTTGAATTTTCGCAGTTTTTGCTTGACGGGAGGATACGCCGGATCAGTGGGTAATTTATGAACCACTAGATCAGTGCTGAGTCCTAGCATGTCGTCGTACGACCATGCGAAAATGTCTTTAAACTCCATGAGTGTTTTGATCAACTCTTCTCTCAGGTTGGGTTCAATATGGACACTTATTCTGGTTTCTTTGACGTCATCCGTGTCCCCCAGATTAACAGCCTCAGTATCATTTAAATTCGGTTTGGGTTTTTCCTCGAAGTGACTTAATTCTTCACCGATTTCTTCTACGGCTTCATCATCGCCGTATTCCGATTCACTCTCGTCACCTCTTATTCCATGCGTTATTATTTCCAAACCCGATTGACTTTCTAGATTGGGTTGATTAATCTTTAAGCACGCCATATCATTAAGATCAGTTGAAAGAAAGCTGCTCAGAAAAGTAAAAAGAAGGAAAATAAACAAAATTAGAAACGAAAGGAAAAAAATTTCATTAATGGGAACAGTACATGGAAAAACAAACTTGCGAACTCAAATCAAAACGAACTGAAACAAACAGATTTTACTTCGGGGACAATCCCAACATAAAATTTCGAAAGAAAACAATCCAAAACAAATTACCAAGACTCCTTCCGGACAGGGAGAGGAGTAGCCTTCCAATTATTCAACTTTGCTTTCGATCCCACAAACTGTATATCGGCATGGCTGGATCCTTCGCCATCCTCTAGCATGCATACATCTACGAATAGGTCCTCGAATTTTCTTAAGAATTCTTCGTCTGGCCTAACCATAGGACTGGGAACCTTTGTCGTCGGATGTCCTCTTACTCCAAACCTGACAAAAGATCGGGAAAGGCGCGGAACAGGCTTCGGGAGCACCCATGTCTTCTGCTTGTTCTTCCTGGCTTGCTGGATGTCCTCTGATGTTGGCTTGAATCCCAAGCCAAAGGTTCCCACATTTTCGACCACGGATACCGGTTGTATGATTCCTTGCAGAGATGCACCTAGACCTTTGCCGGGTATGAAATGTTTCTCAGCATTTCATGAGCCACCATGACGTCTGCGGTAATTATTCTGTCATTAGGAATGCATTCCCCTTCTGGAACTCGGTTGGCGGATACCACATCGCAGATCTGGTATACCCATGGCCCAACATCCTCTTCTGTCTCAACAAAGGGGACGATGGTGCCCGGTTGTAGATCATTCTCTCCATGGACTACGATCTCCTGTTGGTCCCACTCAAACTTGACTAGTTGGTGTAGGGCTGGATGGAACTGCTTTTGCAGCATGGATCCATGGTCGTCCTATCAGAAGGTTATATGAAACTACCATGTCCAGCACCCGGAATTCCATGGTGAACTCCACTGGTCCGATTGTCAAGATTAACACTATGTCCCCGACCGATGCCTTGCCTCCTCCATCAAACCCTCGGACACATATGCTGTTCTTGCGTATCCTGCCGATATCCACTTTCAACTTGTGTAGTGTAAAGAGAGGACAAATGTTCGCACTGGACCCATTGTCGACCAGGACTTTGCTGACCTCCGACTCCTCACACTTCACCATAAGGTATAAAGCCCTGTTGTGCTCGGTGCCATCCTCAGGCAACTCGTCATCGGTGATGGTGATCCGATTCGCTTCGAAGATCCTATTAGTGATCTTCTCCAAATGACTCACTGAGATTTTATCAGGTACGTGGGCCTCATTCAGACCTTTCATCAAAGCTTGCCGGTGTTCTTCAGAATATATCAACAAGGACAACAATGAGATTTGCGCAGGGGTTTTCTTCAGCTGTTCTAAGACAGAATAATCATGTAGCTTCATCTTTTTCAGGAATTCTTCTGCCTCTTCGTCAGTTACCGGCTTTTTCAGTGTTGCCGGAGTGGTCTTCCTCAATTCCGCAGGGGCAAAACATCTCCCTGAACGGGTCAACCCTTGCGTTTTGCAGACTTCTTCTTTAACTTCTTTTCCTTTGTAGGTTGTCGTGACCCAATCATAATTCCATGGAATAGCTTTGCTATCAGCTATTGGCAACTGTATTACTGGCTTGATGATGAAAGGATCCACTCGAACACCCGCTATAGTTAAAACGGGTATGGTTGCTGCCCCTGGTACAACTATTTTTTCTCCCTCTGGCCTCATGGGCGCTTTGTTCACACTTCCCTTTTCTGCTTCCAATCCCCCTTGTACGTCCTTCTTGCAGATGAGTGACTCATCAAGGCTTGGCCCCTTTTTCATTCTTACCCCACTAGACTTGATCATCATTATAGTCTGAGAGGTTTTCTCCTTTCCCTCTTCTACCCGTACCAACTCGATCATGTTGGTCTCATGATGAGTTGGAAGTGGATTTTGGTTGATGTTGGGCTCCGTCGGAGTCTGGACCTCAATTCGGCGAGTGTCGATGAGTTCCTGGATGGCTGTTTTCAACCGCCAACACTTTTCTGTGTCGTGCCCCGGACATCCTGAGCAGTATGCACAATTTATTGAATGATCCAGATTCTTTGGAAGAGGGTTTGGTAGCTTAGCCTCGACCGGATATAGCAATCCTACTTGCTTCAAACGGTGGAACAAACTGGTGTAAGACTCTCCCAAGGGAGTAAAAGTCTTTGGCCTTGGCGCCCTGTCGCTCTTGAATGCTTGGTTCGGACGAAAACCCGCACCCGTGGGATTTCTATACGCTCTTGGGGGTGGATAATTATTTTGCGGGTTTGGTGCACGCCATGGTGCATGGACGGGAGGTGTGGCATATGACTGGGCGTGATGGACGGTAAAATGGGGATCAGGTGTTGGATAGTAGTGTTGCGGGTGGTTATATGGATTGTGGAAGTAATTTTGGTGGTGAGGTTGTGGCAGGTTATACGGGGGTGCGGGGCCTCTGTTTCTGAACCATGTTCCGGACTCGACTGCCGTGACTTCTTATTTCCTCTTTTTCCCAAGCACTCCTCCGGTACCACTTTGGATAGCTTGAGTGGTGGCTTTCAATGCTGAATAGCTCATGATCTTGTTGGCTTTCAAGCCTTCCTCGATCATAGCCCCCATCTTTATCACCTCAGTGAATGACTTACCCACGGACGTCACCGGATGTCCGAAATAGGTTGGCTCCAGTGTCTGCAAGAAGTAATCCACCATCTCGTTCTCTCTCATAGGCGGATCTACCCTTGCTGCCTGTTCCCTCCAGCGGAAACCAAATTCTCTGAAACTTTCGGCGGGTTTCTTCTCTAATTTTAGCAATGATAAGCGGTCTGGGACTATTTCAAGATTGTACTGGAACTGGCCGATGAATGCTTGAGCCAAGTCATCCCATGTAAACCATCCTGCTGGGATCCTGCCTAGTGTACCACTCTAGTGCAGATCCCCCCCAAACTCTGACCGAAGTAAGCTATCAGAATCTCGTCACGTCCTCCGACTCCTCGCATTTTACTACAAAACCCTTGAAGATGGGCTACTGGATCACCATGCCCCTCGTATAGGTCAAACTTGGGCATTTTGAACCCGGCTGGCAATTGGACATCTGGGAATGGACACAGATCCTTGTAAGCGACACTGACCTGGTTGCCCAAACCGTGCATATTCCTGAAGGACTGCTCCAGGCTTTTAACTTTTCTAATAACTTCCTCATGTTCCGAACTTTGGAAGTGCTTTTCCGGTTCTGCCGGGTTATCCCAGTGAGGGGTGTGTGGATGCGGTTCAGGAGCCCTAAAGGTATGCTCGGGAGGATAGTAAGAATTGTCATGGATTTGAACATGCGGCTCACTGGACGACTTTTGTAGAGTAGCAGGTGGGGGTGCCACAAAAACTGGGGTGACTAGAGGAGGATTTTGTTTGGCTGGTAGAACTTGGGTGGCATAAGGGTTTTCCCCTTGATAGTATGGATAGAGTGGGGCGCTTGTCGAAGGATCAAGGGGTGGATGTTCTGGAGCTAATGCGAGAGTAGGGAGGTTTGGTAAAGACTGTCCCCTAGCCCAGGCTAGGTGCATCTCTGTTATCTTCTGTTTCAACCGATCTACCTCTTCTTTCATGATCTGTATCTCTGATTTCTCTTCCTCGAGGCTTTTACCGGAACTAGACATGCTTGCTGGAATTGGCCCTTTAGATCTAGTACGGTAATGGTGGCTGGCCAGGATATTATGTCAAACCAATTGCTAAACTTTTCTGGAATGCAACAAACTTGTTAGCTTACCGAGTTTAACAGATATGTTATAGCACGTTGGATGTAATGCGCCTAACCAAATAACCCTTTCTATATGTACTCATCACATGCGTCATTCGAGCTTCTTTTTTTTTTCTTTTTTTTTCTTTTTCCCTTTTTCAATTATCCTTGAAAACCTTATTGTTATTAACCTTCATGTTCTTTTCCTTTCTTTCTAGTGGTGGTCGAATCTTATGTGGATTGCCTACGTATCACGTCCCCGCGTGAATCAGACCGAGCGTAGTTCTGGTAACAAAATTGTGGCGAAATTCCGAAATTCTTATATCAAAACTCTTATGGTTACAAAACATGTCTTACAATAATAAACAAAATAAGAGAAATGCTTGACTCGAGACTAAAATGCAAACCAACTTGACTCAAAATTTCAAAAATACATTTTAATCAAAAGTCTAGTGCTCTTAAGTTCCTGGGGGCCCGCGAGCCATCATTCGGCCTTGCCGCGGGCCTTGGTGTGAGGTCCCTGTGTAGTTCCCTTAACTCTTTCATGATCTGATGAATGTAGTCCATAACTGAAGCAAAAAGGGCGGTGCGGGGCATTTGTTCACAAGCTAGGCATTTCATGGTGACGTAATGCCCGATTTCTCCAATTCTGTCCTTGATCATGTCCCTTTCTCTGAGTAGCTGTTCTATCTGCTGGTTCTTCGCCCCCAATCTTCAAGCATTATTGGTGACTTGGTCTAAGAGCCTATCCACTTGTTCTTGCAGTCGGGCCATCAAATTGTGGCAACGGTCGAGGTCTGCTCCGGCATCCCGGGCTTGCTTGAAAACCCGCTCCCTAAGGATAACATTTGCTTCCCTTAGATTTGTGATGATCTCAGCGTACTCTTTTTCCACCCTTTGCAGGTGAAGTGCCTGTTGATGTGCCTCCTTTCTCCAGCTAGCACGGATCCTCATTGTTTGGGTCTTCGACTCTTCCAATTCTCTTTGGACATCGGCAACTTGGTTTTTTAAACACATTATCAATTTTTCGTCTGATCGACTCCTCAACTGTCTGTCAGCATCCCTTTTCATTTGCTGGATTTGAGTTCTCAAAAAGTCATTTTCTTGTGCCAACTTCTTTTTATCTCCTTCGTCAGCGGCAGCTTGCATATCCTTTTTGAATTGGATATCTTGGACCTGTTGCTCTATCTTGCTAATCTTTGTTCTATAAGCTTCTTCCTTGGCCAACCAGTCCCATTGTTCTTGTGATGCTTCAGTAAACTCCCTGAGGTGGGGCCTTTTTGAGGGCCTTTGATGCTCCAGGTCTCTGCTATACCATGCAGGGTATTCTGACGATACTTCACCTCGGGCTCGATCTCGCACCGAGTGTCTATCTTCAATGTTTGACTCTCACTCCAAATCTTCCAGACCAACGCTTCAGGGAACTGCCCTCCCGGTCCAATTTCAACCACATGTGGGATGAGGTCTTCTTCTTTTTGGATTATTTGGCATCGTCCCAACTGTCTCAATACTCGACATGGCGCGTAGGGCTGGATGTTGTTGAGGCCCATTAGTAATAAATATGGTTCCGTGGCCGATGCATATATGACTTCGTCAATGGGTAGCCAGCCAAATGTCCATTCTATCTTACTGGCTGGAATCAAACGCAAAAGTCGTATCCATCCGCTAATCCCCTCTGGCAAATTATGTCTCTCGACCCTTGTAGGGAATTCTTCTATACAGGTTTTCTTCGATAAACTATACCTCATAAACTGCGGGCAACGACATAAGTGATCAATCATCCACATTTGGAGCAGTACATTGCAAGCTTCAAAGAAGACCCCTCCAGATTTGCAAATAGTGAGTGTACGAGAGATATCTGATATTATCATGGGAGCCAAAGTACTATTGCCTTGTTTCATCAAAGTGCTGACGACCCCTGCCACATGTATGTTGATATTCTCGTCCTTTTTGGGAAATATCAATGAACCTAGGAAAGCTATCATGAAGGCGATGCGTCTATGCTCTTCCCATTTTAACTGGTTTTCTCCATTGCGGATTTTGCTTTTGTGTTTGTTGAAACCCCCATAATGACCATATTTGTCATACAGAAATGCTAAAGTGTAGAACCCTTCTGATAAATCTGGGTTGTGTACAGTTCTGCGGATTTTCATGGTATCCAAAAATCTATGTACTGTCACGACCCTTGGTGCAATGAGATACTGTTCCCTCATAGGGACTTTTGGTCTTCCGATATATCCGGCCAATTCTTCCAATGTTGGCGTGAGTTCAAAGTCTGAAAAGTGGAACACATTGTGTGCTGGATCCCAGAATGAGATCGGGGCTCGTATGATGTCTCCTCTCGGGGGAATATTTAGTAGCCCCACTAGATTTCCCAGGTATAGCTTAACTGCGTCTTGTCCTTGCTCGCCCAAGTCGTTCCACCACATATGCCAACTTAAGGGGACCTTGTTTATGATAGCTTCTGTTGTATTCTGACTCGTGCTCATTCTGCACATTTATTAAGGTAGTTTTTAGACGAAAGAAAAATCTTGATTTGACCCAAACAAAAATTATCTTTTCTTTAAAAAAAAAAAACAGAACGGGCCACAGGAATTGACTGGTCAAAATATTAAGACCGATGAAAAGGTGGTCTTTGAGGCAAAGTTAAACATCCTGGCATTCCGTCATTATTTCTTCTTTCATAATAAAAACAAACTTATTTTGAAACATAGGGAAGTTGGACCTGTTAAAGGCTGCCTACGTATCTCACATCCAGTGAGAATCAAACCGGCGTAGTTCAATTAATGGACGAACTATTTTAAAACAACATTCTCTTGTCCTTTCAAAATTGAATTCATAATAAGATAGTCCTTTCTACAAAACCCTTTTTTTTATTTATTTAATTATTTTTATTTTTATTTTTATTTTCTTTTAGTTCTATTTACACCTTCTTTTCTTTTTCTTTTGTTATATCCTTAGACGTTTAAAAGTAGGTCAGCATGCGAGTCAAGGACAAATAAATGCAACATGCGAAATGCTCATACGAGGTCATACTATATCTGGTTACCTGTCCTAGAGGGACCCAACCCCTGTGTTGAGTCCCCTAAGTCAAAACATGATACAAATAATCGTCCTAATTTAGGCTCAATATCCTGATTTTTTTTTTATGCTAGACTGTGTACCCGAGCAGACAACTCGGATTTGAGGAGGGAGCTACGTACCGGGGACCCGCGGGATCGTCCGGCTTTGTAACTTATCCTGCCTCTTTTCTTATTTTGGTATTGACACTAACGGAAAGGGGAGTCTCAACCAGTAAGCACATCCCCGGGGGTAAGAAGAGACGGGTTTTCGGCACAGTTTTATATACAGTTCACGCAATATCAAAGCGGTAAACATATAGCAGTTTGTATATACAGTGCAACTATTATCAAAGCGGTAGACATGTAGCACATTAATTAAACATATAATAAAATCAGATATAGACAAAAACAAAAATTTCACTGAGCTCGAATTCTTAAACCCTGAACCGAAGTTCTGGGTGGGTCATCCCCAACAGAGTCGTTAGAGCTGTCACACCTCCCTTTTTACACCGCACGTACATAGCATAAATGTGCCACTGTTTAATACTACACCCCGAGAAGAGATATAATAATAATCAGTGAAGGAGTTTTTCCACTTAAAGGACAATCGGAACGGGATCAATTTATTTAATTATTCAGAGTCGCCACTTGGGAAAATAATGGTGTCCCAAGTCACCGGTTTAATCCCGAACCGAAGAAATTTATGACTCTGTATACAGTCTGCGAAACTAGAAACCTGGATAAGGAATTCTGTTAACCCGGGAGAAGGTGTTAGGCACTCCCGGATTCCGTGGTTCTAGCACGGTCGCTCAACTGAAATTTTTTGCTTTTATCTGATTTCTTTATATATTTTAATCATGTGCTATTAATGTTCCGCTTTTCAATTTTAGGAGAATTGCGACGTCACGAAAACACATTTCGAGTCACATCGCAACCAGTACGCCTGTGACTTTTATGTATATCGGTTTCGCCGGGAGTAAGATTTGGGTCACATAAATGCGCACCCGTAATTAAGAAAGTATTTTTATCGTGTTGTTTAACTTTAAGAAAGTGCCTAAAATTCTATCGTGTTGTTTAACTTTGGGAAAGGACCGTGGAATTCACTAAACGGTCCTTCCAAGTCTAAGGTTTTCATTACAATTAATTGAGGGCCCCGCAATTATGTGTTTAGTGCGGCGAGGCTCATCTCACTTTTATTAAAGGTCAATCCTAACATAACTATGATTTTCTATTTAATTGGTCTATAATAATAACAAAAAGATCCTAATTCATTATTAAGAAACGCCCTATCCTATCAATTAAATATTAACGGGCCAAATACCGATTAACCATAGGTCAAAAGAACCCAATTCATACTCGGATTTTATTATTCTCAAGTGCTGGGCCTGAGACAGGTCCAAATGGAGAGAAAAGCAAAGCTGGCCGTGTGGTTTGAGGGATCAAAATCCATAAAAAATTGAGCAAGCTAAGCAATTACTCATGAATCAATTCACCAGAATGAGTATACTTATTGTTTGATAATGTTGAATTTAAGATAAATCAGATTTTAGAACAAAATGGGATCAAAATTAGTAACAAGTTGGCACATAAATTATTGCAAGTTGCTGCGTTTTTAAAAGTGTACTTGATTGACCATTTTCTCACTTTCACACACACAAACACACGACAGTCTCAGCACTTGAATCCAATAAAAGCTTGAATTTCCAGCTTTCCAAACTTTATCAATAATTCATCAATTAATGACCTGATTGTCAACTATGAGAACTTAATGACACAGGTTATGAAAATTTGAACTACAAGCTAGTTAATCTAACTAGATATGGCAGAATTAATCATTAATAGGAATTAAGATCTTAGACTAATTAATTAACTAATACAATTCAAAAATCAATCAAATTACTCTAATTACAAAATCAAAATCAAACTAAGAAAGTTGGAACTAATTGCTCAATGAATTCGACCTTAGCCTTTCAATTAGACATAATGCAACAACTTTAAATGAACACAACTTCAATACTTCAAATTTCAGCAACAGATTCTTCATAAATATCCAAACGGCATTTCCAGCATTTAACTCCATATCATAATTTACATAGCCTCTCTAATTGAGAAATGGATAGGAGAAATACCTGGAAATTACAATGAGGAAAGAAGAAGTCAGTTGCAGCAAAACACAAACAGCAGCAACAGAACAATAACAGCAGCAGTTCCCAACAACAGCAACAGCACACAACCACAACAGCAGTACACAAACACAGCAACAGTAGCAAAAAACACAACAAACAGTTGTAGACAACAACCAGCAGTAGCAAAATAACACAGCAGGAACTATTCTATGTGTTTTCCCCCCTTCTTCTTAAACTCAACAGGCTCTTAAGTGTATCTCTCCTTCTCTATTTCAGAATGCCTTCTGTCACACCTCCCTTTTTACTACCCCAACTGCTTAAAGCATATAAATACGCTCATAGGGTATACCCCGACGCTCAAATACCCGAAACGGATACAATAACGTAAGGGAAGGAGTTTTTCCAATTAAAGGACAATCGGTTCGGGATTTTATTAGAGATTAATCGGAGTCGCCACTTGGGAATGACAATGGTGTCCCAAGTCACCGGTTAATCCCGAATCCGAGGAATTTTGACTCTTATAAATGTATGCGAAGCAGAGATCCGGATAAGGAACTCTGTTAACCCGGGAGAAGGTGTTAGGCACTCCCGGATTCCGTGGTTTTAGCACGGTCGCTCCACTGTCATTCTTGACTTTTGTTTGACTCAATTATAGGTTTTAACAACATAATGTGTTTTTGCGTTAAATATTATTTTTAGGAATTTGCGGTATCGCGAAAACACGCCTCGAGTCATACCGCAACCAGTACGCCTATGACTTTTGGTGTATTTCAACTTTACCGAGATTTGGATTTGAGTCGCACCAAGTGCACACTCGTTCATAGGAAGGTATATTAAAATCGTGCCCTAAAATAGTCTATCGGCTTTTAATTATTTTGGGTAAGACTATGGAATTAACTAATAGTCTTCCCGAGTCTAATTGTATTATATCATTACTAAAAGGGGGCCCCGTTGTTATTCGGGCGAGGCTCATCCCAATTTAATTATTAAAGTCCAGTTCTAATTGTCCAACTACATTTGCTATACACTGTTTTTGCCTTAGTCGATTTCTAATACTAAACATTCCAGGCCCTGTCGAGTTTCTGTTATTTATTGGAGCCTAAATTTCCAGAATGGGCTTTATTACATTAATAATAGGTCCAGGTTCGTAAAGAACCAAACCTGATTTGGGCATAGTATTGCTAGCCCAAACAGTATAAACATGATCCAGACCCACACTATTAGGCAAGGCCCGGACTTAATTGATGTAACAATAACAGAATACAAAACGTACAATAACAATAATACATATTAAGAGTTAAAGAACAAAAACTAAATCAATTTCATTTCTTATTTATCAGAAGGCAAAAATCCTTGTACAATTCATTTCCTGTTGACTTAAAGCTAAAATAACTAGATGCATATGAATGCTGATTACTTCTACACTCCTATTTCTCTAAAGAGCTGATACACTTAAAAATGGAAAGTTTATCTAACTAGCATTTGGCACCAGATGAGTTAGTTATATGAAGACATAACTTAAACAAACCGACTACTCATTTCAATGGGATCCGAGTATCCAAATCGAGTAATTCACTAATGTCTATATACACGATTGTTTTACTGGGTTGACCTTAACTTATACTCATTCAACATCCCAGTGTGATTAGCCTACTGATATGGATATGAGTTAAGCCTATTTAATATTCATAGAACAATTATTATTTCCATCTTTTACTTGTTTCTATTTTTAACCCTGACTAATCGAGATTACGATCCAATTTGCTATGTGAGTCGTTCAATATAGCTATTATCAATTCATTTCATGGTTAATTAGCCTATTTAGTGAGTTTCATCTATTTAGCTAGGTGATCTATTACTTACTACTATTATTACGCTACTGCTATCACTAATATACTAACTATTACACTGTTTTTGTTGTGCCTTTCTATACTCATATATATTACACCACATGAAATTCAGATCTAACTATACTAAACTATAAACGAAAAGAACAAGATAAAAGTATAAAAAACAGAAATAATTTGACGCTTGAACTTCATTTTTCATTCAGCAAATCAACCATTACAGCTCCATTCGAATAGAAAAGGTACCTGGATAAACAATGTAAACCAATGAGTTCTAGGGGGCGAAGCAGATAAGTAACAGCAGTAGATCCAAGCAGCAATGCAACAGTGATTGAAGATCCACAAAGCAAAAACCACAGCAAAAACAATAGAAAACCCAGCAACAGCAAACAGGTAGCAGTCCAGGCAAATGACCAAGCAAAGAAGACCAATGAACCAGATTGAAATCAATATATCTTCACTCGAGAATTCCTGGAAATACCACTGTTATCTTGCTATTTTTACTCTAAGAATTGGAACCCCCTTTTCAGCCCTTTTTTAGGGGTATACATAGTTGTGGTAAGGGCTGATGACTTGGGGAGAAAGTATGGGATTAATCCCACTTCTTCCCCTCCTAAAATTACTAAACTTACACTTAAGTCCCCAAAATCAGTTATCAAAACCCTTCCAGCATGTGCTGGAAGGTTCTAAAGATTCCCTTTTATGGGTTTTTACCAATGTATCCCTAAGGGTTTGAGATTTTTACAGATTTCCCTTTTTAGGGAGACCATTATACCCTTAAATCTCTGCAAAATTGCAGAAATCAGGGGTACAAATGACTCCCTTACCCTTTTGAGTTCCAAACTAATTACTGTTTTACCTATTTAACTTCCAATTGTGCCCCTAACGGCACTGCTGATTTACTAGCCTACCTAGGTCAGATTTCAGCTTCTTTTGAACCTATTTAACTAATAGCCAGCCATTGCATTGGTATTTAAGGGCTGGCCAGATTTATCTTAAGAGACTATTTCAATTTTAGCTACTTCTGGATCTATTTCAGTTAATTAAGACCAAGTTATTTAAATTTTAAGCTAATTGCAGGACTAGCCTACTTTATTATTGATATTAAACTATTTAAAAATTAGCCAGTCTCAAGTTGAGACTTAGCTTGGCTATTAAAGCCAATTATTGAACAGCTGGGCCCAAAACCTTTACAGGATTGGCCACTTTGCTGTTCAGGGCTCTGAAGAAAGCATGGGCTAGTCTGCATTTGCAGACATAGCCATTTTGCACAACTAGCCACCTTTAAAGTGAGCTGTGTGTTAGGGCCTTATAGAATAGGTCAACCTTTTGCAAGGTTGACCATTCTTAGGCCAATTATTTAACTATCAGCCTATTTTGTTCATTTTCAGTCCTAATTTATTTCAAAAACTAGCCATTTATGGGACCTAGCACTAACAGCTATAACCAATTCCACTAAGATTGAAGAATGTTAATCAAATAACCATACCAACAAGAACTACTTGAAAACTCAGTTATCTTAACAAGTACTGCACACATAGCCACATAAGATCAAACAATGTGCATCAATCAATCAAAACTCAGAAGGGACAATTTGATAGGGTTGAATCTTAATCAATCAATTTACATTACTTAGTTTCATGTGACAAGGTGTCAATCAATATCAATTAGACTTAAGCAGTTTATTTCAGATGATACATTGAAAAACCTCAAAACCTCTAAGGTTCATGGCATAGACATACACAGAAGCTAGACTTTCACAAATAATCAGTAAGAGATGAAACATGGCTTAATCAGACATAAGGACCACATAATAAGTAAAACAAGGTAGCCAGGATCCATTTTCAAGTATTAACCCTAACCTAGATGTATATAATAAAGCATAAAAAGAGTCATGAGAAAATAGTGGAGAAGAAACCCAACATTTATCATGCCAAGTAACAGAGAAAGAAGTAAAATCAGATTAACATGCTTCTAGGAACAGAAGAGGTGGTATAGACCAATTATTAGAGTCAAATCATGGTTTTAATCAGGAGATGTAGGGGAAAAGATGAAGTAGAAAAAACTCAATATAGGGGACCAACAGTTAGTCCTAGCACTAAGACTAATCATGAAAAAGACCAGAAGAGAAGACTCATTCAAAGCTAGATGCAAACCAAGAGTCAAAATTTGAACATGCGATATTGAAGACCAACAGAGACACTTATAGACGAAACATGAAAAACACAAAAAAGGACTGGACATGAAGAAAGAAAAGATGACAGAGTATGCAAGACAATAAAAGAGAAGTTATGCTATAAGAGTCAAAACGGATCAAAACTATACGACTTAATCAAATAATGAAGAGAAGAAGAGAATCAAAGTCACTTTTGACTTACTAAACATATAAGAGAATGAGAGATAAACAAAAATCAATAGTCATGCATTTGAAACGAGTCAGAAACCACAAATCAGACATGATCTTTGAACTCTAATAAAAGAAATTATGATAGAACAAACAGATACCCTAGCACTAACAGGTTCAAAGAAACACGGAAAGATATAGGAGATGAACAGATTAATAGATAGATATGGTCACAGAGAAACAGACAAGAATAGGACATGATTTGAAACAGAGGAAAATAAAAACATGCAAAACACAGATCAAACAGAAAAGCAAAGAAAAACAAAAAAACAAAATGGGAAAAGTACTTAGCTTAGCGGGGTCTGTCCCCCAAGCTTTCCATTTTCCCCAGACCCCTTCAATCTCTCAGACTCTTTATTTTTTTTTTCTTTGTTTCTTTCTTTATTTCCGACTTTCTTTTCTGTTTTTCCATTGTTTGGCTTCAAGATGAAGCCTTTTGGTCTTTGGCTTGCAGAGGAGTGTTTTGGGAGGATAAAAGGTAAGGTCTTTGGTGGTTTTAGGTCTGGGGGTCGCCGGAGTTAGGGTTCCGACGACCTTCTTTGGGATATTCGAGGAGTTCCAGGTATATTTAAAGGGAATGAGTGGTAGGGTTGGGTAGATCGGACCAAGGCGGTCCGATTGGCATTGGTTTGACGGGGAGTCTCATTGTTTGGTGGTCACCGGTGGTGAGTTCCGGTGACCGGAGTTCTGGAGAAGGGTTAGTTTTTGGGGTTTTTGATGTTTGGTGAGTGAATATGAAGGAGAGAAGGGTGTGGGAGATGAAGAGGGTGGCCGGAGACCACCGTAAGAGGTGGTGGCCTCCATGGCCGATGAGGTCTGAAGGAGACGAAGCAGGGAGAGGAGAGGCGGCTGGTCTCTAGGGTTAGGAATTTGATCAAAAATCGTTGGCTCGTTCAGACACGAGCTTTATATAGCCAATGAGACTAAGTCTCAGCCGTCCAATTGATGAAGATCGACGGTTCTCATCACCGTTACTAAAACGGCACCGCTTTGTGTCAAATGATACCCAAGGCCTCGCCCGTTGGATTAGCATGGATGGACGGCTCAGATCAAACCCAATTTATTTTAATTAACCAATAATTCGCCCAATTATCTCCACCGTTGGATTAAGCACAACGAACGGCTGGGATTGCATCTCTGTGTGATCAGGCGGGCCAAAATTTTGGGCTTAACAGACTGGGCCGCTAATTTCAATTAAAATGGCCCAATTTCATTAGTCCTATGTATTTTTGTATTTTCTGGTTTTTAATTATTTTTTATGTATTTTCTTTTATATTTTTTTCTTTTATGGAAAATTATAAATCCTAGTTTCCTACTTACTCTAATTATTTAGTATTTTTTGGCAATTTTCTACTATTTTTTCCTAATTTTCACTACTTAACACTATTTTTGCTAATTTTTCTAACTAATTAAACAAGGTAATTACCTATCCTAATTTTTTTGATTTTTTTATAATTTCTACTTATTCAAACACACAAAGTATAGCTAATTCCAAACAAAGCAAGTAATTGCACTCAAAAACATATTTATTTTAATTTTGGAATTAATTGCTCAGTGCAAAAATCATGTGCTCACAGCTGCCCCTCTTTGCTCGGGAACACGAAGAGTTTCAGTGCAAAGACAAGTGAGCAGTAATGAGAGATTTTTGCATATCGGCACATTCCGTGAAAGCATTTTTGAAAACCTTTTGACCGCACCCTTCTTTAGAGGTTGCCTACATATCCTGGGCTAAACAGGAATCAGGTCAGTGTAGTTCGGGAAGGTCTGGCAGTTTAAAAACTACCAGACTCACTGTTGCATTGACACCGTTGAGACCTGCTGACTTACTCCTTATTACACCGGGGGGGAATGTAAAATGAAGAAGTTATTCTAAGCTACGATCCTACAATTACAATTGCTCCTAATCTAGCTTTGCTCTTCTTCCCTTTCCGGTGATACAGAATCTATTTTTTGTTGATTTTCTTTGATGTTGATTCTCTTTTTTTGTTGATTTTCTTTGATGTTGACTCTCTTTTTTTGTTGATTTTCTTGTTTTTCCCCTTTTTTGATTTTCCATGGTACTCCTTGATCTCGAGCTGAACCTGCTCAAAACAAAACAACAAACTACTTTTTTTTCTTTTCTGCCCCAGTGTGGGCTTTTTAGCTATGTAAACCATGATGTGCAGAAATGTATTCCCGTATTTGAAGGTGGGCGCCTAACTGAATTTAAACGTGCAATGCAAATGCAGAAAATATTCCCGTATTAGAAGGTGGGCACCTAACAGAATTTAAACGTGCAATGCGATGCAGAAAAATATTCCCGTATTTGAAGGTGGGCACCTAACAGAATTTAAATGTGCAATGCGATGCAGAAAAGTATTCCCGTATTAGAAGGTGGGCACCTAACGGAATTTAAACGTGCAATGCGATGCAGAAAATATTCCCGTATTTGAAGGTGGGCACCTAACGGAATTTAAACGTGCAATGCAATGTGCAGAAAATATTCCCGTATTAGAAGGTGGGCACCTAACATAATTTAAACGTGCAATGCGATGCAGACAATATTCCCGTATTTAGAAGGTGGGCACCTAACATAAATTAAACGTGCAATGCGATGCAGAAAGTATTCCCGTATTAGAAGGTGGGCACCTAATAGAATTTAAACGTGCAATGCGATGCGGAAAAATATTCCCGTATTAGAAGGTGGGCACCTAACGTAATTTAAACGTGCAATGCAAACGCGCAGAAAATATTCCCGTATTAGAAGGTGGGCACCTAACGGAATTTAAACGTGCAATGCGATGCGGAAAATATTCCCGTATTAGAAGGTGGGCACCTAACGAAATTAAACGTGCAATGCGATGCAGGAAAGTATTCCCGTATTAGAAGGTAACAGAATTTAAACGTGCAATGCGAATACATTCCCGCAGCCTGAGGACTGGGGAGGGTGGATTTTGAAATATGTTACCTTCCTCTTTTTGGTCTTTTATTTTACCAATTATCTCCAGCCCGTGAATTTCTTCACTTATTGGCGAACTTCTCTTTTTTGGCATTTTCAATTTTCCACATTGGTCACATTCACTTTAAGGTGATTAGTGACAAATTGTTCCTGCATGAAACAAAATTTATTAGATACAAACGGCTGGCAACTGGCATCTGCCGTCCCTGCTTCTTATTGCTTTCTTCCTTTGTTTTTTCTTTTCCCATGCTGCATGACTTTCAACTGCTTGTCCCTTGCAAACTCTTTTGTATTTTCTCATTTTCCATTTTTGTTTTGTTTTCTTTCCCTTTGGCCGTGTTTGCCAAACTTCTTTATTTCCTTCCCAAATCTTCCTTCTTTCTGACCCAGTGTTGTTTCGACTTTCGTTATCAGGAGCTGGTAGTTAGCTCTCAAAAGGTAAACAATGAAATGCAAAAAAAATGAAAGAAAGGTAAGGGTGTTTTGGAGAGATGATAGAACTTATCTGGGTATTTGCTGGCTGATTCCGCTGACCATGCCATGTATTTAAACTCTGACCCAGTTCGTTCCAATCATTATTCTGTCTCCGAATTGTTTCCAACCCAAACCGATACTATTTTTTGTTACCTTTTCTCTTTTCTGATGGTCCTCACGATCGATCTACGGTGCCTCGAAAGGTTTTCACCAATAGAACTCTCTCATTTATTCTCTCAACCTCACAATCGGCTCACAGTGCCGGTTAAGGTTTTCACCGATGAGACTCTCTCATTTTATTTCTCTCAAACTCACGATGAGACTCTCTCATTTTTTCATTTTTCTCATTTTTCTTTTTGTATTTTGTTTTCTTACCACAGGTGTTGTCCGATGTTTTGCTCCTCCTTCGTTGCATTCGTTATCATTTCGGAATTGATCAGAAGGTCTTTCTTTGGACTGTAACGTGGCTTTTGGATGGGTTAAGAAAGAAAGGTATAAAGGCTCAAAAATTTCACGAGGGTTCAAAAATATTTACAACTCTCGGAACATAACTTCTGCCCCAGTTTCAATATGTGGGGAATTTTTGGATTTTTTCTTTATTGTGACTGAACCTCAGAGAGGCTGCCTACGTACCCTTTCGGGATCAAGTCAGACGTAGTTCATCCAACTTCATTAGTTAGATGGATTTCTTTTTGACTTTTTCCCGATTTCTTTGTCTTTTCTTTCTTTTTTCTCTTTTTCCATTTTTTTCATTTTTTTTCACTTTTTTTTTATTTTCATTTTTCCATCATTTTTTTTTCATTTTGGCAATTTCGATCTTATTGCGCTAAAGCGATTCCGAGAGACGGATATGAAAGAATTTATTCATTAAGGCTCAAAAAGGTTATCAACGGATAAAGTGTTTGGATAGAGAATAAAATGCCTTCGTCATTTCAATTCCAAAATCACAACACAATACAAAACACATAATTGAAAAGGAATCATACATAGTATCTTTTGACTGCATCTGAATTGATAGCAGTCTCTACGCACTTTCCCTCAACATCTGTTAAATACAATGCTCCATTGGATAACACCCGTGATACCACAAACGGTCCTTGCCAATTTGGCGCAAACTTGCCCTTTGCTTCGGCCCAATGCGGTAAGATACGCCTCAAAACAAGCTGTCCGACTTCAAACTTTCGAGGTCGTACCTTCTTATTATATGCTCTGGCCATTCTTCGTTGATACAACTGCCCATGGCAAACTGCGGCCAACCTCTTCTCATCAATCAAACTCAACTGTTCCAAGCGGGCTTTTACCCATTCATCGTCATCTATCTCAGCTTCGGCTATGATCCATAATGACAGTATTTCTATTTCTGCGGGTATAACAACCTCTGTTCCATACACCAGTGTATAAGGTGTGGTTCCGATAGAAGTACGCACCGTCGTGCGGTAACCCATGAGAGCAAAGGGTAGCTTTTCATGCCATTGCCTGGATCCTTCCACCATTTTTCGGAGAATCTTCTTGATATTCTTATTTGCCGCCTCTACTCCACCGTTTGCCTTTGGCCTGTAAGGAGTGGAATTGTGGTGTGTAATCTTAAATCTTTCACAAACTTCTGCCATGAGGTGACTATTTAGATTGGCTCCATTATCTGTGATAATCACCTTGGGGATTCCAAATCGGCATATAATATTCTCATGCACAAAATCCACTACCGCTTTCTTCGTCACCGCCTTGAACGTCTTTGCTTCAACCCACTTGGTGAAATAATCAATTGCAACCAGAATGAACCTGTGCCCATTAGAGGCGGCTGGATCTATTGGGCCGATAACATCCATGCCCCAAGCAACAAAGGGCCAAGGTGCTGACATTGTATGTAACTCATAAGGCGGGGAGTGGATCATATCCCCATGTACCTGGCATTGGTGACATTTCTTTACATACCTGATACAATCACGCTCCATAGTGAGCCAGTAGTATCCAGCTCTCAAAATCTTCTTTGCTAAAACATATCCGCTCATGTGGGGTCCGCATACTCCGGCATGTACTTCAATCATGATTTCATATGCTTGTTGTGCATCCACACACCGCAATAAACCCAAATCTGGTGTTCTTTTGTATACCACTCTTCCATTGAGGAAAAATCCATTGGCTAGACGCCTGATGGCTCTCTTCGGGTCTCTAGTGGCTTGCTCTGGGTATTTGACAGCTTTCAAGTATTCCCTAATATCATGATACCACGGCTCTCCATCCTGACTCTTCTTCCACAGCGAAGCAATAAGCATTTTGATCACGGACTTGGATCCGGAGCGGATCTATATATGTCTTGTCAGGATGATGCAACATAGAGGACAGTGTGGCCAAAGCATCTGCAATCTCATTGTGCATTCTTGGGATGTGCTTGAACTCTATAGACCGGAATCTTTGAGACAACTCGTGCAAACAATACCGATAAGGTATCAATTTCAAATCTCGTGTCTCCCATTCCCCTTGGATTTGGTGTACCAAGAGATCCGAGTCACCCATGACCAAAATCTCTTGAATACCCATGTCAAGTGCCATCATTAATCCCAAGATGCACGCCTCATATTCGGCCATGTTGTTGGTACAGAAAAATCGGAGCTGAGCGGTGACGGGATAGTGTTGACCCGTACCTGAAATGAGTACTGCTCCGATACCAACGCCCTTGCTGTTGACGGCTCCGTCAAAGTACATTTTCCATCCTGGTCTTTCATCTTGCTCCATCTCCTCGACAATCATTGCCTCTTCATCCGGAAAGTACGTCTTCAATGGTTCATACTCATCATCCACCGGATTCTCAGCTAAGTGGTCTGCAATAGCTTGTGCCTTCATTGCCGTACGAGTCACATAGATAATGTCAAATTCTTTGAGCAGAATCTGCCATTTGGCCAGTCTTCCCGTAGGCATAGGCTTCTGAAATATGTACTTCAGAGGATCCAGTCGTGATATCAAGTATGTGGTATATGCTGACAAATAATGCTTTAACTTCTGAACTACCAAAATCAACGCACAACAAGTCCTTTCAAGTTGAGTGTATTTCACCTCATAGGATGTAAACTTCTTGCTGAGGTAATATATGGCTTGTTCTTTCTTGCCTGTCTCGTCATGTTGACCCAGTACATAACCGAAGGAGTTATCCAGCACTGTCAGATACAAAATCAGAGGTCGCCCTGGTTCTGGAGGAACTAACACCGGAGGATTGGCCAAATATTCCTTGATCTTGTCGAAGGCTTCCTGACACTCGTCGGTCCATTTCACTGCCGCATCTTTCTTCAACAACTTGAAGATCGGCTCACACGTTGATGTCAATTGAGCAATGAATCGACTAATGTAATTCAACCTTCCTAGTAAACTCATGACCTCCTTCTTGTTCTTCGGCGGAGGTAGACTTTGAATAGCCTTGATCTTTGATGGATCCAGTTCAATACCTCGCGGACTCACTATAAACCCCAGTAATTTCCCTGAAGGTACTCCAAAGGCGCATTTCGCAGGATTGAGCTTTAAATTGTACCTCCGGAGTCTTTGGAAAAACTTTCTCATATCTCTCACATGATCAGGTTGTTTCCTGGACTTTATGATGACATCGTCCACATACACTTCAATTTCTCAATGCATCATATCGTGGAACATTGTGGTCATCGCCCTCATGTAAGTTGCCCCGGCATTCTTCAATCCAAACGGCATTACTCTGTAACAATACGTTCCCCAAGGTGTAATGAAGGCAGTTTTCTCAGCGTCTTCTTCGTCCATCAGGATCTGGTGATAACCAGCATAACAGTCCACGAACGAACCGATTTCATGCTTGGCGCAATTGTCGATCAATATGTGGATGTTTGGCAATGGGAAGTCATCCTTCGGACTGGCTTTGTTGAGGTCTCTATAGTCTACACACACTCTGGTTTTGCCATCTTTCTTTGGGACCGGCACAACATTTGCCAACCAGGTGGGGTACTTGGTAACTCTTATGACCTTTGCCTCAAACTGCTTATTCACCTCTTCTTTTATCTTCACGCTAATGTCCGTTTTGAATTTTCTCAACTTCTGCTTTACTGGCCGGCATTCAGAATAGATAGGCAACTTGTGTACCACCAAATCGGTGCTAAGTCCGGGCATGTCATCATAGGACCAGGCAAAAATGTCCTTAAACTCATGTAACAACCTTATCAATTCATCCCTAAGGGGTGCCTCCAAATGTACACTAATCTTTGTTTCTCGGACATCATCTTCGCTCCCCAAATTTACAGATTCCGTATCACTCAGATTCGGTTTGGGTTTTTCCTCATATTGTTTCATGTCCTTGCTTATTTCCTCCAGGGCTTCCTCATCCTCACATTCTATTTCACTATCTTCCTCGATTTCTTGTATAGTAACGTGATTGTCGGAACTGGGTCTAGAATCCTTCACGCATGACATGGCATCAGAATCAACACATGCAAAACTGTACAAAATTAAAAATAAAGAAAAATAAGGCAAAATTGAAGAAAAGGAAAACTGCATTTCATTGATAGAAAGAACGAACAAAGTTCGGGATACATGGAGATTTTCTTTTCATGAGGGGGATGGGAAAACTATAAAAATAACAACTTTGGGGAAAGCAATGATGAAATTTTGGAGCTAACTACCAAGACTCCTTCCTGATAGGGAAAGGAGTAGCTTCCCAATTGTTCAACATGATTCCAGGTCCCACAAACTGCACATCCATTTTGCTTGTGCCTTCCCCTGCTTCGACCATATTCACTTCCCAAAACATCTTCTCAAAACTCAGCATTTCTTCATCAAGTTGGGTCTCAATGCACTTTATCGCAGCAGATGTCCGATATTTTGTACCAGGCCTAACGAAGGTGTCGGATAATTTGGGTATGGGTTTAGGCAAGGTCCAGTTCTTTTTGTCTTTTGAGGCTCTCTGGATGTCGGCAAAGGTGGGTTTGAACCCTAAGCCGAATGTACCTTTGTTTTCCGGAAGCTGAACTGGCTGAATAACTCCCTGCAATGCTTTGCCCAGTCCCTTCCCTGGTGCAAATCCGTTTCTAAGCATCTCTTTGGCCACCATCACAGCAGTTGGTGCCATCATAGGGATCGGCAACTTTTCCCCTTCAGCAATTCTGTTTACCACAATAGCATCTGTCACTTGGTAAACCCAAGGACCTCTATCCCCATCAGTATCATCAAACGGTGTCACCACATTACAAGCATTTTATTCCCCATGTACTACAATCTCCTGCTGTTCCCACTCGAACTTGACCATCTGGTGTAGAGAAGATGGTACTGCCTTGGCCGCGTGAATCCAGGGTTGGCCTAACAATAAGTTATATGACACAGCAATGTCGAGCACCTGGAATTCCATAGTAAAATCAACAGGACCGATGGTCACTTCCAGAATGATGTCTCTCAATGTGTTTTTACCCCCACCGTCAAATCCTCTCACGTTTATACTGTTCTTCCGGATTCTGTCCGGACTGATGTTCAGTTTTCCCAAAGTTGACAGCGGGCAAATGTTAGCGCTTGATCCGTTGTCTATCAATACCCTGGTCACTACTGACTCTTCACTCTTTATCATAAGGTACAATGCCTTATTGTGCTCAGTTCCCTCTACAGGCAACTCCTTATCAGAGAATGTGATCCTATTAGACTCGAAAATTTTGTTGGTAATATTTTCCAAGTGGCAAACTGAAATCTTTTCCGGAACATGAGCCTCATTTAGAATCTTCATCAGAGCCCTCCTGTGCTCTTCTGAGTGTATTAGCAAAGATAGCAAAGAGATCTGAGCAGGGGTCTTTCTCAACTGCTCAACCACTGAGTACTCTTGTGACTTCATCTTCTTGAGGAATTCCTCTGCTTCCTCTTCCGACACTGGTTTCTTCAATTGGCTCTCTTTTACTGCTTTCATTTTTCTCAATTCCTCCGGAGCAAAGCATCTCCCAGACCGGGTGAGACCATGGGTTTCGTTAACTTCCCCAGACACCTCTTTTCCCTTATAAACTACTGCTACCTTGTTATAGTTCCATGGTACAGTCTTTGTACTTACCACCGGTATTTGCACTACCGGCTTTATAATTACTGGTTCTGTACTTGCGCCTTTCACAGTCACAATCGTCTTTGCGCCTGGCACTACCACTTTCAAACCTTCCACCACTACTGGCTTTCCTGTTGGTTTCTCAACAATCGCTTTCTCTTTCACAGCTTCCTTTTCTACCTTGCCACTTGACTTTATCATCATCACAGCATGAGATGGTTTCTGACTGCTATCATCTTGCACCAATTCTATCATGTGTGTCTCGTGGTGATTTGGCAGCGGATTCTGGGTAATGTTCGGGGCTTCTGGAGCCCGAACTTCAATTCTCCTATCATCAATGAGATCCTAAATGGCATTCTTTAACTGCCAACATTTTTCGGTATCATGGCCCAATGTTCCCGAACAGTATTCACATCTAACCGAAGGATCAAGATTTTTCGGGGGTGGGTTTGGAACTTTAGGTGCAACTGGGCTTAGCATCCCCAACTTTTTCAACCTATGATAAAGGCTGGTATATGATTCCCCGAGAGGGTGAATGTTTTCCTTGCCTTGTTTCTCCACTCGGAGTCAGGCCTGGGCCTATTTTGGTTTCTGTAAGGTTTAAAGGTCGGGTATGTGTTCTGGGTGTGGTAAACATTATGTGGAGCTTGAGCTCTCCACACATGGGGTGGTGGTGGTGGGTAGGCTTGGGCTTTTAGGTGGTGGTAATGTGGGACTATTGGTGGGTATGGTGGTGGTGGTGGGTTATATGGGCTTGATGTATTGTATGGGTTTGGCGGGTAAGATGGTGGTGGTGGATTATATGGGGTTGATGGGTTTGGTGGGCGCTGGTGGTAGGGTCTTGGCGGATGATGATGCGGGTTACGACTCCATGGCCTACTCTCTACAGTCGCCACCTCTTCCTTCTTCTTCTTTCCCATTACTCCCCCGTTTCCAGTTTGTATAGCTTGATTGGTAGCCTTGATGGCTGAAAAACTCATGATTTTATTTGTTTTCAAACTCTCCTCCACTAAGCTTCCCATTTTCATGACTTCATTGAAACTCTTCCCAATCGCCGACACTAAATGACCGTAGTATGTAGGCTCCAAATCCTGTAGAAAACAATCCACCATCTCCCCCTCCTTCATGGGTGGATCTACTCTCGCGGCCTGCTCCCTCCATCCGAAACCGAATTCCCTAAAGCTTTCCCCTGGCTTCTTCTCCATTTTTGTAAGGGATAACCTGTCAGGTATGATCTCTAAGTTGTACTGAAAGTGATTTGCAAAGGCTTGCGCAAGGTCATCCCACACGAACCACCTTGTATGGTCTTGTCGAGTGTACCACTCTAAAGCTGAACCACTCAGACTCTGGCTGAAGTATGCCATCAATAACTCATCTTTACCCCCTGCACCTCTCATTTTGCTACAGTACCCTCTGAGGTGAGCTACCGGATCCCCGTGTCCTCTATACATGTCGAATTTTGGCAACTTGAATCCGACGGGAAGTTACACCTCGGGAAATAGACACAGGTCTTTGTAGGCTACACTCACCTGCCCTCCTAGCCCTTGCATAATGCGGAAAGAATTCTCCAGACTTTTCACTTTTCGGGCCATCTCTTCCTGCCCGGTACTCTTAGCAATTCTTTCTTCACTTGTTTCTATCAACGGAGCATGAGACTCATGTTGTTGGAAAGTTGGCTCTGGAGGTTAGTAGTGAGGATCATGTATATGAAATGTCGGTTCGCTGGAGGATTTGTGCATAGCAGCGGGTGGAGGTGCCACATACACGGGAGCAACTTGGGGTATGTGAGGTGGTGCTTGTTTGACTGGAGGTGGTGGTACCTGGGAGGTGGAGGCATAGTAGTGAGGGTAATCGGGGTAGGTGGAGGATGAGTTCATTGTAGGTGGTTTAGGGTTAGGGTTGGCCGGAGGGACATATGCGGGGTTGGCAGGGTAAGCTGGTAGGGGTTGACCTCTAGACCAGGCCTGGTACATCTCGGCCATCTGCTGCCTCAGCTTGTACATTTCCTCCTTCATTCCTGCCACATCCACAATCTCTTCTTCGTGAGTAGGATCCACAATAGTTGCCTCAATTTCCTGGGACACAACTTTCGTCATCTTTTTGTATCTGGTGTTGTATGGGTGGGTAGCCAGAATGCCAGTTGCCTAGAGAATCTGGACTCACAAGCATCAACACCCGTTAGTTGTTAGCGCATGAATAAAATGCATCGACTTTAAAAACAAACACATTTCCTCGAATCGTTATGCATCATCCCGGCCGCTGCTCATTTGGACCAATCGCTTTTCTCTCTTTCCGCTCTTTTCTTTTCTTTCTTTTCCTTTCTTTCTCTTTTTTTTTTCTTCTTTTTCTTTTCTTTTTCTCTTTTTCTTGTTTTTTCTTTCTTCTTCTTTTTTTTTCCTTTCTTGCCTTTTCTTTTTCCCTCTTTTTCCTTGTCATTTTCATAATTACGTTCCTATTTATTTGCCTAGCGAATTTAAAGGAAATAACATAAAGCAAAAGAATTGATAACAACACTTGTTTTTTCATTGATAATCCAAAACATTGATTACAAGGTGATGTTTTAAAAGAAAAAATATAAAAGATGATGCATGCCCTATGAGTACATTAATGCACCTAGTGCCCGCGAGGTATCGTTCGGCCTTGCCGCGGGCCTATATGCTAATCCCCTTTGGAGCCTATCTAGGTCAGCCATGAATTGTTGCACAAAGAACTTCACTGCAGATACAAAGGTCCTTCGAGACATATCTTCACACAGTTGAGTCTTCCGGTGATGTATTGGGCAATGCGAACAATCTTTTCTCTGATGACCCCCTTTTCTTGCAATAACCGGCTTATTTGTTGAGTGCGAGCATCCAAGGTATGTTGGTTGTCTTTTTGCACTTGTTGCAGCTTCAATTCTAATCTAGCCATAGTCGTGTAACAGTGCTCTATCTCTTCTTCAAGATCTTTGATAATCTTGTTACTCTTGACCGTGGCTGAAATTATTTTCTTTCTAAGCTGGGCTACCTCAAAATCGTGCTTGTCTTGTAGTTGTCGAACCAACTTGGCTCTTTCCTCAGCATCTCTGTCCATTTGCTTCCGAGCCCTGACTAACTCCTTTTCAGCTTTGTCCAAATCGAAGCTATAGTAATTTACTTTGCGCCGGAGAATCTCAATTAACTTTTCATCCCGGGCTGAGCGAACTGGGGTCTCGGATACAATTTTCATTTGAGCCATTTGAGCCTTCAACATATCATTTTCTTTCTTCAGCTGTTTCTTCTCCACTTCATCGGATGCTGCTTGTAAGCCGCTTTCAAAATGAAGATTTCTCAATTTATCCTCCAACAGACTGATTTTGGCCTTGTATTCTTTTTCCTTGGCCACCCATTTCTGATTCTCCTCAGATTGCTCCATTAGGTCTTGCAAGTGAGGTCTCTTCGAAAGACGTTCGTGTTCAACCCCTCGTCGGTACCATGTGGAGTATCCAGGTGATATCTCCCCCTTTGCTCTATTCGGCACACAAGTATCAATCTTCAAATTTTGGCACTCATTCCAGATTTGCCGGATTTTTGCTTCCGGGAATTGCTCGTCCGGACCAATCTCCACAGCTTGCACACTGAGGTCCCCATCCCTCGGAATAATTTGACACCGACCCAACTGTCGCAGGGCTCTGTATGGGGCATAAGGTTGTATACTCTTCAAACCCATGATAAAAAATGGCGATCCCTCCATTGGCATGTATATCACCTCGTCAAGAGGTAACCAGTCATACGTCCAATAGATTTGACCGTCAGTTAGTGATCGAAGATACACAATCCAACCTTGGACTCCCTCTGGCAACTTTACTTCTTTTGTCCTCGTATTGAACTCTTCCAAACATGTCCGTTCGGCCGAACCATAGCTCGAGAATGAAGGATGGTGGCATAGATGCTCAATTAGCCAGATTTGCAAGATCAAGTTACACCCTTCGAAGAAGCTAGCCCCCGCTTTGCACGCAGTCAGAGCACGGTAGATGTCCGCCACAATCATTGGGGCCAGAGTACAGTTATCTTGTACTATCAGTGTGGTAGCTACCCCGGCAACTTTTATATTGATATGTCCATCTTTCCACGGGAATACAACAACTCCGAGAAATGCCACCAAAAATGCAAACCTCTGGTGTTCTTCCCATTTCGCTCGGTTGGACTTACAACATAACTTGTTTGTGAGGTCGTTGAAACCCCCAACGTGTCCAAACCTACTGTAGATGAAGCTTAAAGAACAAAACCCGTTGGCCAGATCTTCATTGTGAACATTCCGGGCAATTTTCAAAGAGTCGAGGAAGCGATGTACTGTTACCGTCCTCAGAGATACCGGGTATTTTCCTTTTAACGGGACCTCAGTCTTCCCGATGTAGAAGGCAATCTCCTCCAAAGTTGGGGTAAGTTCAAAATCTGGGAAATGAAATACGTTGTGTGCCGAATCCCAAAACGTGACCAACGCTCTAATCACATCACCTCGGGGAACCATGTCTAATAACCCCGTAAGGCCTTTTAAGTACCTTTTGACCCAGTCTTGACCATCGGATCCCATGTCCTGCCACCACAATTTCAGCTCCAAAGGGATTTTATTTAGGGAAAAATGTTCATTCATCATCGTGCTCGTCCTGCACATTTATTAAAGTGACTTTATTTAGAAAAAAGGAAAATCTTTTTCAATGCAAGTTTTCAATTTTTGAAGAAAAGAGAAGAAAAATGACTTTCGAAGTGGCCATTTTTGCCAAAACAGCCTTCCGGCGTCCTTTCGGAACATTCGGCCATTTCCAAAAATAGCAATCACCTCGATTATTTGAAAGGAAAATCTTTTTTGGTCTTTTTCTAAAAGTGTGGTTGGACCCGTTTAAGGGTTGCCTACGTATCCCACCTAATGGCGAGAATCAAACCTCCGTAGTTCGGTCAGATTATTTGACCAATTATTTCAAAAATGCTCCACCTTTTCTTTTTCCAATTTTCAAATTTTCCGGATACCTATTTCTTACAAATCTTATTTTCCTCTCTCTCTTTTTTTTTTCTTTTTCAATAATTTTTCCAATCTCGGGATTTCCGCCGGTCCGCGTAACGATCAAGGACAATAAGATGCAACACATAACATGCTCGGCCTTTTCCAATACCAGGTCACTTGTCCTAGACGGACCCAACCCCTGTGTTGAGTCCCCTAAGTCAAATATGATGCAAATAATCGTCCTAGACCTATGTTCAAAATCTTACGGTTTCATAGAGCGCTAGACCGTGTACCCGAGCGGACAACTCGAATCGAGGAGGGGGCTACGTACCGGTGACCCGCGGAGTCAATCGGCTTTGTAACTTATCCGGCCTCTGTTTTCTTAATTTAAGGTGACTTTAACAGAAAGGGGAGTCTCAACCAGTAAGCACATCCCCGGGGGAGAAGAGAGAAGGGTTTTCGGCACAATTTTATATATAGTTCACATAATATCAAAGCGATAAAGCACATAGCATGTTGTTCAAATCACATAATGAAGTCGAATAAAAACGCGAACGGCAGTTCTAAGGAGCTCGAGTTCTTAAAACCCTGAAACCGAAGTTCAGGGTTGGTTCCCCAGCAGAGTCGCCAGAGCTGTCACACCTCCCTTTTTACTACCCCAACTGCTTAAAGCATATAAATACGCTCATAGGGTATACCCCGACGCTCAAATACCCGAAACGGATACAATAACGTAAGGGAAGGAGTTTTTCCAATTAAAGGACAATCGGTTCGGGATTTTATTAGAGATATTAATCAGAGTCGCCACTTGGGAATGACAATGGTGTCCCAAGTCACCGGTTAATCCCGAATCCGAGGAATTTTGACTCTTATAAATGTCCGCGAAGCAGAGATCCGGATAAGGAACTCTGTTAACCCGGGAGAAGGTGTTAGGCACTCCCGGATTCCGTGGTTTTAGCACGGTCGCTCCACTGTCGTTCTTGACTTTTGTTTGACTCAATTATAGGTTTTAACAACATAATGTGTTTTTGTGTTAAATATTATTTTTAGGAATTTGCGGTATCGCGAAAACACGCCTCGAGTCATACCGCAACCAGTACGCCTATGACTTTTGGTGTATTTCAACTTTACCGAGATTTAGATTTGAGTCGCACCAAGTGCACACTCGTTCATAGGAAGGTATATTAAAATCGTGCCCTAAAATAGTCTATCGGCTTTTAATTATTTTGGGTAAGACTATGGAATTAACTAATAGTCTTCCCGAGTCTAATTGTATTATATCATTACTAAAAGGGGGCCCCGTTGTTATTCGGGCGAGGCTCATCCCAATTTAATTATTAAAGTCCAGTTCTAATTGTCCAACTACATTTGCTATACACTGTTTTTGCCTTAGTCGATTTCTAATACTAAACATTCCAGGCCCTGTCGAGTTTCTGTTATTTATTGGGGCCTGAATTTCCAGAATGGGCTTTATTACATTAATAATAGGTCCAGGTTCGTAAAGAACCAAACCTGATTTGGGCATACTATTGCTAGCCCAAACAGTATAAACATGATCCAGGCCCACACTATTAGGCAAGGCCCGGACTTAATTGATGTAACAATAACAGAATACAAAACGTACAATAACAATAATACATATTAAGAGTTAAAGAACAAAAACTAAATCAATTTCATTTCTTATTTATCAGAAGGTAAAAATCCTTGTACAATTCATTTCCTGTTGACTTAAAGCTAAAATAACTAGATGCATATGAATGCTGAATACTTCTACACTCCTATTTCTCTAAAGAGCTGATACACTTAAAAATGGAAAGTTTATCTAACTAGCATTTGGCACCAGATGAGTTAATTATATGAAGACATAACTTAAACAAACCGACTACTCATTTCAATGGGATCCGAGTATCCAAATCGAGTGATTCACTAATGTCTATATACACGATTGTTTTATTGGGTTGACCTTAACTTATACTCATTCAACATCCCAGTGTGATTAGCCTACTGATATGGATATGAGTTAAGCCTATTTAATATTCATAGAACAATTATTATTTCCATCTTTTACTTGTTTCTATTTTTAACCCTGACTAATCAAGATTATTGATTCGCAGATCCAATTTGCTATGTGAGTTGTTCAATATAGCTATTATCAATTCAGTCCATGGTTATTTAGCCTATTTAGTGAGTTTCATCTATTTAGCTAGGTGATCTATTACTTACTGCTATTATTACGCTACTGCTATCACTAATATACTAACTATTACACTGTTTTTGCTGTGCCTTTCTATACTCATATATATTACACCACATGAAATTCAGATCTAACTATACTAAACTATAAATGAAAAGAACAAGATAAAAGTATAAAAAACAGAAATAATTTGACGCTTGAACTTCATTTTTCATTCAGCAAATCAACCATTACAGCTTCATTCGAATAGAAAAGGTACCTGGATAAACAATGTAAACCAATGAGTTCTAGGGGGCGAAGCAGATAAGTAACAGCAGTAGATCCAAGCAGCAATGCAACAGTGATTGAAGATCCACAAAGCAAAAACCACAGCAAAAACAATAGAAAACTCAGCAACAGCAAACAGGTAGCAGTCCAGGCAAATGACCAAGCAAAGAAGACCAATGAACCAGATTGAAATCAATATATCTTCACTCGAGAATTCCCAGAAATACCACTATTATCTTGCTATTTTACTCTGAAACTTTGTATGAATTTTAGCTTAAGTGTATTTTCAGATTTTCTAAGAATTGGAACCCCCTTTTCAGCCCCTTTTTAGGGGTATATATAGTTGTGGTAAGGGCTGATGACTTGGGGAGAAAGTATGGGATTAGTCCCACTTCTCCCCCTCCTAAAATTACTAAACTTACACTTAAGTCCCCAAAATCAGTTATCAAAACCCTTCCAGCATGTGCTGGAAGGTTCTAAAGATTCCCTTTTATGGGTTTTTACCAATGTATCCCTAAGGGTTTGAAATTTTTATAGATTTCCCTTTTTAGGGAGACCATTATACCCTTAAATCTCTGCAAAAATTGTAGAAATCAAGGGTACAAATGACTCCCTTACCCTTTTGAGTTCCAAACTAATTACTGTTTTACCTATTTAACTTCCAATTGTGCCCCTAAGGGCACTGCTGATTTACTAGCCTACCTAGGTCAGATTTCAGCTTCTTTTGAACCTATTTAACTAATAGCCAGCCCTTGCATTTGTATTTAAGGGCTGGCCAGATTTATCTTAAGAGTCTATTTCAATTTTAGCTACTTCTGGATCTATTTCAGTTAATTAAGACCAAGTTATTTCAATTTTAAGCTAATTGCAGGACTAGCCTGCTTTATTATTGATATTAAACTATTTAAAAATTAGCCAGTCTCAAGTTGAGACTTAGCTTGGCTATTAAATCCAATTACTGAACAGCTGGGCCCAAAACCTTTACAGGTTTGGCCACTTTGCTGTTGAGGGCTCTAAAGAGAGCCTGGGCTAGTCTGCATTTGCAGACATAGCCCTTTTGCACAACTAGCCACTTTTAGGGTGGGTTGTGTGTTAGGGCCTTATAGAATAGGTCAACCTTTTGCAAGGTTGACCATTCTTAGGCCAATTATTTAACTATCAGCCTATTTTGTTCATTTGCAGTCCTAATTTATTTCAAAAACTAGCCATTTATGGGACCTAGCACTAACAGCTATAACCAATTCCACTAAGATTGAAGAATGTTAATCAAATAACCATACCAACAAGAACTACTTGAAAACTCAGTTATCTTAACAAGTACTGCACACATAGCCACATAAGATCAAACAATGTGCATCAATCAATCAAAACTCAGAAGGGACAATTTGATAGGGTTGAATCTTAATCAATCAATTCACATTACTTAGTTTCATGTGACAAGGTGTCAATCAATATCAATTAGACTTAAGCAGTTTATGTCAGATGATACATTGAAAAACCTCAAAACCTCTAAGGTTCATGGCATAGACATACACAGAAGCTAGACTCTCACAAACAATCAGTAAGAGATGAAACATGGCTTAATCGGACATAAGGACCACAGAATAAGTAAAACAAGGTAGCCAGGATCCATTTTCAAGTATTAACCCTAACCTAGATGTATATAATAAAGCATAAAAAGAGTCATGAGAAAATAGTGGAGAAGAAACCCAACATTTATCATGCCAAGTAACAGAGAAAGAAGTAAAATCAGATTAACATGCTTCTAGGAACAGAAGAGGTGGTATAGACCAATTATTAGAGTCAAATCATGGTTTTAATCAGGAGATGTAGGGGAAAAGATGAAGTAGAACAAACTCAATATAGGGGACCAACAGTTAGTCCTAACACTAAGACTAATCATGAAAAAGACCAGAAGAGAAGACTCATTCAAAGCTAGATGCAAACCAAGAGTCAAAATTTGAACATGCGATATTGAAGACCAACAGAGACACTTATAGATGAAACATGAAAAACACACAAAAGGACTAGACATGAAGAAAGAAAAGATGACAGAGTATGCAAGACAATAAAAGAGAAGTTATGCTATAAGAGTCAAAACGGATCAAAACTATACGACTTAATCAAATAATGAAGAGAAGAAGAGAATCAAAGTCACTTTTGACTTACTAAACATATAAGAGAATGAGAGATAAACAAAAATAATAGTCATGCATTTGAAACGAGTCAGAAACCACAAATCAGACATGATCTTTGAACTCTAATAAAAGAAATTATGATAGAACAAACAGATACCCTAGCACTAACAGGTTCAAAGAAACACGGAAAGATATAGGAAATGAACAGATTAATAGATAGATATGGTCACAGAGCAACAGACAAGAATAGGACATGATTTGAAACAGAGGAAAATAAAAACATGCAAAACACAGATCAAACAGAAAAGCAAAGAAAAACAAAAAAACAAAATGGGAAAAGTACTTAGCTTAGCGGGGTCTGTCCCCCAAGCTTTCCATTTTCCCCAGACCCCTTCAATCTCTCAGACTCTTTATTCTTTTTTTTTTCTTTGTTTCTTTCTTTATTTCTGACTTTCTTTTCTGTTTTTCCATTGTTTGGCTTCAAGATGAAGCCTTTTGGGTCTTTGGCTTGCAGAGGAGTGTTTTGGGAGGATAAAAGGTAAGGTCTTTGGTGGTTTTAGGTCTGGGGGTCGCCGGAGTTAGGGTTCCGACGACCTTCTTTGGGATATTCGAGGAGTTCCAGGTATATTTGAAGGGAATGAGTGGTAGGGTTGGGTAGATCGGACCAAGGCGGTCCGATTGGCATTGGTTTGACGGGGAGTCTCATTGTTTGGTGGTCACCGGTGGTGAGTTCCGGTGACCGGAGTTCTGGAGAAGGGTTAGTTTTTGGGGTTTTTGATGTTTGGTGAGTGAATATGAAGGAGAGAAGGGTGTGGGAGATGAAGAGGGTGGCCGGAGACCACCGTAAGAGGTGGTGGCCTCCATGGCCGATGAGGTCTTAAGGAGACGAAGCAGGGAGAGGAGAGGCGGCTGGTCTCTAGGGTTAGGAATTTGATCAAAAATCGTCGGCTCGTTCAGACACGAGCTTTATATAGCCAATGAGACTAAGGTAATCTCAGCCGTCCAATTGATGAAGATCGACGGTTCTCATCACCGTTACTAAAACGGCACCGCTTTGTGTCAAATGAGACCCAAGGCCTCGCCCGTTGGATTAGCATGGACGGACGGCTCAGATCAAACCCAATTTATTTTAATTAACCAATAATTTGCCCAATTATCTCCACCGTTGGATTAAGCACAACGAACGGCTGGGATTGCATCTCTGTGTGATCAGGCAGGCCAAAATTTTGGGCTTAACAGACTGGGCCACTAATTTCAATTAAAATGGCCCAATTTCATTAGTCCTATGTATTTTTGTATTTTCTGGTTTTTAATTATTTTTTATGTATTTTCTTTTATATTTTTTTCTTTTTCTTTTATGGAAAATTATAAATCCTTGTTTTGTACTTACTCTAATTATTTAGTATTTTTTGGCAATTTTCTACTATTTTTTCCTAATTTTCACTACTTAACACTATTTTTGCTAATTTTTCTAACTAATTAAACAAAGTAATTACTATCCTAATTTTTTTGATTTTTTTATAATTTCTACTTATTCAAACACACAAAGTATAGCTAATTCCAAACAAAGCAAGTAATTGCACTCAAAAACATATTTATTTTAATTTTGGAATTAATTGCTCAGTGCAAAAATCATGTGCTCACACCTTCCAAATGTCTATCTCTCAATTCCAGACCTCTCTCTCAGTGTATATGTATATCCTTCCTGTTCTCTCTGTTCTCCTATATGTGTGTTTGTTTTTCTGCTTTTCAGTGAGTGTGTGTGTATATCTCTCCCTTTGTGTTTCAAAGTTCTCTCCCATGGTCTGCTCTTTTCTGTATATCCTGCTCTTTCAGAATTGATCCTCTACTTATAGCTAAACAACTCAACCCCTAATGGTGCAAAAATCCGAAATTAAACCCCCTGCCCATCCCTCTCTCTGCCCAGCCCATTATCTTCTCTGCTTTCACCACTTAATCTTGTCTAAGTGTGGGCTTTACTAATTAATAATTTCTGGTTTCGGAGGGCAGTCAGTGGCCTGCTGTACAGCAGGTTCCACTACTCAAGGGGGCATATTATTATGGGTTGTCCTAATGGCTCAACATGTGCTCATATGGTGGCAGTCCACAAGTTACTAATTTATGAGACTGAGCTTAATTCAGCTATAACCAATCTTGTTACTAATTCAAACACAGGCAATTCAAACTCCAACTCCACAGTGATTCAAATAAGAAATTAGTCAGTAACAAGGAAATTACTGCCTTGTTGTTTCTAACAAACAGACCTACGAAAGTAAATCGACGACATTCGATTAGTCGATTACAACATTTATAATCGATAATACACAGTCGACGAATAAACTTTCGGCTCACAGCACTTAGGCGTAAACAAAACAGTGTAGAAACATTATTCGATTTCAATAATCGGATCGAATAAGCACACTCAATAACAAGCACAATCCGCAATCAAACAGAAGCAACACAATTGACCATATAAACGGTCTTGAGATCGGAGAAGAAGAGAACAAAAATGATAAAAATAAAAATAGTAAAGAATCATCTCAAACAAACAGACGAACAACAAGATTTGAACAAGCGAACAGAAGCGTAATAAAGAATTACCTCAGAATTCACGACTTGAACCGGGTTAGCTACTTTGAGGTCAAATAGAGTTTAATTGAAGTGTTCTCAACTCGAGAACAACTCAATTAAACTCTATTAGACCCTAAGTTTTAATCAATTTGACGGAAAATCTTTATCTTGTTTTTCTAAGATTCATAGGCTCAAATTGGGGCTTGGTGCTTTTGGGTTTGATTCGAACTAAACCAGGGTTAGTAGGGGTGTGAGGGAGGTCAAGGGAGTGCTTGGGGTGAGTTTGGGGCGGTTTGGGGTAGATGTTCAAGTTCCGGCGAGCTTCAAACGAATATTCGAAACGTTCAAGCAATATTCGAGCCTAACGACTGCTAGATCCGTGTAGAGGGGGCTTGGGAGATTCTACGGTGTTAATTTGGGGTAGTTTGGCCTACCGGAACCACCGTGAGGCGATTTCTGGTAGGCGGAGTACGGCGGAGGCGACGGAGGCTTAGTTCGTCTTGTCTATGTAGGAGACGAACGAGTTTGGCAAAAATGAGAAATGAACTGGGCATAAGGGTTTGGGGTATCTGAGACTTAGATCAACTCATTTCGGCCGTTGGATGATGAGAATCCAATGGCCAGTATTAAGCAATGGGGTGATTAATGTGATCCATCGGATCAACGCTGATCGACGGCTTGGATCCCTTTATTTTAAATGGAACGATGTCGTTTGGTCTTAGTAAGAGACTGGGTCGAACCGGGTGAGATGGTATTTTTGGCTTGGATTCCTTGCAATTTTAGCCCTTTTCTTCATTTCCTTCACTAGCCACATTCAAATAGAAGCCACTCTAAACAATTAATACTCAAACCACTAACATTTAAATAAAATCTCTTGATGACAAGGAACAAGAATGTGAATTTTGTAATTTTCATTTTAAACACTTTATGGTCAATTAATTCTTACGAATGCACAATTAATTCCTAAATGTCTGTAGCACGTGTTTTTGATCAATTTAGCAAATAACATACACAGAGACAAGTGCTAACGTCAAGCAAAGACCACACAAAATCCATGAAATCCAATTACAACACAAGACTATTTTATCTTTACAATTTTCTGGGAGTAATTGTCGCGAGGGCAAAAATCACGTGCTCACACCAGTCCATGCCAAATATAACATCAAAATCAATCATGCTCAGAAGCAATAGGTCTACTTGGGTCTCCAGACCCCCAATAGTGACTAGACAGAACCGGTATACATGGTCCACAACAATGGTATCACCCACTGGGGTAGATACTTGCACGGGCAACACAAGACACTCGTGCCCTAATGAGGAGCAAAATATGTAGATACATAAGAATAAGTGGAACCAAGATCGAACAATACTGGGGCATCTCTGTGGCGGACTGAAATAATACCTGCAATGACAGCATCAGAAGAAACTGCGTCAGATCAGCCCTGAAGAGCATAACATCTAGCCTGACCGCCTGATCGGCCACCCCCTCGAGGGCGGCCCCTAGCTCCCTGACCCTCACCCCTAGCTGGTGGGGTAGGTGCTGAAGTGGATGGACCAGATGATTAGGGCTGCCCCCTCTGCTGATATGGCTTGGGAACAAAATGGGAACACTCTCTGCGGATGTGCCCAAACTCTCCGCACTCGAAGCAACTCCCAAGTGCTGGGGCTAGGACTGATGAGAACCTCTAGCACCGGAGTGTCCATCTGATGAACTAGGTCAAGAAGAACCTTGGACAAATGGGGCCTGTGAAGAACTCCGTGCTGGCATGGCGCTGAGAGATGGCTGGATCTGGTGCGAACCTTGATAACCACGGCCAGGACACGACCCATGATGATTTGAGCGGGCCGGCTGTGAAAACCTGAAAGAGCTACTTCGCCTCTGCTGACCCTGGCCACTAGTCTGAGTGCCACTAGAACTAGCTGATCCTCGAGGCCTCTTGGCCTCCCTCTCCTCTCGCTCCCTGCGATGATTTGTCTCTATGTCACGAGAAATATCCACAGCATCCTCAAAAGAGTGGCTCAAAACCCTCTCTCGGGTCATCAGAATACGGATAGGATAAATAAGGCCATCAACAAAACATCCAATCCTCTCCCTATCAGTAGGAACCAACCACGGTGCATATCTGGATAACTATGTGAATCTGACCTCATACTCCGACACTGACATGTCTCTCTGGTAAAGCCCCTCAAACTGTCTACGCATCTCCTCTCCCTGGGATCTAGGTACCCACTTCTCCAAGAACATAGTGGAGAACTCTCGCCATGATAATGGTGCTTCCCCTACCGGTCTACGGTGCTCATAAGCTTCCCACCAAACGCAGGCTGGTCCCTAGAACTAGAAGGTAGTAAAGGATACACCACTGGATTCCAAGATCCTTGTCGTACGGAGTATCCGACTACACTTGTCAGAAAACCTTGGTCGTCCTCACTTGGAGCACCAATGAAAATAGGAGGGGATAATCTATTGAACCTCTCAAGACAACGCTGTTCGTCGTCGGTCATAACCGGGACCCTTTCCCCCTAAACCTGAATGGATGGCTATACTGGGACCACTAGCTGGACTGGTGGAGCCTTAGGTGTTTGCAGGCCCTGCACTGCCGGCTCTAGAGTGCGAGCTGCGGGGGTCTGATGACCACCCCCGATCCCGGATGTAGCTGCTACGGTGGAAGTTGAAATTGCCTGAGCCAGGCCAGTGTAAACCGCTAATATCTGAGCTAGGGGTCTCCTATAGACCTAGAATAACAATAGGCACATCTGGTGGCTGAACTGGTACTGCTGGTACCTCAGCAACTAGAGGTTGTGGGTTAGCTGGCACTGCCTCAGCTGCCCTACCCCTACCACGACCACGGCCGCATCCACAACCTCTAGCAGGTGGCAATGGTGGTCGTCCACCTCGTCCGAAAGCTTGAGTTCTCGCTATCTGCGAGAGAATAGAATATCAAGGTTCAGTTTTGGATCAACAAAATCGCACAACAAGAATTTCAAGAATTTCAAGTTTTCCTAAAAGGTTTGCAACCTCCCGAGGATAAGCACAGGCATCCCCGTACTGATCTATGAGACTCTACTAAACCGGCTCATGACTCGTGAGACCTGTTAACCTAGGATCTGATATCTACTTGTCAAGACCCAAACCCGGTCGTGATGGCGCCCAACACATCGCTAGGCAAGCCCGACCAAATTATCCAATTTACTAGCAGGCTATTAATTAATACCGATCAATTAACCTTAATAGCTTGTTTTCATATCAAAACAATAAGTGCGGAAATAGAAACATACAAAATACAGCCCAACCAATCGCGGTGTCACAAGTCTGAGCCTCTACAGATGGAAATATCTTTCACAAATCAAGTCTAGGCAGAAAGAAAGAAATAAAATGATAAAGAGGAAGAGATCGGGTCCTGTGGACGTCGGCAGCTACCTCAAAGTCTCTTCGGGGCAATACTAACGAAGCAGCTACGATAGCTCAAATGCTCTCCTAAACACCTGAATCTGCACAGAAAGTGCAGGGGAGTGGGATGAGTATATTTCAACTCAGTGAGTAATAATAATAAATAACAACTGAAAATAAGAACACCTATACTATCACTAAAAAGTTCTAAAGGGTAACCTCACAAGTAAGTCCTCTCTACAGTGATAAGTCCAATTCCAGTCCACAACTATCTCACAATGATCCCACACTAACCTAGTCCTCACTCATACTGCTGCGACGCGTAGCCCGATCCAAATATACATTTATATATATATATAATGATGTGGCGTGCAGTCCGATCCAATATATATAGCTCTGCGACATGCATTCCAATCCATTTAACGTCGATGGTGCTCACTGGGGTGTGTACAGACTCCGGAGGGGCTCCTACAGCCCAAGCGCAATAATACTGCGGTGTGCAGTCCGATCCATATGTATATTACTATGGCGTGCAATCCGATCCAATATATATATTACTACAGCGTGCAGTCTGATCCAATATATATAGCGTTGCGGTGTGCATCCCGTATATATATATAATGTTGCGGCGTGCAGCCCGATCCAATATATATGTATATATATGTATAATGTTGCGACGTGCAGCCCGATCTGTTATGTATATCAATACCTCACAGCGGGTCCTCGACCCCATCTCAGTCAATATAGACTTGGCCTCTAAGGCCCACTCAGCTAGAACAGGGAATCTCACCCCAGGTAGTCTCTCTCAAAGTACACATCGAGTACTAGCTCATGATGTGCTATACAGCTATGATTACGGTTGAGTGTATCTGTTCAGCATGATATAAGGGTCACTTAGCTCTATAGGCTTCTGTAATACTCTATAGATCGGCACAATGCCCCAATCATGGCTAGTAGCCCAATTACACAGTTATAAGCTCAATCTCCGTCATGATACACAATAAACTATCAATTGGGAAGGACCAAGTCCAAATCTCCAGTCACAATGCCACCACGCCCGTCACATGACGCGTGTTTCATCTCAGCATAGCACTGTATAGTGTAAGTACGGGGTTTCAAACCCTCAATTCATCATTTACTACCACCACTCACCTTGAATCGGTAGAAGTCCTAGCCCGCCTTGCACTTGCCTCGCAAATCAACCTCCTCGGATGCCAAATCTGATCAACATCACTAAGAATATATCAAAATAGGCTAAATGGACATAACCTAATCGAAATAACTCGATTTACACCAAACCCACAAAGTTGTCAAAATCTGACTTTTGGTACGCTTCTCGAAAAATTATAAAAGTGACATTTTCGAAATCCTTATCTCAACACGAGTCCATATATATAAAGTTTATCAAAATCGGACACCGTTTGCCCATTCAAAAAATTGATGATTTACCATAGCCCAGGCTTAGAGCAAAAATTCCCCATTAATCCTTCCATTTTCAGTGAAATAGCTGAAGATTCTAAGATAAAATCATGTATTTAGACCATAAAACTTACCTCCAATGTTTTTCCGATGAAATCCCGTCAATTCCCGTCACTTTTCTCTCAAAGCTTACCCAAAATTGATGAAATTATGAAAAGCCTCGCGAATGAAATGTTACTTAACAGGTCTGTCCGCCCAGGTAATTACACCATGAGATCGCATCCCATTATTGCGATCGCATAGAACAAAACTTTGCTCTCCATATTTAATGCTATGCGATCGCACTCCCTCAATGCGATCACATAGAACATATGTCCAGGCTCCAAATTATTACTATGCGGTCCCACACTCGTCCCGCGATCGCATAGAACAAAAGGCTTCTAAGGACCCAGGGCCACATTACACTATGCGATCACACCATTAGCCATGCGATCGTAGAGAACCAGATTCTAAACCTATGCGATCGCAACCCCATCTACGCAATCGCATAGAACAACTAGGGGGCTCAATTTCATTCTTCTATGCGATTGCATCATCCCTATGCGATCGCATAGAGTATCTGTCTTCATAAAAAACCAGCAGCCAACAGCAGATCTAAAATGCAAGAAATGGTCCGATTGGACCCTCGGATTCATCCCGGGGCCCCCAGGACCCCAACGAAAACCACCAACCTATCCCAAAACAGGATACAAACTTGCTTCAATCATAAAAACACACCCTTAAACACGGAAATCATCGAATCAGAGCGAATTCAAGCCTAAGTTTCAACTAGAACTTCCGAAACCAACATCAAATCAAAAACCCGACCAAACGATGTCCGAATGACCTGAAAATTTGCAGAAATATCTAAAAATTACCTAATAGAGCTACTGCAACTGTCGGAATTCCATTCTGACTCCCAGATCAAAATCTCACCTACCGTTCGGATTTCGCCAAAATTCAACCTCAGCCAATTCAAGCCTAAAACTACACCGGACCTCCAAATTTAATTCTGATCGCTCTCCTAAGCCACAAATGACCTCCCGGAGCTGAACGAATCATCAGAATTCGATTCCGAGCTCTCTAAATAACAAGTCAACATCCGGTTGACTTTTCCCAACTATGCCTTCTCCTAAGAGACTATTTGTCTCATTTCCAACCAAATTCGATCTGAATTGACTCAAACTCACCAAACACACATATTAAAACATGAACAAGCATATAACGGGGAAAATGAGGTGATAACTCACATGATGACGGGCCGGGTCATCACATTAACAAGCAATATTCTAAAACAAATAACTATTTATTTTATGATTAAAATTTATATGTTTATCCATATTTTATTAAATAATAGTAGTGGTTAATGATATTAAATAAAGTTACACTTAATGAAAAGCCATATAAAATGTAATAAAACTATATACTAGATTAAAAAATAGACAAATTAAAGCAACTTATTAAAGTTACTTTTAGAAATGCAAGTGAAAGGCTATTTGAATTTGATATTTGAAAGTTCTTAAAATTATGATGAAAATGCTCAAACTATGGATAATACCACGAAATTGACGTCTTATTTATATTTAAAAAAAACCTATTAAGAAATAAAATTTTAAAAATACAACAAATATTCAAATATAGCTAATTTTTCTAATAAAAAAAATTATGTTTGCATTTTAAATTAAAAACAAAAGAAAATTTGCATAAAGAAATAAAATGACAGTGATGAATAAGACTATTTCACTTCCAGATAAATACAAAGTGATAGTAAGAATCTATATTATATTAAAAGGAGAGTAGTATGTTGTGACGATCCGGCTCGTCGTCTTAGGTGTTACTGCCCCATTTTTTCCGTTTATTGCTTCTTCGTGTTTCATTAACAGCATTTGGTGAGTTAGAGTCGAATTGGTTTGATTTTTATAGGAAATGAGACATTCAGTCTCTTTAAGGAAGGCTTATATTGAAAAGTCAACCAAATGTTGACTATTGAGTTAGAGGGCTCGGATGTGAATTTTGGTGATTTGGTTAGCTTCAAGGGATTATTTGGGACTTAAGAGTGCGATCGAAATTAATTTGGGAGGTCCGGTGTAGAATTAAGCTTGAATTGGCGAAGTTAGTATTTTGGCGAATTCCGGTTGGTAGGTGAGATTATGATCTGAGGGTCAGAATGGAATTCCGAGAGTTGTAGTAGTTCCTTTAGGTTATTTTGAATATGTATTCAAAATTTTAGGTCATTCAGAGGTATTTTGGTCAGGTTTTTGATCATATGCGTATTTCGGAAGTTTCAAAGAAACTTAGGCTTGAATGCGATATGATTTAATGGTTTTAGGATTGTTTGAGGTATTTTAAAGAATGGAGCATGTGTGAATAGAATTTTAGGATATTTTTATGCTTTTTGTTGAGGTCCCGGGGGCCTCGGGGTTTCGGGTGGTCAATAAGACCATTTTTGAACTTAAAGTGTTGCACGTTTTTCAGCTGTAGTGTTGCAGAAGATTTACCCATCTTGTTCGTGTGGGTAGGGCCGCGAACGCGTAGGGGAGAATTGGGAGGTCTGGAAATTGGTCTTCATGTTCATGTCTCCTTGATCGCATTCGCATAGTGTTGAAAGGCGAAGCTCCGCGTTCGCAATTTGTGTTACGCGTTCCAATAGAGGAAATCTGAGGGGCCAGGAATTTGGCCTACGCGTTTGCGTCTATGGGCTTTGCGATCACGTTGATGTTAGACCTAGGCCTTCACATTCGCGTGGGTGATACCGCGTTCGCGAAGGGAATTTTTGGCAGCTTTAATAATTGGTCATTGCGAACGCATGGGTTGTGGCCGCATTCGCGTAGAGTAAAACACCCCGGCAGAAAGGGTTTTATTTAAATATTTCATCCGCGAGTCTATTCATTTTTCCTCCATTGTTAACCACCTTGAGAGTTTTTTGGGAGTAATTGAATATTATTTCGATGGGGATTGATTGGAGGTGAGTCTCGTTGTCACGCCCCAAATCGAGGGACATGACCGGCGCCTGACCGGGTTGCCCCAGTCAAGCGAACCTGGGTGCCTTTCATTCCCACGCGTTACCCCTGTGATGACCTGTTTCTCATTAACCAAATATATTACTAATCATAATTGATTTCACATTAAACAAATAAAATGATACGAGTGATTCATTAACAAGATTTCAACTTTTACAACGCCCGACATAACACCTTATATATATAAGACTGCAATCCCACAGTTTACATGTCTACGGAGCCTCTAGGATACAAAAGGGAAATACAATACTTGCCGGTAACAAGGCTCCGGCTATACCTTACAATACAAAAATGAAATCCAAACCGAGTGGCATGAACCACACAAGGCCCCAAGGAAGAAAGGGGGCTCACCAAAACGGGCAGTGGAAGGAGAAGGATATTACTGCCGATGAGCTGAAGTGCCTGCTACTGATCCACCTACAATCATAACACGAATGTAGCGCCCCCGGCAAAAGGGACGTGAGTACACTTGAATTGTACTGGTATGTATGGACAAACTTTGTCCCAAGTAAACTCAAGCCATTAAATTACATCAACAATCAATTAAGCCAGCCAACCATGTTTCCACATTTTCCTCATTTCAAATAATTCTCACACAAAGCACTTTCCACGATCAACCAATTTAACAATAACCAATCAATCACGTAAAACACAAGTAGTCAAACAAAGGGGCAATCAGTGCCCCACAGGTTGCAAACTCTCCTGCCGTCTCCTTTCACAATTTCACATTATTGATTTATGTATCAATTTTCAATAGCGATTTCGATCGCTTTCCATCCTTATTGCCCCTGACCACCCTTATTACCTCGGCCACCCTTATCACCCCAACCCAAACCTTATTTCACCACGTCGCGGCGCGCGACACGACCCCGCCTTACAGGTTGAAAACACAACAATTTCAAACAGCAGATAAGGTACTACACACAATTTCAACAAGTTCAAATAAGCAACTTGCACATTGTTTCATGTTCTCAATTACTTCTCAAGCCAATATCACAACCAAGTTACAATATTTCCACATTCAATAATATTCACACATGTATATTCAACAATTTTCCATAATTCAAGTGTTTCATCTCTTTCCACAATAAACCAATTCTCAAGTGTTTCGATTTCTTTTCCACAAGGTGCCATATAGGCCATCATAATCATTATTCACAAATTCTTTCTCTACATTTTTGAAACTTAAATCACTACCAAGGGTCCGAACCGCGGCTCGCAAGCTCGCCGCGAAGAATTCTACGCATTCCTAACACATCATTCGGACCATGACACCACATCTACTAGGTTTTATGCACAAAAATTTCACGGGGCCTTACACTCGTGACCTATAAACGTCATTTTATTGAAGAATCAACCTTTAATTCTTGAAAATTTGGGTAAAACTTGGAAGAACTAGGGCTTGGTTTTTGAAATGAAAATTTTGGATTTGAAAGGGCATTGGAACTCCAATTTTGGTAAATTTGATATGTATAAACTCGTGGCGAGAAGAGGAATTCGGTGAAGTAAATTTTGTAATTTTTCGAAAAGTGGGATGGGGCTCGGGTTTTGCCATCATTGTAATTTTTGATGTTTTTTCGAGTCTTTTCAATTGGGTTATGTTTTAGCCTATTGTAATGTTTTCCTTGTGGTTTTGGTCAGACTCGATGCGTGAGGAGGTTGACTCGAGGGGGAAAGGCACATCGAGCTAGGTTTTGGGCCGACTTGAGGTGAGTAATAGATGTAAATGATGACCTCAGGGTTTGAAACCTTGGAATATCGCATTTTAGCACTATATTAAGGTAAGACACGCACCCATGACGAGTGAGGGGTCATTTGTGATTGGGGATTGTGACTTGGTTCATCCCGAGTGGTACTCTTACTGTGTTTTCAACTAAGACTTGTTTGATAATCATCCTACTTGGATTTAATTGAGGCACTTGGGCTATATGGCGATTATTTGGATCATTCAGGACTTCTATCACTGTTTCTCACATTATATGACATATTAATGGATTTCAGTCCTAAGTACAAATAATTTTCTGAAAAATGCAGTCATTTTCCAAGATTTGAAAACAAAAATACTATTTTCTTGATATTCTGAGTTGAGAACTATTATTTGACATTTCTCGTGTGGCTTGTGTGAATATTCTGGACTGGATATGGATCAGGTTGCACACCGCAGCAGTGTTGTATGTTCAATGGTGCCACGAGAAGGCTGATTATTTGTGCATGGGCTATAGGAGCCTCTCCAGAGTCTGTACATACCCCCAGTGAGCGCCGTCAATGTTAAACGGATCGGGCTGCATGCCGCAGAAGGTACTGGGATGTACCATTCTATGTGCTGCATTGCATTCATGCATCATTATTTATCTGTATATCTGCCATGGTTCTTCTAGTACGTTTTTTGCATTGACCTGTTATTTCACAGTTATTTGTCTGGGCTGCTAGCTATAGTTTACTTTGCATTATTTTCGTGATTTCTTATCTTCAGCCATTAGTTATGTTTGTTACTCACTAGGTCGGAGTGCTCACATTACTCCCTGCACCTTTCGTGTAGATCCAGGAGCTTCACATGATGATTGAGGGCTATATATAGCAGGATAATAGTACTGGAGAACATTGAGGTAGTTGCATGGCCACAACCTTGATATCTCCTTCCTATCTCTACTTCTTTATTTCCGCACTTTGTAGACAGATTTGTATTTGGAGGTACTCTATATTAGAGGCTCATGATCGTGACACCCGGTCCTAGTTGGATAGATTATGGCAGTATTTGTTAAACTTTCAATTATTTTACTATTATTTTTAGGATCTTGATGAAGCAATTCCGTACCTATTTTCTGAGTTTGAAATTTGTAATTTGTTTAAGCTGGAAATATTGATGAAAGGTCGGGCTTCCCTAACAATGTGTTGGGCGCCATCACGATAGTGGATTGGGTCATGACAATTTGGTATCAGAGCCTAGGTTACTTGGTCTCCCGGATCGGTATGGAGACATTTGTATTTATCCTCACGAGGCTACACAACCTTTGTAAAACACTTCATATTCTTAAAATTCTTGTCGTGCGACTTTGTCGATCCGAGAACTAAACTTCTGTATTCTATTATCTCGCATATGGTGAGAACCCGTGCTACCGGACGTGATGGACGACCACCATTACCACCCGTTAGAGGTTGTGGGAGTGGTCGTGCAAGTGGTCGAGGCAGATCAGCAAGGGCAGCACCTGCAGATCCACCAACTGCCCTAGTTCAGGACCAGCCTCCAACTGTAAATGCTCCAGTAGCACCTGTTCAGGCACCGATAGTGCCCATAGTGATTCCTGGTCTCCATGAGGCTTTAGCTTAAATACTATTCATCTGCACTGGCTTGGCTCAGGCAGTCTTAGCCATTACTGCAGCACCTACCTCACATACTATGGGAGGTTATCAGACCCTCGCTACTTGTACACCTGAGTAGGTTGTTTTGGATTGCAAACATCGAGAGCAGCCCCAGCTCAGCCAGTTGCACTAGTTGCCCTAGTTGCACCAATCATGCCAGCTCCAGATTATGTCGTTCCAACTATGCTAGACGATGAGCAGCATCGACTGGAGAGGTTCGGTAGGATCCAGCCTCCGACGTTTAGTGGTGCGAAGGGCGAGGATGCCTAGAGATTTCTAGACAAGTGTCAGCGTATGCTTCGCACCACAGGGGTTTTAGGGTTGAGTGGAGTGGCTTTTACTACTTTCCAGTTCTCAAGGCCTACATTTACATGGCGGGAGGATTTTGAGAGGCGTAGGACTGTTAGTGTCGTACCCCTCACATGGCAGCAGTTCTCCACTCTCTTTCTAGAGAAGTTCGTCTCGTAGTCTTGCAGAGAGGAGCTGCGTCGTCAGTTTGAGTGGTTGGTTCAGGGGGACATGTCTGTGACCCAGTATGAGATGAGATTTTTGCAACGCGCTCGGCATGCTACTTGGATGACCTCGATAGATTGGGAGGGGATTAAGAGGTTCATAGATGGCCTCAACTATTCACTCCGTATTTTGATGACCAGAGAGAAGGTTTTGGGTGCTTTGTTTGAGGAGGTAGTTGATATTGCTCAGGATATTGAGGCGATTCGCCATAGGGAGCATGAGGAGAGGGAGGCCAAGAGGCCTCAGAGTTCAGGTAGTTTCAGTGGTGCTCCATCTAGGGTCCAGTTCCAATGTGGTAGAGGTCGCTCCTTCAGGCCTCATAAGTCAGCTCGCCCTAAGTATAGTGGGGCTTACTCAGGTCGTGGTCACCAGGGATTCCAGTCGGGCAAGTCTTCACTTAGTTCCATTCTCGTACAGAGCTCTTCCCATGCCTCTTTAGCCCAGGTTTCGTCTGCAACGATGAGTTTCCTTCTGTCCCCTTCACTAGTACCAGGCAGTTGCTTCGAGTGCGATGAGTTTGGCCATATGAGGGGATAGTGTCCTCGTCTTCGTGGTAGTCGGTCTTAGTAGAGGGATCAACCCACTTCTACTCCATCTACTTCAGCACCCTCCCAGTCAAGTATGGGTAGGGGCCAAAGATCTAGGGGTCGCCCTAGGGGTGGAGACTAATCTGGTGGTGGTCAAGCTCGATTCTATGCTCTCCTAGACAGAAGGGTCACCATATCATCATGTGTTGTTATCACAGGTATTAGCTCAGTCTACCACATGATGCCTCTATCTTGTTCAATCACGTTTCTACCTATTCTTATGTGTCTTCATATTTTGCTCACCATCTAGCATGACCCGTGGGTGGCTTGCTTTGCCTGTGCATGTATCTACCCTAGTGGGTGATACTATTGTTGTAGACCATGTGTATCGGTCTTGTCTGGTTACTATTGGGAGTCTGGAGACCAGAGTCGATTTAATATT
>JASVEL010006856.1:0-35879 GCA_032618575.1 Nicotiana noctiflora
AAATGGTCAAGTGACCAGTGCTCATGGCTTCGCCATGACTTTCAGGTTCATTTTTTATGTTTTGAGATCATACAACACGAATTTATAATTATATCTACTTTTTCGTATTTATTAAGTACATGCTAATTTTGTAGAAGTTTGTTGACACTCCAATAGGCCTGAATTTTTGTAGGTCCATAGGAAACGGCCTAGTGGCCAGAACTCTCTGTTTCGCTATGACTTTCGGGTTCATTTTACGGCATTTCTAGGTCATGCAAAACGAATTTGTGATTATATCCACTTTTTTGTTATGCTGATTTTGTTCTATTTTTCAATTAAATAAAAGGTGCTTGTAACAATATTAAATTAGAGGAGGTGATTTAATTTAGGGAAGAAAAAAAAAGAATTAATAAGAACTACGATACTAGACAAATGGATATTAAGAACCAGGAAGCCTATATGATTGCAAAATATTACTGCTTTACGGGCTGATTGCCTAGTTTTTTCATGTCTGTGTTTATATACATAGTTTTATGTGTGGGGATAATTAAACTAATGCCAAAGAGATCCTTTGCCAACTTTTTTCCTGTCTTCTGTTGCAATTTGCAACCAGAGCAGAACATTCAGTTTTATACGTCCCAAAATTAGAAAAATTAGAGCAAAGATGATCACTGGGCTTCTTCTTCTTGTTGTTCTTGTCAGCAAAGATGAACTCAAAGCTGGAAATTTAACAATGGAAGGTCACTAAGGAACTAATTTTCAGACTCCGTATTCAGGTCAAGCAAGTACAAATCCCATTTATAACTAAAATATATGTATCAATTCCATCTATTTTTTCTTTTCTTTTTTTGCGCTTTCGACTTTCTCTTCTTTCCTCCATTTGGTCTAAAACACAATCAGTTCACTCCCTTGTGCTGCAGCCGCTTCCTGATGGCCTTTTCCCTGAGTACTTCTGTTACAATAATAAAAAGGAGTCTTATATACTCTCATTAAATGAGACTAGTAACATTGACAGCAAGAACACTATTTGGAAAAATACACAAAAAAGAACTCATTTACTACTGAGTTCACCTGCTTTCCAAGGTTGAATGGGATGTATTTGTATCTCATCATGTGGGTAATTTGCCGCCTCATTGTAAGGATGAAAAGGACAACCCAATAGCACAACAGTATAGGCCAGAATACAGGAACATCAAATAGGGAGAAGAAAGTCATGACAAATGCCACACAGAAAGCCTTTGTTATGGCATACCTGAAGAAAACAGAAAAAGAGAGTAGACGTTGTAGCAACGCCCGAAGTTAAAAGAAAGTAGTAGTAAACAGCCTGAAATAGATGCATCAGAACCCATGCTATCTCCACTACAGAATGTATAACGCAGAACAGTAATTCCCATCAAGTGGCAAAAGCACAAAAATGCTACTCCATCTTGTTAAAAACAGAATTCCTAAAACCGAAAAGCCTGAGTGAGCTCTATAACATTTAAATATTGAAAGAAAAACTATATTCCTATATGTTTATCCTATGAGAGGAGACAAAACCAATAAATATAAAGTAATCTGGAGGTTAGAATTTGATCTTCCTACCCCTAACACAAAAAAATAAATCAGGAAAGGACAAAAAGGATTCTGTGAAAGTTAAGAAGTGATGCTCCTCCTTTTGATTCCTTCACGCGCAAAGCATCATCCCACTAAAAGGTGTAGAACCAGATTATGCAACACCGTAATGTATAATAGGAATTGCATGCACAAACGAAAATAAATGGTGAAAGCTTCAGCTAACATTTTTCCTTTCCAAGGGTGGCCCATAATTTCCCAATCAGCTTAGTGTTCATGTAGTCTATAGTTGACTGACAATTGCAACAGGGGGCTGATCTTGAAAAAGAAAAGGAAGAGATACGTGATGATATCAGAAAACTATAGAAGAAACAACAACCCAACTTGTTATTCTAACAAGGTGGAGCTTTGAGTAAATTATAGAAGAAACAACAACCCGAATTGTTGATTCTGGAAAGGTGACTGAAAACTTTGTGAAGCAGCACCACAAAGAAGTAAAAGCAAAAGATTATAGCACAAGGTATAAAAAGGAAATAGAAGAGTCCAAGGCATCATGAGCTTGATACATGTTCCCCTAATAAGTCCGTAACACATTCACCATCTAAAAAGGGGATTCTAAAATCAATTTCCTTCGGCTTCCTAAAGAGCCCAAATCTTATGGTACACAAAAGCAAAGCTCATAGTCCGTCCACTTTAGCAGAAGAAATTGGACATCTTTTTCTTTAAGGTAATTGTACACAAAAGGCAGATGGATCTCTGGTTCAACTGTGTCAAGGATCTTCTTAGTGCAGATATTGCAAGTACCTTTTAATAATAAGCCAAAGCACTCATATTAATAGCACACCAAAACAGTGTCAAAAGAAAAATTCGGAATTGTTGTATGGCTCAACCACAATCATTTAACCAGTTATTCTTGCTATTACATAATAGTGGCTTCTTTTACACCCCAAAACGTGTTAAAATGGCAGTTGAATGCACTAAGCTCCCACTACACTCAAGGTTATACCTTGAATCCCTTTATGTAACCCCTCTCAATTGTATCTTAGGAAGCCCTCGAGTGGAGAAGTTGCTAGGTAGTTATCTCAATGTCCTATAAGGCTCTGACAAGGTCACCTGCTAAAGCGCTTCAAGAGAAGTTGATTGAGCTACATCCGGATAACAAAGCTTCAGAAGGATGAAAGAAAGAGCAAGGACAACAGACTAATCGAGTTCGTGCAGTGACGTAGTGGAAGACATGCAGCTCCTGCGGCACCATGTAGGCTCACATGGTAGCTCGACGCCAATTTGGAAGTTTTTTTTCATGGTCTTTTTGTTTTTGCTCGATATTAGCCCTACTATAAATCAGTGATGTCAAAGGCGCGCTTAATGCGCGGTTAAGCCCTGAATCGAGGCCCAAAACATGTTGAGTGCTTTGCCTCGCTTTGTGTGCGCTTTAGTGTCACATTAAGGCTCTAAGGCATACTTTTCCTTGCCAACGAATGTAACCTTGAAAAGGCGACATAAAACAATTCATATTTCACTTTCTCGTAAATTTTTTCCAATTTCTTTGCCATATATTTATTATTCATGCTTTTAATTATTAGTCATGGGCTACAAATACATATTTTTACTTTTTCTCCAATTGCGCCTTTTTTTATTAAAGTCCACGCTTTATTTTCGCTTTGCGCTTAAAGCCTCATCGGACCTTAGAGCTTTTTTGCGCTTTTCGCCTTTGATAACACTGCTATAAATATAGCTCTTAGACTCGTTTTTCACAAATTTTGATGATTATTTTGACATTATTAAGAAAGGAAAAATCATTTTCCTTTGTTCTTGATTGAACTCTTGATTTTCTCAAGGTAATTTAATTTATTATTAAGATTTCTGCTTGTTTTAATACCAAGAAAGATGGACAATAGGATTGAATCAAATACCAAGAACCGTAATGCCACCTAACTGATACAATTTAATGTTCACTTGTACCAGGTAACACTATAACAGTAAGAGGCCATGCTAAATTCCAATGGAAATGAAAATAAACAATGAAATCTGTTACATTTACAAGACATACCAACTCAAAAGTTTCTAAATGTTAAAACACACATGCCAGAAATTTCTAACACATCTATTTATTACTCTTAATTTATCCAGGGGGACGGAGAGATAGACGGGGATGTCACTCACCGTATAGCGGCGAGGTGGTCGAAGTGGAGGCTTGCATCAGGGGTCTTGTGTGATAAGAAAGTGCCACAGAAACTCAAGGGGAAGTTTTATAGAGCTGTGGTTAAACCTGCCATGCTGTATGGGACGGAGTGTTGGCCGGTGAAGAAATCTCATGTTCAGAGGATGATGGTTGCGGAGATGAGTATGCTTAGGTGAATGTGCGGGATCACCAGGTTAGATAAGATTAGGAACGAAGTTATTCGGGAGAAGGTGGAGGTGGCCCCAGTGGATGAGAAGATGCGAGAGGCGAGGCTTCGGTGGTTCGGGCATGTGCGGAGGAGAAGCCCCGATGCCCGGTGAGGAGTTGTGAGCGGCTAGCGGTGGTCGTTGTGAGGTGAGGCGAGGCAGAGGGAGGCCTAAGAGATACTGGGGAGAGGTAATTAGACAGGACATGGCCAGGATGCAGATTGCCGAGGACAATGACCCTTGATAGGAAAGTCTGGAGGTCTAGTATCAGGGTTGTAGGATAGGGGCTTCTAGATTTGTCGTACTCCTTTCCCGGGGTGGGTGAGGCGTAGCAGGGCCGCCCACAGATGATTAGTTTGTGTTCTCTTATGGTAGTCATTTCTGGTAGTTACTGTTTTAATATCATTGCATGCCTGCTTATTTATGGTACATATGTCTCTTAGATAATTTTTATGCGATGTATGCTGGAGTAACTAATGCGGTTTTTGCTTTTATTTTTGTTTTTGTTTGCCTTTCTTTTCCCTGCGCCGAGGGTCGATTGGAAATAGCCTCTTTGCCCTCTCGGGTAGAGGTAAGGCCTGTCTACATATTACCCTCCCCACACCCCACCTTGTGCGAATATACTGGGTTGTTGTTGTTTATCAGGAAAAGCAAGACCAATTGAAACAGCAGATAAAGCAAACTCGCAAATTCTGATTAGAACAATACTCCAATGTATCAATTCAAAAGAAGAATACAGAAAAAATATGACAACTTTTTCTCCATTTAAAAAGCACATATGTACACCAAGAACTATTACCAGAATTTGAACTCCGGAAGGCGACGAATAAAAGGCTTGAACTCATCTGAACCTTTAGTTGGCAACATAGCTCCATCAGAAGGTTCCAGCTCAGGATCAACAAGAGGTGATAGGAAACCAATCAGCAAATTGAGTATGTAGATGCCTAAACCATATGTAACAACGTAGAATCCTTGAACATAATAAACCCGAAGAGCATAAAGCAATGCTAGGCCAACAGTTCCAATCCACCTATAGAGTGCATGAGGAGTGGTTTTATCTAAATAGTACTGGAAAAGTTTTGAAAGTTCAAGCCTCCGTTGGTTCAATGCTGCAGCTGCTGATGCACCACCATCTCCAACACCCTCCATAAAAATTCAACTTGACAATCCTTGAAATGCATATAACAATGGGATAAGATCAGTGAGGGCAAAGCATCATCTTACAAACTAGAAATACATTCTCAAGCATAGCGGACTCACTGCCAAAGGTCGAAACAAAAGAGATAGGAGTCTTAATTCTGTTACTTCTGTGAAAAAAAGGATCTTAAGTATGGGAAGTTAAGAAATAGCTGAAAGCATATACTGCTCACTGACATGGGCACTCATTTTACAGAAAATGACAGTCAGCACATTTAACTATTTGCAAGTTACGAACCCCTCCAAGAAGACCAAATTTCCACTTTATTTGTGTTGGAAAGAAATTGGACCCAGATAAAGCAGAACATATGTAGAGGCCAACTACGTCCAAGCAGAATGGGCATAGTTGATAGAATTGACCATACAACAAGAGATGATTGCTGAATTCAACTAGAACGCATTCACTCTCCATGTAATGATTGCTGAAAACGGAAGTCAAGAAAATGAAGCAATGTGCAGTCTCAAATACAAATCATTTGAATCCCCACTTAGTACCATAGAGCCACAATCTCCACACTACCAAAACTTACGGGCAGCGCTCAATTTTCACTAGACTTCTCCTCCCCTCCCCCCAGGGGGGAGGGGCGCAAATACATAACCCCCGCCCCTTGCTCTGGAAATTTATTTTGAAAAAACTTTCAAAAGAAAATTACCATAAAACCTGTCCTTTGCTCAGGAGGAACTGAAATACTACAAAAACCCAAATAAGCTCGAGCGCAATGCATATATCAGTTACCCATTTTTCTAGAGCACTTGAAACCCCCATTTTCACCTTAATACACTAAACACAACGAAAGTTTCAAACAATTGAAAATTCTATATACAGCATCAACTAGAATCAAATATGAAACGGGCCAATCAGATATTAGAAACACAATCAATATAATGAAAATATACAAAAATTAGCTACACCTCCTTCCTGATCAGTCGGGGTCAACTGTATGAATCTTTTGTGTACATCCCACTCTATTCAGGAACTCTATTTCATTCGAACACTAAATAATTATACTTTAAGGCAAATTACGGAATCTTTAGAGTAAAATATCAGTGTGTGTATGTGTGTGTGTTCGAATTAGGGATTTTGCAATACAGATAAAAACAAAGACTAAAGATAAATAAAATTGGATATAAGGAGAGAAGACGGAAAAAAAGACGATCCTAACCTTTACTGACAGTAGAAAAGTGAAGAGACTGAATTTTTGGAGGAGCGAAGATACGATTGGATCTTAATAGCTGCCCGACGAGCGCAGAGATTTCTCTGTTTCTACTCTTTGTTGGTGACGACTGAAAATAGAATATGCTTAGCTCCTTCGTACTATATTTAATCCATTTTCTCGTGTCAGTTGTCTTCTCCCCTCTTATTTTTCTTTTGCGTGAACTTGTAAAATAGAGTTAAATAAATTACTATTTTTGTTTTACTCTATATAACACACTTTCCTTTTTTGTTTATCCCAAAAAAAAATTAAGTATTATTTTATATTCAATAATAATAATTTAACTTTAAATTTTTTATTTTAACTTATTAAAATAATTTATAACCACATAAATATATATAAGTTATTTTAAACTATAAATTTAAAAAAAATAATTGGGCATTGTCACTAATGTCAATCAGACTTATTATTGAAATATCGACAAATCCAACACATATTGAAATAGGACCCGATTGGACAAAAAGCTTTTGAACACAATACACTCATGTAAATATTACTTAAATTCCATAACTGATCAAATTGTGTCACCCAAATTGAGATGAAAGAAGTAGTTGAAAAATAAACAAGGAACTCGCCCATGTAAACTTAACATAGGTGGTGAATTGGTTCTTATTTTTATTAAAATATCTTTGTTATAGTTGACCATCAACATAAAAAAAATAGTCATAATATAAAGTTAAAATATGGAGAATCCTCTAAATAGTTAAGGCTGGGGCATGTTTCCCTAAACAAGTACGTACGATATATGTTAGTGAGGGGGGACTACACATATAACCATTTTAGATGATGCTATTTAGAATTTGCAAATACTTACATTATCCTAAAAAAATTTAATTAAAATTCTTTGCTCCAAGATAACTCGGAACAATTTTTGTCCTGAAAATTTGAGTTAAAAACTGAAATTTAGGACACATTGACTAATAACTAAATAGTAGCAGCCGTTTAAAGTGGCTACTTGATGTCATTGTTAAATTGGGCAGTGGCTACAATAAAAGATAAGAGGAAAACACCATATACCCGCTAATAAAAAAGAAAGAGCTTCGCTTGGTTGGTCTTCCTACGCTGATGAATGCCTCTTTTCTCTTCTCTGAAGTCTACAACAAACAAGTGGGAGTGACAGGATTCGAACCTACGTAGAAAAACTTCAACAGATTTATAGTGTGCCGCTTTTGACCACTCGGCCACTCTCCCTTTCCCGGGCCGAGGCCCCCCTCAATGGGTTCTAATTCTAAGAAGGCTAGCAAGATCGGGAGGGTTAGTTCTTAAGAAGGAATACTCAACTTATGGAGTCAGCTTCGATCACGAGGAGAGAAGAGAGGACCATTGAAAGTCTCAATTCCTATCCGCCCAAGGTAGAGAGTTCGATTTCAAATCCAACGATTTATTGAACAAGCAAGCTGATATAAGGATCCTAGCTCGCGCCCACTTAAAGCAGATGGAGATTCTCGGACGGGGAAAAGTGGCACTCGACATCTATTAAACAAGACCAAGAACAAAGCCATACCATGCCCTCGGGAGAAAGTAGTGATGATTCTTTACTCAATATGCCTAACTATAGAAATTACAAGGAAAATCCCTAAATAATTACACCGTATATATTTTTTTAAATCCACGCAATCCTAACTATCACTTTTTAAGGGATAATATCCCTTAAATGTAGTGATAACTATTGTAATATGTATGTAGAGTATATTAAGATTCGATTCTCTCTCCTTATCAAAACTTATTACTCTTCTCCACCAGATTTTATTTTTTCAATCCTACAAATTCTATGTAAGGGCTTTCTCGTCTAACCAAGTTCTTTATGCTTTGAATAACTTGATAAATATTAAACTTAAAATATAATGTTTTAGACAAAACACTATTGGAAGCTTTTGACATATTTTTAAAATTCATAACCTTTTAGAGAAAAGTACAACTCTAAAAAGTAATATCCGTTGCACAGTGAGAACTTTATAAGAATACACTATTCAACTCTAAATAAATATCATAATATACTAATTTACAATACAATATTCAAACTTAGCGTACTACAATATTCCAAATTGGAATATGCTATTTAATTCTACATAAATACATAATATTCTAATTTGAAATACAGTATGCAACACTATATGAAAATTATAACATTCTAATTTGGAATACACTATTAGATAAAACACACCATAATATTCTAATTTAGAATACACTATTCAACCTTAAATAAAGCTACAATATTTTACTTGGAAAACAATATTCAAAACAAATATACTATAATATTCTAATTTGAAATCTACAATATTCTTATTTGAAATATAATATTTAACAGTAGAGCTGATTGAAATTCTTTGATGGAAAAAAGCAATAATAATTAAAATTGAACCATTACAATATACATAGTTAAAAAAAAAACAAATAAAAGTAATCATCTTTAAGAAGGTTAAGTTACTAGCCAATTGAGATATGTAAAAATAGCCAACATCTCCAACTATGCTTATGTTTTAAAGACAAAAATACGCATCCTAAAAGCTATTAATTGTGTTATGTTGACACGCCAACTCATGGTATTCTTCTTCTAGCTTCAGAATCATTAACTGTGTTTGCAGCTTGTTTCATTTTGCACGTATTTCCATAAACTTGCTCCAGTTCAAAAATGTGTGGTTGAGGATAATTATTTGCTATTTTCTTGTGAGGGGAAACTTGAAAGAAGTGATTATATGATAGTTGAAAACTAAAAAGTGATAGTTGAAAAAAATAATGTATGGGTCAAAATCTGACTAGATAGTTATCGTTAAAGGGAACGATAAGATTGTCGACCCAATCACAGTCGTGCCCACGAGGCGTGCTGGCAACAAGTACCACGACCCTTGCTGAGATCAAACCGTTAGAAAACTTCCATCATGGAACAAGTGTAATGTTTGGGTAAGTATGATACAGTAATGAGAAAGCACGCCAGCCAAAGATCGTTGGATAAAAGGAAAAAATTATTAGTATATATAGGGAGGCTCGAGACCAAAAATAAAGTGAGAACATCATAGTCATCATACGGAACTATCAAGGGGGAATCTCTTAATCTATCAATTGCTTTCTCTCTTCCCTTTCTGTGCTCTTACGATTATAATGCAAATCCGTCATAAATGTAAGCGTATCATTTATATTTTATGTATGACAATCATTTTAAGAACTATTAAATCAGCTTGTTCTCCTCCAACTTTTGTACTTGGTATGTTTTAATCTTGATTTGATTATATTTGGTTAAGATTTACCTTCTATCTACCTATTAATTAGTTTAACTAAAGGGTTTAATAATTTTTTATTTAAATAATTTGACGCCGTCTATGGAAACTTGTTTGCCAAATTCTTTAGTTTCCCTTAGATCTAAGAACCAGGCAGGTATCATTTTTGGTCTATCATAACCGCACCTCCTCGGTGACAATGCCAACCTAAAATAAGTGATAGATAAGTTCTTGAAATGAATGTATCAATCTAGGTCAGATCTCTATACAAAATAAAAATCATAATCGATGTCTATACCAAAACCATGCCCCAACCATAACGGTAGGCTTAGCGGGTCATGCACACGATTTAAGTGGGACCATGGTCACTATGTGCTTGGCATAACCGCGATCCCATGCGGTACATATACCTTGTATACTGACCTGTGGCTTCACTCCTGAGGAAGGGATGATGACCTACCGCATGTTTACTTGAAAGACCAGGCACGTCCCGCATTAATTTCATATCATGCATGCTGGATGATTTACAAATAATGCATAACATGTTCCCCTTATTGTTTACGCATATCGAGCTGAACTTGTCACACCACTTTTTTACGCACCCGCGAGGATGCAAAGAGTTTTTCCAATTAAAGGACAATCGAGATGGGATTTATTTAATTATTTCAGAGTCGCCACCTGGGAGATTTATGGTATCCCAAGTCACCGGTTAAATCCCAAATCGAGGAAAAGAATGACTCTATTTAACAGTCCGCGAACCAGAAATCCGGATAAGGAATTCTATTAATCCGGAGAAGGTATTAGGCATTCCCGAATTCCGTGGTTCTAGCACGGTCGCTCAACTGTCGTGTTTGGCTTATCTATCTGCTTTTTACAATTATGTACTTAGTGCGAGTTAATATCCCTTTACCGCTTTTATTATTGGTTGTGATTTACGAAAGAGGAAAGTTGCTTAAAAATATGCTTTCGAATCACGTCACATGAAATGCACCCGGATCCTCGACATATCTTTATTCAACATTTCGGGGTTTGGATTCGGGTCGCATGAAATGCACACCCGTGTTTAAGAAGATAGAACTAAAATATGCGCCCGGACCGACTACTTATTTACACTGTTGAGAAGGGCGTGATATTCGTTAAGAAGCGACGCATCTCAAAATCTAAGTATTTTATATGTACATTTATGAAGGTCGTGCGATTAGTGTAACTATTGGGCGAGGCGCACCTTTGATTCAAATCTAAAGCGAACTACATCCCACTGTATTTTACTTAAGAGTTGATTCCCAATTATTTAAAACTTGCTACGAACCACACCACATGAAATGCGCCTGTGGTTCCTGACACGCTTTATTTGCTCTTTCCCGAAATTGGGGTCGGGTCACATGAAATGCACCCCCGACTCCTTTAATCTAATTACGTCATTCAGTTGAGTAATAACTCCCTAGCTAATCTTGCTTTTAAACAGGGTCTAACGTTAACAGATTTGGAGATTACACACATGAGTAGAGAAGATTGAATAGAGATACAACAGACTAATTCAGGTTTACGTGCTTATCTAATGACAGTGTATCTTTGGTCTAGCTACACTTTTCCATAACCAAGACTAGCAATACAAACTTAATTAGAGAATAACAGAACGTAATTAAACATAAGAACTTTAGACGACTACATGTTTCAACAGACTTCAAACATAAGCTTCAGGCTTCATTCTTTCGAACCAAGGAATTACAACAACAGGGATGTGTACCTGGAATGCGGAAGAACGAAGATGAGTGAGCAGTGGCAATGCAGCAACAGTAACAGGAGCAACCAATGGCAACACAATAAACACAACGACCACACAGTAAACACCACAGCAACAAAGATAGACCAGCAGCAAACTCAATAAACACAACAGCAAACAACTCAACACCAAAACAACCAGTGAACCAGCTATAGCCCCAACAAACCAACAGTGATCAAACCCTACCAATTAATGAACCAGTGGCTAAACTTGAACCCAGCAGCAATCAAACAGTATCCAATGATTCAGCCAGCAGCAACAACAAAATAGGATAACAGGCAGTGGCAAGCACAGTTGCACTAGCACAGCAACAATAATAACACAAGAATAATACTGGACCAGCAGCAACAATATACCCAACAGCAACAACAATAACCACCAGTAGCAAACTCAACACAGCAGCATCATACAACAATAAACCAGCAACATCAATGTACCAGCAGTAACACAATGGACCAGCAGCAACACCACACAGCAGCAACAATCAAACAGACCCACAGCAAACAATAGACACACCAGCCACAACACTGGACCAGCAGCAACCAACAGACCAAGCAGCAACACTAAAACTTTAATGAAACAATGGCCAGGGTCTATGTGTGAATGACTATATGCTTTCAATGTCTCTCTATGTATTTTCGAAATGTATCTTTGCTATGTGATCTCTGTCTCAGGTTCTTTCTTTTCAGCTATTACTGCCTATTTGCTCCCTCCAGCTACTCCAGTCTCCCTGCCTCTAATGTTTCTGTTCTCCTTTTTTAATCCTCTCTAGTGTCCCTCATACTTATAGTTAAAAGAACTCCTAAAAGCCAAAAGAATCAGAAACTCCCCTCTGCCCATCCCTATTCCCTGAACCCCCCACTATTTAGTGTCCATGTATGGACCATATCATTAAAAATGCTGATGGCAGGAAACTAGTGGGGTACCTTGCTGTACAGCAGGTTCCACTAGCCCCTCCTATGGGCATGCTATTAAACAACTAACATTAATGGAATCCTACCAGCTGTATCCAATCAAACTCCTAATCCAGAATCAAGCAACAACAGATCACAACCTAATGAATTTCATACGGACAAGACAAGAAATGAGCAAACTAAACTAAACACAAGAGGCTCAATTCATCACAGTTTAACACACAAGACTAACAATGGTACATATACTGGAAAACGACCACTATCATGTTTCTTGCAAGCGAATCAATTGACGACACTTAATTAATCGATTATGTGAACTACAATAGGTAGCTAATAACCAATTAATCAAGGTATGACAATCAAACAGAAGCGAGTGACCCAATGAAAGGTCTCGAGAAGAAGAACAGGAATGAAAGGAAACATTATATAGTAGAAAAAAGAAAAACAACCTAAATCAACTAACATTCCATTAAATACAATACACCATATAAGCAAGAATAGAAGGAAAAAGACATACTTATCTGTTAAGGCTCAACAACCGACCTTTGGCTGAACCGGATTCATCCATTTTGGGGTCCAATGGACCTTAATCGGGGTGTTCTCAATTGAGAACACCTAGACTAAGGTCTATTAGACCTCAATCTCCCATCGAATTAAACATGGCCCTAATTTTGGATTTCTAGGGTTCTTGGAGCCGTTTTTGGGGCTCGAGGCTTTTGGGTTAGATTCGAACGAAACCAGGGTTGGTAGGGGTGTGAGGGTGGTGCGAGGAGTCATTGGCACGAATTTGGGGCGGTTTGGCGTGGTTTGAGTTCTAACTCGAATCTTCGATTGAAGATTCGAGACGTTTGGTGGTGATTCGAGGTTAATGAGGGATGGATTCGTATAGAGGGGGACTAGGAGGTTCCACGGTGTTAATTTGGTTGAGATTGGCCTACCGGAACCGCCGCGAGGCGATTTCCGGTAGGCGGAGGGTGGCGGAGGTACGGCGGCGATTGATCGTCTCTGGGAGAGACGAAGATGAGTATGAGAGGGAATGAACGGGTGTGGGGGGGGGTATGGGGGGTTCTTTGGTAGGTTTAAAATTGACGCTTTAATCTCGGCCGTTGGATGATGAGAATCCAACGGCCAGGATCGAACAGTGGAGCGATTAATGAGATCCATCGGATCAACGCTGATCGACGGCTTGGATCTCTTCACTTAAAACGGAACGACGTCGTTTGGGGTGTAACGGGTTGGGACGGACTGGTCCAGTGGTTTGGGCCTTGCTGTATGGAATTGGGTTTTGGCCCAATCTCTTCATTCTTAAAAACTAGACTCCATGATGTGTGTATATATATGTATATATATATATATATATATTAATTTTTACTAAACTAGACTCCATGATGTGTGTATATATATGTATATATATATATATATATTAATTTTTACTGCAATTATCCTACATAATTACATATCACTTGATTTTGATATTAAACACTAAAATGCAAAACATAATATATATATATTTTGTATTTTACTAATTTAAATAAATAAACACGCACACACAAAGGATACAAATAATAAGGAAATTAACACAAAAATCCACAGATATTACAACGATACAAAAACAATTTTTTGTGAGTAAATCTCATGTAGGGCAAAAATCACGTGCTCACAGCTGCCCCTCTTTGCGCGGAAACATGAAGAGTTTTCGCGCAAAGATAAGTGAGCGGATACGAGCGATTTTTTGCCCATTCGAGCACTCCGTATGAAGCATTTTGGAAAAGTTTTTGACCGAACCTTGCTTCAAAGGTCTCCTACATATCCCTGGCTAAAAGGGAATCAGGTCAATGTAGTTCGGGAAGTTCTGGTAGCTGGGACTACCATGACTGTTGCGATCTCGCTGTTACTGCTGTTGCCGCTGTTACTGCTGTTACCACCGCTTAGCTGATTTCCTTGTTACACCGCACTAAGCAACAAAACAAGAAGCTAGACTAAGTTACAGTACTACAAGTTCTTATCTATCCTTTTTAACTTGATCTTGTCGCGCTCCTTGCCATCCTGTCTGACTTGGCGTTCCTTCTGATGCTTCCTCTCTTCTTACGAACTCGGATTCATGCCGGAGATTTCTGTTACATTCTACCGCTTTCCTCTACCAAATTAAAACAGATCGCCACTCCATTCTCCAGGCGGGCTCCCTGATTTCAACTACAACTTCAAAATTAAATCGCCACTCCATTCTCCAGGCGGGCTCCCTGACTTCAACCACTACTTCAAAATTAAATCGCCACTCCATTCTCCAGGCGGGCTCCCTGACTTCAACCACTACTTCAAAATAAAATCGCCACTCCATTCTTCAGGCGGGCTCCCTGACTTCAACTACAACTTCAAAATTAAATCGCCACTCCATTCTCCAGGCGGGCTCCCTGACTTCAACTACTACTTCAAAATTAAATCGCCACTCCATTCTCCAGGCGGGCTCCCTGACTTCAACTACTACTCACTGATTTCATCCTATCTTGATTACCTTCCTTGCCTCTTGTACCATTTCCTTCTTCCTGCATTGCCTCTCGGACCACCTTCTCTTCTGAATTATCCTGTCTTGGAATTGCCTTCCCCTGGGTCGTATTACTTTTCTCCTGGCCGCTGGGGATATTTTTGAACTGTTTACTCGCCTGCTGGGGATGATGCTGCCGAGGAAGCATTCTTTGTTTCCTTCACCCCTCATTCTCTTCCTTCTTCCCATACCTCCTCTGGGACTCACGCTTTTGCCTCCTCGAACAAATTATGGGATGTGATACTGCTAGGGGAATCTCGAAGCCATTATTTTATTTTCCCACAACTGCTGGGGATGATACCGGGCTCAAAGATCATTCCGTCTTGTGTTGCTTTCTACCCTTGCCCCCTGGGTCTTTGCTTTCAAGAAAATTTTCGCAACAGGAGAAAATTTTCTGCCCCAGTTTGATAAAATTCTGGACGGTATGCTTTTCTGCCAACGAACCCTCTTTTCCTGCTTTTAAATCAAAGAAAAATTGTTAGTTTCAAAATGCGGTGGGTGGTCGTGCCACTCTTGTTGGGGCCATTTTCTTCCAGCTGCTTGGCCTCTCTCGAACTTTGAGGGCGACGTTGACGCTTTCTGGGGACGATGCTTTTCCACGAACGACCTCTCATCTTTCCTTTTATTCCACTCTTTGGTTTGATCCGACTCTTTTTAGCCGGTGATCTATTGCGTGAAATCATCTTTCGGACATGCCCCATGTGTCCATCATACTCCATAATTCTTGCGAACCTTCCACTCAGCCTGTCATCCCAATCTTACTATCGTAACGACTTCGGTCTCATTGCCTTGTTCCATGCCTATTCACTTTCAATATACTGCTTTGGGAGACTTGGTAGTAAGCTTTGAAAAATCAATTTTCGAAAATGAAAGAAAAGAAAAGAATATTGACCGCAAATGACAAAAGAAGAGAAAAACTTTTCTGAACTCAAAAATAGGAAAACTTATCTGAATGTGTGCCTGATCCAATGTTATGCCGCGCCTTTGAGATTAAACTACCCAGTCTATTCATGTCAATCACTTTCTGATGCCGCGTTCTGCTAGAGGTAAACGGATGTCCCAACCTTGTCTCATGCAGACATCTTGTAACCATCTCGTCCTGTCACCTCACAGTGCCCTTCAAAGGGTTTTCACTAATGAGATTCTCTCATTTCTCTCTATCTCCCGTCGCCTTAGGGTGCCCGTAAAGGTTTTCACCGTAAGACTCTCTCATTTTACTTCTCTCAACTTCCTTCGCCTTAAGGTGCCCGCGAGGGTTTTCACCGTTAAGACTCTCTCATTTATGCTTTCTTTCCCTGCGGCGGGGTATCACCCCTGAGATTCCCTCTAGAGCGTTATCCCCTTTTGGCTTGTGCATCCTGAATTCAATCGAGGGTCGGGATGTCACTCTTGGCTTTCATTCACATGACTTGGCACTTCTCAAATACCGATCGAGAGGTCTTTCTGGTTCTTGATATGGTTTCTGCGCGTGAGGCTGAAGAAAGGGGTTTAGCCTCAACGGTTAGCTTATTACAACTTTCGGAATCCATACTATCTTTCCAACGAAACAATGACTTCTGCCCCAGTTTTGTTGCTTGGGGGATTTTTTGATTTTTATTTTATTATGACCGAGCCGTGTGGCGCCTACGTATCCTTCTGGAGGAATCAGGTCGAACGTAGTTCACTTTTTCTTGTATTACTTCTTTGTTTCTTTTCTATTCTGTTACACATCTTCCTTGATGATTCCGAAAGAGGGTATATGAAAGAATAGTTAAGGCTCAAATGGGGAAACAAAGGTTAAAGTGTTTGGGTAGTAGAAAAATTGCCTCTGTCATTTCATTCTCCGAAAAATGCCAAATACGCACAAACGAAACCAAACGTTGACAAATGCATTAAAGAATTACACATAATATCTCTTGATTGCATCAGAATTGATAGCCATATCGGTGCATCTTCCCTCAACATCCGTCAGACATAGAGCGCCGTTGGATAATACTCTAGTCACCACAAATGGTCCCTGCCAATTTGGAGCGAACTTGCCTTTCGCCTCGGCCTGATGTGGTAGAACTCTCTTCAGCACATGCTGTCCCACTTCAAATCTCCCGGGACGTACCTTCTTGTTATATGCTCTCGCCATTCTCTTTTGATACAATTGGCCGTGACATACTGCTGTCAATCTCTTTTCATCGATCAAGCTCAATTGCTCTAATCGGGTTTTGACCCACTCGTCGTCATCAATCTCAGCTTCAGCGACAATTCGGAGGGACGGAATCTCAACTTCTGCGGGTATTACTGCTTCGGTCCCGTATACCAACAAGTAAGGAGTTGCACCTACCGAAGTCCGGACGGTAGTGCGATAACCCAACAGCGCAAATGGTAACTTTTCATGCCACTGCCTAGACCCTTCTACCATCTTCCTCAATATCTTCTTTATGTTTTTGTTTGCTGCCTCGACCGCACCATTTGCTTTTAGGCGATACGGTGTGGAATTTCGGTGTGTAATCTTGAACTGTTGACATACCTCTTTCATCAATCCACTGTTAAGATTTGCACCGTTATCCGTAATGATCATCTTTGGAATTCCAAACCTACAAATGATGTGGGAGTGTACGAAGTCCACTACCGCCTTTTTGGTCACTGATTTGAATGTTTTGGCCTCCACCCACTTGGTAAAATAATCAATCGTTACCAGAATGAACCTGTGACCATTGGAAGCCGCAGGCTCAATAGGTCCGATAACATCCATACCCCATGCGACAAACGGCCATGGTGCGGACATTGTATGCAATTCAGTCGGCGGAGAATGAATCAAATCTCCGTGTATCTGACACCGATGGCATCTTCGCACGAAACTTATACAATCCCGCTCCATAGTGAGCCAATAATATCCTGCTCGAAGAATCTTCTTTGCCAATACGTATCCGCTCATGTGTGGTCCGCAAACTCCCGAGTGTATATCTGTCATCACTGTTGTGGCTTGACTTGCATCTATACATCTCAACAATCCCAAATCCGGGGTTCTTTTGTACAACACCCCTCCACTAAGGAAAAATCCGTTCGCCAACCGCCGAATAGCTCGCTTTTGGTCTCCAGTTGCTTGCTCTGGATATACTCCTAACCTGAGGTATTCTTTGACATCATGAAACCACGGCTCACCATCCACCTCTTCCTCTATCACGTTACAATAAGCATGTTGATTCCGGACATGGATGTGTAATGGATCGACACGAACCTTGTCCGGGTGATGTAGCATTGATGCTAAAGTAGCCAACGCGTCGGCAACCTCATTATGCATCCTTGGGATGTGCCTGAATTCTACCGATCGAAAGCGTTTGGTCAAATCATGCAAACACCGACGATATGGGATAAGCTTTAAATCTCTGGTTTCCCATTCTCCCTGAATCTGATGTACCAGAAGGTCCGAGTCCCCCAAGACCAAGACGTCCCGTACATCCATGTCCACCGCTAATCGCAACCCCAAGATACATGCCTCGTACTCAGCCATATTATTGGTACAGTGAAAACGCAGTTGAGCAGTAACAGGATAATGATGTCCTGTTTCAGATATGAGCACAGCCCCTACTCCGACTCCTTTTGCGTTCGCCGCTCCGTCGAAGAAGAGCTTCCACCCTGGATCCTTGGTCAGTTCTAACCCCTCAATTTGCAATACTTCTTCGTCTGGAAAATACGTCCTCAAAGGTTCGTATTCGTCATCAACGGGGTTTTCAGCTAAGTGATCGGCCAAGGCTTGAGCTTTCATAGCCGTCCTTGTCACGTATATGATGTCGAACTCCGTAAGTAATATTTGCCATTTTGCTAACCTCCCCGTAGGCATAGGTTTCTGGAAAATATACTTCAATGGATCCAAACGCGAAATGAGGTAAGTGGTGTAAGAAGACAATTAGTGTTTCAGCTTTTGGGCTACCCAAGTCATGGCGCAACATGTCTTTTCTAGATGAGTGTACTTGACCTCGTGGACTGTGAATTTCTTACTGAGGTAGTAAATGGCCCTTTCCTTCCTGCCAGTAAGATCATGCTGCCCCAGTACGCAGCCAAACGAATTCTCCAAGACCGTCGGATAAAGAATCAGGGGTCTACCTGGCTCAGGCGGCACTAGTACGGGTGGATTTGACAGATACCCTTTGATCCGGTCAAACGCTTCCTGACATTCTGCCGTCCATTCTATCGCCGCGTCTTTTTTCAATAGGCGGAATATGGGTTCACATGTTGCCGTAAGCTGGGCAATAAACCTACTGATGTAATTCAACCTTCCCAACAGACTCATTACCTCTGTTTTATTTTTTGGCGGGGGTAACTCCTGAATGGACTTGATTTTGGATGGGTCTAACTCAATGCCCCGTCGGCTGACGATGAATCCTAGCAACTTTCCCGATGGAACTCCGAATGCGCATTTGGCCGGATTGAGCTTGATGTCGTACCTTCGAAGTCTTTGAAAGAACTTCCTGAGGTCAGCGACATGGTCCTCTTGACGTCTGGATTTCACGATCACATCATCCACGTACACTTCAATTTCCTTGTGTATCATGTCATGGAATACCGTAGTCATCGCCCTCATATACGTTGCCCCTGCATTCTTCAAACCAAACGGCATCACTCGGTAGCAATAAGTCCCCCACGGTGTGATGAAAGTCGTCTTTTCTGCGTCCTCTTCATCCATCAAAATCTGATGATATCCCGCATAACAGTCCACAAAGGATCCGATTTCGCGCCCGGCGCAATTATCAATCAGGATATGGATATTGGGAAGCGGGAAATTATCCTTAGGACTTGCCTTGTTGAGATTGCGATAGTCCACGCATACCCTGATCTTTCCGTCTTTCTTTGGCACCGGTACTACGTTAGCCAACCATTCGGGGTATCGGGTGACACGAATGACTTTCGCCTGCAACTGCTTGGTTACCTCCTCCTTAATCTTCACACTCATCTCCGTCTTGAATTTCCGCAGTTTCTGCTTGACGGGAGGATATGCCGGATCAGTGGGTAATCTATGAACCACTAGATCAGTGCTGAGTCCCGGCATGTCGTCGTACGACCATGCGAAAATATCTTTAAACTCCATGAGTGTTTTGATCAATTCTTCTCTCAGATTGGGTTCAATATGGACACTTATCCGGGTTTCTTTGACGTCATCCGCATTCCCTAGATTAACGGCCTCGGTATCATTTAAATTCGGTTTGGGTTTTTCCTCGAAGTGACTTAATTCTTCACCGATTTCTTCTACGGCTTCATCATCGCCGTACTCTGACTCACTCTCGTCACTTCTTATTTCATGCGTTATTATTTCCAAACCCGATTGACTTTCTAGACCGGGTTGATTAATCTTTAAGCACGCCATATCATTAAGATCAGTTGCAAGAAGGCTGTTCAGAAAAGTAAAAAGATAAACAAAATTAGACACGAAGGGAATCAAATTTCATTAAATGGGAACTGTACAAGGGAAAACAAACTGCAAACTTAAATCAACATGAACTAAAAACAGCGGGATTTTACTCCGGGGACAAACCCCCAATACAAAATTTCGAAAAAAAACAATCCAAGACAAACTACCAAGACTCCTTCCGGACAGGGAGAGGAGTAGCCTTCCAGTTATTCAGTTTTGCCTTTGGTCCCACAAACTGTATCTCGGCGTGACTGGATCCTTCACCGTCCTCAAGCATACATACGTCTGTGAATAGGTCTTCGAACTTCCTGAAGAACTCTTCGTCTGGCCTGATCGTAGGACCGGGAATCTTTGTCGTTGGATATCCTCTTGCTCCGGACTTGACAAAAGATTGGGAAAGGCGTGGAACAGGCTTTGGGAGCACCCATGTCTTCTGCTTACTCCTCTTTGCTCGCCGGATGTCCTCTGATGTTGGCTGGAATCCCAAGCCGAAGGTTCCCAAGTTTTCGACCACAGATACCGGTTGTATGATTCCTTGCAGAGATGCACCTAGACCCTTTGCCGGGTATGAAACCATGTCTCAACATTTCATGCGCCACCATGACATCCGCAGTAATTGTTCTGTCACCGGGAATGCATTCCCCTTCCGGAACTCGGTTGGCGGACACCACATCGCAGACTTGATATACCCACGGCCCAACATCTTCTTCTGTTTCAACAAAGGGAATGATGGTGCCTGATTGTGGATCGTTCTCTCCATGGACGACGATCTCCTGTTGATCCCACTCGAACTTGACGAGTTGGTGCAAGCTGGATGGAACTGCTCTTGCGGCATGGATCCATGGTCGCCCTATCAGGAGGTTATATGACACCACCATGTCCAGCACCTGGAATTCCATGGTGAACTCCACTGGCCCAATCGTCAAGATTAACACTATGTCACCAACCGACGCTTTGCCTCCTCCGTCGAACCCTCGAACACATACGCTGTTCTCGCGTACCCTGCCGATGTCTACTTTTAATTTGCCCAGTGTAGAGAGAGGACAAATGTTAGCACCGGACCCATTATCGACAAGGACTTTGGTAACCACCGCCTCTTCACACTTCACCGTAAGATATAAAGCCCTGTTGTGCTCAGTGCCTTCCTCAGGCAACTCGTCATCGGTGAAGGTGATCCGATTTGCTTCGAAGATCCGATTGGTGATCTTCTCCAAATGGCTTACCGAGATTTTATCCGGTACATGTGCCTCATTCAGGACTTTCATCAATGCTTGCCGATGTTCTTCAGAATGTATCAGCAAGGATAGCAATGATATTTGCGCCGGAGTCTTCTTCAACTGCTCTAAGACAGAGTAGTCATGCAGCTTCATCTTTTTCAAGAATTCTTCCGCTTCTTCATCGGTTACCGGCTTTTTCAATGCTGCCGGAGTGGTCTTCCTCAATTCCGCAGGGGCAAAACATCTCCCCGAGCGGGTCAACCCTTGGGCTTCACAAACTTCCTCTTTCACCTCCTTTCCTCTGTAGGTCGTTGTAATCCGAGCATAATTCCATGGGACAGCCCGGCTATCAGTTACTGGCAACCTGTGTTGCCGGCTGGATGATGAAAGGATCCATTCGAACGCCTGCTACTGTCAGGATGGGCTTGATTGCTGCCCCTGGTACAACTATCTTGGCCGGCTTCACCGGTACTTCGTTCACACTTTCCTTTCCTGCTTCCGACTCTCCTGGCATGTCTTTCTTGCAACTGGGCGACTCATCAAAGCTTGGCCCTTTTCTCGTTCCTGCCCCGCTAGACTTAATCATCATTACGGTCTGAGAGGCTTTCTCCTTTCCTTCCTCCGCCCGTACCAACTCGATCATATTGGTCTCGTGATGAGTTGGAAGCGGGTTTTGGTTGATGTTGGGCTCTGTTGGAGTCTGGACCTCAATCCTGCGAGTGTCAATGAGCTCCTGGATGGCCGTCTTTAGCCTCCAACACTTTTCTGTATCGTGCCCCGGACATCCCGAGCAGTAGGCACAATTTACTGAATGGTCCAGGTTCTTCGGGAGGGGATTTGGTAGCTTAGCTTCAACCGGATTTAGCAACCCTACTTGCTTCAACCGGTGGAACAGGCTGGTGTAAGACTCTCCTAAGGGAGTGAAAGTCTTTGGCCTCGGTGCCCTGTCGCCCCTGAATGCTTGGTTCGGACGGAAACTCGCGCCCGAGGGGTTTCTGTAAGCTCTCGGGGGTGGGTGATTGTTTTGCGGGTTTGGTGCACGCCACGGTGCATGGACGGGAGGTGCAGAATAGGACTGTGCGTGGTGGACAGTAAAATGGGGATCGGGTGCGGGATAGTAATGTTGCGGGTGGTTATATGGGTTGTGGGAGTAATTTTGGTGGTGAGGTTGGGGTGGGCTATATTGGGGTGCGGGGCCTCTATTTCCGAACCATGCCCCGGACTCGACGGCCGCAACTTCCTCTCTCCTCTTTTTCCCCAGTACTCCTCCAGTACCACTTTGGATAGCCTGAGTGGTGGCTTTCAGTGCCGAGTAACTCATGATCTTGTTGGCCTTCAAACCTTCCTCGATCATACCCCCCATTTTTATCACCTCAGTGAATGATTTGCCTACGGACGTTACCAGATGTCCGAAGTAGGTGGGCTCTAATGTCTGCAAGAAGTAGTCCACCATCTCGCTCTCTCTCATCGGCGGATCTACCCTGGCCGCCTGTTCCCTCCATCGGAAACCAAATTCCCTGAAGCTTTCAGCAGGCTTCTTCTCTAATTTTAGCAATGATAGGCGGTCAGGGATTATCTCAAGATTGTACTGGAACTGGCCGATAAAAGCTTGAGCCAAATCATCCCACGTAAACCATCTACCGGGATCCTGTCTAGTGTACCACTCCAGCGCAGATCCTCCCAGACTCTGGCCGAAGTAAGCTATCAGAAGTTCGTCCCGTCCTCCGGCCCCCCTCATTTTACTGCAGAACCCTCGGAGGTGGGCTACTGGGTCGCCATGCCCCTCGTATAGGTCGAATTTGGGCATTTTGAACCCTGCCGGCAACTGGACGTCCGGAAATGGACATAGATCTTTATAGGCGACGCTGACCTGGTTGCCCAAACCGTGCATGTTCCTGAAGGACTGCTCCAGGCTTTTAACTTTTCTGGCAACTTCCTCGTGTTCCGAACTTTGGAAGTGTTTTTCCGGTTCTGCCGGATTATCCCAATGAGGTGTATGTGATTGTGGTTCGGGAGCCCTGAAAGTAGGCTCTGGAGGATAGTAAGAGTTGTCATGGATCTGAACATATGGTTCGCCGGCCGGCCTTTGCAGAGGAGCAGGTGGAGGTGCCACAAAAACAGGGGTGGCTGGAGGAGGATTTGGTTTGGCCGGTGGAATGTGGGTGGCATATGGGTTTTCCCCCTGAAAGTATGGATAGCTTGGGGCGCTTGTTGAAGGATCGATGGGCGGATGTTCGGGAGCTGAGGCGAGAGTAGGGCGGTTTGGTGAAGACTGTTCCCTGGCCCAGGCCAGGTGCATCTCTGTTATCTGTTGTTTTAACCGGTCTACCTCTTCTTTCATGATTTGTAGCTCGGATTTTTCTTCCTCGAGACTCTTGCCAGAACTCGACATGCTTACTGTAACTGGTCCTTTGGATCTAGTGCGGTAGTGATGGCTGGCCAGTATATTCTGTCAAACCAACTGCTAAACTTTCTGGAATACGCAACAAACTTGTTAGTTCACCGAGTTTGACAGATATGTTATAGCACGTTGGATGCAATGCACCTAACCAAATAACCCTTTCTACGTGTACTCTTTAACATGCGTCATTCCGGCCCTTTTTCTTTTTCTTTCTTTTTCTTTTTTTTTTTTTTTTTTTTTTTTCCGACTATCTTTGCAAGCCTTATTGTTATTTAACCTATGGATTCCTTTCTTTTTAGTGGTGGTCGAATCTTATGTGGATTGCCTACGTATCACGACCCCGCGTGAATCAGACCGAGCGTAGTTCTTGTAACAAGATTGTGGCAAAATGCAGTAACTTTTATATCAAATAAAACCGTGTAGTTACAAAACACGTCTTACAACAATCAGCAAAAACAAAAAAAATGCTTGACTTGGGAAAGTAAAGATAAAAATGCCAACTAGCTTGACTCAACATTTCAAAATACATTTTCAATCAAAAATCTAATGCCCTAAAATCCTTGGGGGCCCGCGAGGCATCATTCGGCCTTGCCGCGGGCCTTGGTGTGAGGTCCTTGTGTAGGTCCCCTCAACTCTTCCATGATCCGATGAACATAACCCATAATTGAAGCGAAAAGGTCGGCGCGGGGCATTCGTTCGCAAGCTAGGCACTTCATGGTGACATAGTGCCCGATTTCTCCAATTCTGTCCTTGATCATGTCCCTTTCTCCGAGTAGCCGCTCTATTTGCTGGTTCTTCGTCCCCAATCTTCGAGCATTGTTGGTGACTTGATCTAGGAGCCTATCCACTTGTCCTTGCAGTCGGGCCATCAAATTGTGGCAACGGTCGAGGTCCGTTCTGGCATCTTGGGCTTGCTTGAAAACCCGCTCCCCTGAGGACAACATTTGCTTCCCTCAGACTAGTGATGATCTCGGTGTAATCTTCTTCCACCCGTTTTAGGTGAAGTGCATGTTGATGTGCCTCCTTTCTCCAGCTAGCCCGGATCCTCGTTGTCTGGGCTTTTGACTCGTCCAATTCTCTTTGGATATCGGTGACTTGACTTTTCAGACCCTTTATCAATTTTTCGTCGGCCCGACTCCTCAACTGTCTGTCAGCATCTCTTTTCATTTGCTGGATTTGAGCTCTCAAGAAGTCATTTTCTTGTGCCAACTTCTTTTTGTCTCCTTCGTCGGTGGCGGCTTGCATGTTCTTCTCGAATTGGAGGTCCCGGACCTGCTGTTCTATCCTGCCAATCTTCGTCCTGTACCCCTCCTCCTTTGCTAACCAATCCCATTGTTCCCGTGAATCTTCCGTGAATTGTTGGACATGGGCTCTTTTAGAACATTTCCGACGAATCGAAATCTTTTCCCGAACCACACGTTGTACTTTGGGTCCACCTCTCCTTTAGATAGCTCCCGGACCATGGTTTTAGGCTCAAGGAACCGACATTCGTGCCACAGCCTTCTAACCTTCTCTTCGGGGAAGACAACTCCCGGGCTCAACTCAATGGCGTACTTCCTCAGGTCTTGATCGGTAGGAATAACCTGAAACCTTCCTAGTTGACGTAATACACGGTGAGGGACATATGGTTGGACACTGCGGATCCCCATCAGAAGGATATAACACTCCCCGGCTGCCATATATATTACTTCAGTATCGGGTAACCACCCGAATGCCCATTCAATCCGATCGGCTTCTATTGAGCTCAGTCGTGCAAGCCATGCCTCGACGCCTTCAGGGAATACAGCACCCATCATCCGTTCTTCGAAACCCCTGATACAGTTTTTTCCGGTCAACCCATGGTTCATGTATTGTGTTCGGTGATGGAGGTGTTCTTGCATCCATAATTGGAGTAACGGATTGCAACCTTGGAAGAAATTGCCCCCTTCTCGGCATACAGTCAAGGCTCGATAGATTTCGGACAAAACCAAAGGGACCACCGTGCTGGTAGCCTTTTTGATTGCAACATCGGCTATTCCTACCAGACTTATCTCTATTTTCTTATCTTCGCGCGGACAAATCACAATCCCCAAGAATGTCGTTATGAATGCTAGAATTCGTGTGGCCTCCCACTTGGTTCTATTCCCTGCGTGAGTCAGTCCAAGGTTTGACTCTTCAAAACCCCGAGGAGCGCCGTACCGTTGATATAAGAATTGGAGATCGCAACACCCTTTCGGCAGATCATCATTTTTCACCTTCCGACTAATGCTCAGCAAATCCAGAAACCCATGTGGAGATACCGGTCTTGGTGAAAGCAGGTATTGTCCTCTTAATTTCCCATTAAGTCCTGCATAGCCCGCAATTTCCTCTAACGTGGGCGTCAATTCAAAGTCAACAAAACGGAACACATTGCGGGTCGGATCCCAGAAAGATACCAGTGCCTTGATGATGTCCTCCCTTGGCTCGATATTCAACAGATCAACCAAACCTCCCAAAATTCTCCCTACTACCTTTTGCTACTGTCTTCCATATTGTTCCACCATACACGGAGCGGCTGAGGGACCTCACTAAGGATTGAAAATGACTTATTCTGATTCGTGCTCATCCTGCACATTTATTAAGGTGATTTAAATAAGAAAAACAACTTTGTTTTGCCAAAAATAAAAAAATCAGTTTTGAATCACGGCCTTTCAACGTCTCGGGGACGAAGGCTTTTAAGGCCGTGGGGTAAATTGATCGAAATCAAAATTGACCCAAAGGTGGCCGTTTATACGAAATTAGCCTTCCGGCGTCCCTTTCGGGAACATTCGGCTATTTTTAAAAAACGGCGTTACCGACTTATTTAGTACAAAAGTTAGTTTTGATTTTTCGGCCATTTTTCAAAAGGTGAAGTTGGACCTGATGGAGGTTGCCTACGTATCTCACATCCAATGAGAATCAAACCCACGTAGTTCGGTTTTGACGAGACAAACGACATTATTTATTTATTCACTTTACTAAAGGAAAACAAATAAGCTATTTCTATCTTAAGAGCAAAACACACACATTTTTTTTTTTTTTTTTTTTTTTTTTTTTCTAAAGCCGGTCAGCATGCAAGTCTATAACAGATAAATGCGCAGGACAAACAGGATGCAGCAGGATAGTCTGTTCATTTCAGGTCACCTGTCCTAGACGGACCCAACCCCTGTGTTGAGTCCCCCAAGCCAAATGCGACATGATGCAAATAAACGTTTCCTACTAGGGATCCGGCATGAAGCTTTGTTATTCTAGGTTTAAAAACATGGGTTTATCTGTTCTAGACTTGGCTTACCCGAGCGGACAGCTCGAGCCGAGGAGGAGGCAGCAACCCGGGAATACAGAAGCTTCACCGGTTTTGCAACTTATCCAAACCTCGTTCTAAAATGGGAATCAGACACTATACAGAAAAGAAGTCACACGAAGTGCACCCTTCTTCATGATTTAGAAGACTCGGAGAGGAGATTGGTTCCGGCACAATTTATATGTACAGTTCACAAAATATCAAAGCAGTAAAAACAACATTTTGCACATTGATGCCAACATGTAAAAGAATCAGATAATAAAATATGCCAAGTAGAACAGTTATTCCGAGCTCGAATTCTAAACTATCCCCAGCAGAGTCGCCAGAGCTGTCACACCACTTTTTTACGCACCCGCGAGGATGCAAAGAGTTTTTCCAATTAAAGGACAATCGAGATGGGATTTATTTAATTATTTTAGAGTCGCCACCTGGGAGATTTATGGTGTCCCAAGTCACCGGTTAAATCCCAAATCGAGGAAAAGAATGACTCTATTTAACAGTCCGCGAACCAGAAATCCGGATAAGGAATTCTATTAACCCGGGAGAAGGTATTAGGCATTCCCGAATTCCGTGGTTCTAGCACGGTCGCTCAACCGTCGTGTTTGGCTTATCTATCTGCTTTTTACAATTATGTACTTAGTGCAAGTTAATATCCCTTTACCGCTTTTATTATTGGTTGTGATTTACGAAAGAGGAAGTTGCTTAAAAATATGCTTTCGAATCACGTCACATGAAATGCACCCGGATCCTCGACATATCTTTATTCAACATTTCGGGGTTTGGATTCGGGTCGCATGAAATGCACACCCGTGTTTAAGAAGATAGAACTAAAATATGCGCCCGGATCGACTACTTATTTACACCGTTGAGAAGGGCGTGATATTCGTTAAGAAACGACGCGTCTCAAAATCTAAGTATTTTATATGTACATTTATGAAGGTCGTGCGATTAGTGTAACTATTGGGCGAGGCGCACCTTTGATTCAAATCTAAAGCGAACTACATCCCACTATATTTTACTTAAGAGTTGATTCCCAATTGTTTAAAACTTGCTACGAACCACACCACATGAAATGCGCCTGTGGCTCCTGACACGCTTTATTTGCTCTTGCCCGAAATTGGGGTCGGGTCGCATGAAATGCACCCCCGACTCCTTTAATCTAATTACGTCATTCGGTTGAGTAATAACTCCCTAGCTAATCTTGCTTTTAACATAAGGTCTAACGTTAACAGATTTGGAGATTACACACATGAGTAGAGAAGATTGAACAGAGATACAACAGACTAATTCAGGTTTACGTGCATATCTAATGATAGTGTATCTTTGGTCTAGCTACACTTTTCCATAACCAAGGCTAGCAATACAAACTTAATTAGAGAATAACAGAACGTAATTGAACATAAGAACTTTAGACGACAACATGTTTCAACAGACTTCAAACATAAGCTTCGGGCTTCATTCTTTTCGAACCAAGGAATTACAACAACAGAGATGTGTACCTGGAATGCGGAAGAACGAAGATGAGTGAGCAGTGGCAATGCAGCAACAGTAACAGGAGCAACCAGTGGCAACACAGTAAACACAACGACCACACAGTAAACACCACAGCAACAAAGATAGACCAGCAGCAAACTCAATAAACACAACAGCAAACAACTCAACACCAAAACAACCAGTGAACCAGCTATAACCCCAACAAACCAACAGTGATCGAACCCTACCAATTAATGAACCAGTGGCTAAACTTGAACCCAGCAGCAATCAAACAGTATCCAATGATTCAGCCAGCAGCAACAACAAAATAGGATAACAGGCAGTGGCAAGCACAGTTGCACTAGCACAGCAACAATAATAACACAAGAATAATACTGGACCAGCAGCAACAATATACCCAACAGCAACAACAATAACCACCAGTAGCAAACTCAACACAGCAGCATCATACAACAATAAACCAGCAACATCAATGTACCAGCAGTAACACAATGGACCAGCAGCAACACCACACAGCAGCAACAATCAAACAGACCCACAGCAAACAATAGACACACCAACCACAACACTGGACCAGCAGCAACCAACAGACCAAGCAGCAACACTAAAACTTTAATGAAACAGTGGCCAGGGTCTATGTGTGAATGACTATATGCTTTCAATGTCTCTCTATGTATTTTCGAAATGTATCTTTGCTATGTGATCTCTGTCTCAGGTTCTTTCTTTTCAGCTATTACTGCCTATTTGCTCCCTCCAGCTACTCCAGTCTCCCTGCCTCTAATGTTTCTGTGCTCCTTTTTTAATCCTCTCTAGTGTCCCTCATACTTATAGTTAAAAGAACTCCTAAAAGCCAAAAGAATCAGAAACTCCCCTCTGCCCATCCCTATTCCCTGAACCCCCCACTATTTAGTGTCCATGTATGGACCATATCATTAAAAATGCTGATGGCAGGAAACTAGTGGGGTACCTTGCTGTACAGCAGGTTCCACTAGCCCCTCCTATGGGCATGCTATTAAACAACTAACATTAATGGAATCCTACCAGCTGTATCCAATCAAACTCCTAATCCAGAATCAAGCAACAACAGATCACAACCTAATGAATTTCATACGGACAAGACAAGAAATGAGCAAACTAAACTAAACACAAGAGGCTCAATTCATCACAGTTTAACACACAAGACTAACAATGGTACATATACTGGAAAACGACCACTATCATGTTTCTTGCAAGCGAATCAATTGACGACACTTAATTAATCGATTATGTGAACTACAATAGGTAGCTAATAACCAATTAATCAAGGTATGACAATCAAACAGAAGCGAGTGACCCAATGAAAGGTCTCGAGAAGAAGAACAGGAATGAAAGGAAACATTATATAGTAGAAAAAAGAAAAACAACCTAAATCAACTAACATTCCATTAAATACAATACACCATATAAGCAAGAATAGAAGGAAAAAGACATACTTATCTGTTAAGGCTCAACAACCGACCTCTGGCTGAACTGGATTCATCCATTTTGGGGTCCAATGGACCTTAATCGGGGTGTTCTCAATTGAGAACACCTAGACTAAGGTCTATTAGACCTCAATCTCCCATCGAATTAAACATGGCCCTAATTTTGGATTTCTAGGGTTCTTGGAGCCGTTTTTGGGGCTCGAGGCTTTTGGGTTAGATTCGAACGAAACCAGGGTTGGTAGGGGTGTGAGGGTGGTGCGAGGAGTCATTGGCACGAATTTGGGGCGGTTTGGCGTGGTTTGAGTTCTAACTCGAATCTTCGATTGAAGATTCGAGACGTTTGGTGGTGATTCGAGGTTAATGAGGGATGGATTCGTATAGAGGGGGACTAGGAGGTTCCACGGTGTTAATTTGGTTGAGATTGGCCTACCGGAACCGCCGCGAGGCGATTTCCGGTAGGCGGAGGGTGGCGGAGGTACGGCGGCGATTGATCGTCTCTGGGAGAGACGAAGATGAGTATGAGAGGGAATGAACGGGTGGTGGGGGGTATGGGGGGGTTCTTTGGTAGGTTTAAAATTGACGCTTTAATCTCGGCCGTTGGATGATGAGAATCCAACGGCCAGGATCGAACAGTGGAGCGATTAATGAGATCCATCGGATCAACGTTGATCGACGGCTTGGATCTCTTCACTTAAAACGGAACGACGTCGTTTGGGGTGTAACGGGTTGGGACGGACTGGACCAGTGGTTTGGGCCTTGCTGTATGGAATTGGGTTTTGGCCCAATCTCTTCATTCTTAAAAACTAGACTCCATGATGTGTGTATATATATGTATATATATATATATATATATATATATATATATATATATATATATATATATATATATATATATATATATATATATATATGTATATATATATGTATATATATATATATATATTAATTTTTACTGCAATTATCCTACATAATTACATATCACTTGATTTTGATATTAAACACTAAAATGCAAAACATAATATATATATTTTTTGTATTTTACTAATTTAAATAAATAAACACGCACACACAAAGGATACAAATAATAAGGAAATTAACACAAAAATCCACAGATATTACAACGATACAAAAACAATTTTTTGTGAGTAAATCTCATGTAGGGCAAAAATCACGTGCTCACAGAACTCGGCCTGGATATTCCAACGGGTGAGGTAAGCCTGACACACAGGGAGCCTAGACGTAATTAGACGGCGAAGCTAAATGTGGATGCCAAATCAGAATCACTATTCAAGTATTGGGCGGAGCGTATCACCCTACAAGGCCGCTCCTCCCTTCACCGGTTTTCTAGGCCGAGGTAATAATCAATTTTATTTCGTTTTTTCACTCTTCTTGATTTAAAATAGGAACACGAATGCTTGCATAGGTGTGCATACAAGGGGTAAATGCCGCTAAAACGCCCTAGAAAATGGTTCCATAGCATGTCTTCTCGCAATTAATGACCGGGCAAAGCCCCCCGGGCCGCAACATATCACAAATCACATAAATGGCACGGTACAGATCAACTCCTGTAAAACACACGTTATTCTCCTCTAAAAGTAAAATTGAGCAGACTGGGACTCACTCAGGAAATGCACAATGTTCTCCAGTATAAGAAAAATTGAGCACACTGGGACTCACCCAAGAAACGCATGGTATTCTCCAATGAAAGCGAAATTGAGCGAACTGGGACTCATCCCGACGCACAATACTCTCCAATAAAAGTAAATTTATCTGTACCGAGACTCATCCCGGTGCACTCACATGGAATACGACAACAAGTAATGTTCACCATAAGAAATGCAATGGGTTACAATTCCGAACTCGCTCGAATTAACACCTCTACGGCCATCAGCCAACGACAAACTAAAGAAACATTCGACCTTGCTCGAATTCACAATGGGTTACAGTTCTGACCTTGCTCTAATTAACACCCTTACAGCTAGGGGTGTATGGACCGGGTTGGTTCGATTTTTATCAAAACCAAATTAAACCAACTATATCGGTTTGGATTGGTTTGGTTTTGTCGGGTTTTTCGGGTTTTTTGTTACTTACATATTATTTCAATCTTACTTTGTTAAATATTTGATATGTCTACATCTATTTAGTAAAAATATAAAAAGTTGGCAAACATATTATCAATTAAAATATTCTGATGCGAGAATTCCATTAGTTAACACATAATAATTATTTTATTAGTTGTCTGACAATAATTTTTCGTTGATATACACTTTCAAGTTATCCGAATTTAGTAATTAAATATAAAAATTAATATGATACCTAAATATTAATAACCACTTCACATTCGAAAAAGATAAAATAATTTAGTACATCTTAACATATGATATGAATACGTAAGAACAAAGAGATAGACGTATTTTAGTAACAGTTGATAAGAAACTGATCATACAACCCATTATTTAAGCTCAATAAATATGTAGCACTTCATATTCTAATAAAATTTATATCCCGCAAGAGAAACTCAAATATTTCTAGACATTTTTTAAAGAAAATTTTATATAAATCTTAAATAATATATATAAATATTATATATTTATATGTCGGGTTAGTTCAAGTTTTTTTATTCAATACCAAACCAAATCAAACCAAATCGAGTCGGATTTTTTAATCGGTTTCGTTTGACTTTTCGGTTTGGTTCGGTTTTTTGGTTCGATTTGTACACCCCTACTTACAGCCATTAGCCATCACCAAATGAAAGAAAAAATCGACCTCACTCGAATTCACAACATGTTACAATTTTGACTTCGCTCGAATTGATGCCCCTACGACCATCAGCTATTCTCAAATGAAAGAAAAATTCGGCCTCACTCAAATTTACAACGGGTTACAATTTTGACCTCACTCGAAATAACACCTCTACTGCCAACGACCATCACCAAAAGAAGGGTCCAACCCAGATCAAACGATGGGTTACCATTTTGACCTTGCTCGAAACAACACACTAGTGGCCGACGGCCATCGCCAAAAGAAAGGTTTGACCTCGCTCGAACTTACAATAGGTCACAATTCGATCTTACTCGAATTGACACCTTTACAACCACCAGCTATCATCGAATCGAGTAGTATACGAACCTACCTCGCTCAGAATAACACATATACAGTTGTCGGCTACCGTCAAACAAAATAATAGTTTGAGCTCATTCAAACACAAGTCAGAAATTAACTACGCCCGAGATGGCGATCCCAAGTTTGATATCGCTAAAATACGTATAAAAAATTGATTGACTTTTCCTACGATGGATGATTCTACCTAAATCGGTAAATCTGAAGTCAAACTTGCCTGAATTTTAAGATCCAAAGTGACTTCACTCGGCGAGACCCTACTCGATCTGAGCTGGGTCAGACTCCCTATCGTAAAGTTCAAGGACATATCGCCCAAAACTAAAATATATGTAACGAGGAAAAGGAGAATGAAAAGATACACAGAGGCAAATCAGCTATTTTATTTAAATATACGTGCGCAACAGCCGCACCTTATAAAAGGCCAAAGAACCCCCCCCCCCCCAAAAAAAAAGTGTTGAAGCTGCAACAACTTTTCACTCAGCGTCATCACCTTCGTTCTCCCCATAATTGTCTTTAGGAAACTCCTCCCCAACATCAGTGTCCTTGCTGGCCTTCGGCATCGAAGGGTTGTAGTCGCAATTGACACGAGCATCGCATGCCTTCGCTCGAGCTTCTTCATAAGCAGCCTCAAAAACACTACTCGCCTCCGATAAACACTTGTATATGTCTTGTTAGGCCTCGGCATGGACCCATAACTCATGTAATTAACGAGGAAGAGCGGTGGAAGTTGACTCAACTTGAGCCAGCAATTGCACCTTTTCGGCCTCGAGGGTCACGACCCACTCTCCAAAGTTTGACATTTCCTGGTCAATTTTGCCAATGCGCTTTTCGAGACTTTCCTCCCTCAGTGTGGTCGTTGCCCTATCAGTGACCCCCTTTCCCAACTCAAGCTCTTCATCCTTGGCACGGAGCAACTCCTCGAGCTCACAACATCTGCGAATGGACTGTATCGGCTCTTGATCCCTTTTCTCCAACTCCTCCCTGAGGGATTGCATCTTGCGACATTTTTTATGATATTGCGGATACTTTCAAAGCATCGTCAGAAAACTTTTGGCCCGAGTCTCGACCCTACGAGCACTCTCGATCTCCAGCATATAAGACTGAAATAAAAAAAGAGTCGATAAAGGTCAAGGCCACACAAAAAAAGGGGGGGAACTTACCCTTAGACCCATAGCGGCTACGCCACCAGACAATTCGATATTGCTGATGTCCTGAAGAGCTCCGCTTTTTGCGGCGGAACATAGAAGGTCAAACTGCATCATAAAGTCCACCGTGTCTTGCAGAAGATTGAGGCCCGGCGAAATTTCGAGTATTCAGGAAGGACCTTCTGCCCTTACCACAGTTCGGGTAGGGGTGACCATGGTTCGATTTGGATCAGTTTTTTCCTAAAAAGAAACCAAACCAAGTAAGTCGGTTTTTCAAATATTAGAACCGAGCCAAACCAATTAAGTCGGGTCTTTCTCGATTCGATTTATGTCGGTTTTTCGGTTATTTGTCGGTTTTTTCTTAAATATAAGTCATACACTACCAAACACATATTCGGCGACCACATTTTCAACGTAACACTATCAAATCAATTTTCCTTTGAGAAATATATTATTTATCAATATATATTGATGATAATTGAATCAAATAGTGATGAATAATTTAAGGACTCAATTAAAAATATATAGTATATTTAGCATGAAATAGATTCTTACACTTAACAAAAGAAAACTACTAATTCATCTAGAAAAGGTAAAGAACTATACTAAAAATGCAAACGATTAACATTTGCAATAAATTTTTGAAACCTTGTATAAAAGTATACATATATATAGGTGTGATAATAAATTTAAAATAGCTACTATGGGTGTTAAACGGATGGGTCGGGCCGGTCATGGCGCATTTTTTTAACCCGTACGGGTTTGAAAACGGGCCGGTTCTGGCCCCAAGTGTAACGAGTTTAACGGGTAATTGCAGGTAAAAATTAAACCGTACGGTTACAGGTTGAGGGGGCCAGGCAGGGCCTGGCCGGGTTTAGTGTATTTTCAACAAATTGTTTGGAAAATTGAATAACTACTCTAAGTTATATTAATACTTTGTATTAATTTAAATTAAAGAATGCACGGAAGATGAGAAAAAATGCACTTATTGCAAGTGCTACTTTTATTTCATAATTCAAATTTCAAACTTATAAATTGAAATGTTTACATTTTTAACAACAAGTAAATTCAAATATTTTGCATTGCCCTGCTAAGTTCCTTATAATCAATATGAACTGAGTGACCTTCTTCTGGAGTGTTTAATTCGGATGGGTTATAATTTGTTAATATATCTCCAAGTTCCTCATCTTCTGGGATATCAACATCTTCACGTCCTTGATTTCTTCTTTCTGATCTTATCCATTCTCTAAAACATACTAAAACTTCCAAAGCATTGCTTCCCAATGAGTGACGCGTATCTCTAAGTTGTTGTCTTGCTTGGCTAAATGTACTCCCCGATGCAACAGTTGAAATTGGCACATTCAGCACGTCTCGAGCCGTTTCAAAAAGTACATAAAATTGCTTTCCATTTTCATGCCACCATCCCAACGGTGAAAAATCCTTTGTGCAAGGCTCCTTTTGCTTCTGCAAGTAGAATTAAAGTTCATCAATGTTCCTGCAACTTGTTTGAGTGTTAGAAAAAGTAGAAAAAATATTAAAACTATCATCAAATCCTTCTTCTTCATTCACAGTAGC
>JASVEL010006857.1:0-196960 GCA_032618575.1 Nicotiana noctiflora
CTTCAATCCGCCTTGCGCTTGCCTCGCAAATCAATCTCCTCGGATGCCAAATCTGCTCAAAATCATAGAGAATGCATCAATATATGCTAATTTCACGCAATTCATTCGAAATAACCCAAACTATATCAAAACCCACAAGTTGTCAAAACCCGACTTTTGGTGCGCTTCTCGAAAAATTATAAAGTTATATATTCGAAACCCTCCTCTCAATACGAGTCTAAGCATATCAAATTTACCAAATTCGGACTCTATTTGCCCGCTCAAATCGGTATTTTTCTACAATTTTAGGCCTAGGGCTTAAACCCACATTTAATCCTCCATTTTCCTAGAAATAATCCATGATTTCATGATAAAAGCGTGTAATTAAACCACGAAACTTACCTCCGACAATATCCCGATGATCTCCCGGCTATTTCCCTTCACTTCTTCTCTCTAGGCTTCAAAAATGGGGATTTATGAAATGAAACCCGTAATGAAATGTTTCTGGACTTAAACTCACTGCCAAGCATTTTTACCCTACGCTATCGCAGCACTAGGCTCGCGATCGCGATGCACAAAAACCTGGGCTGTAAACTTTCCTCTACGCGATCGCGTGAACCTGGACGCGATCGCAGTGCTCAACCCAGCGACCCTGCGCGATCGCATTAAAAGGATCGTGATCACACCGCTTAAGAACACGACCTTACGCGATCGCATCGACCGACTCGCGATCGCGATGAACAAACACTCAACCTCACGCGATCGCATCACTACTCCTGTGATCGCGAAGAACAATCTCCCAGCCTCATCTCGATACACTACGCGATTGCGTGGCAATGGCCGCGATCGTAGAGAACAAAATACCTGCAATGTTATTGCAGCAAGTCCAACAGCCCCTTTTTGGCTCAAAATGGTCCGTTTGGACCCCCGAATTCATCCCGGGGCTCCCGGGACCCCAACAAAAACCACCAACATACTCCATAACACGATTCAAACTTGTTCCAATCATAAAAACACCATCCTAAGCATCAAAATCACCAATTACGCACGGATTCAAGCCTAAGTTTCTTCAAAACTTTCGAAATCGACATTCTATCAAAAACCCGACCAAACGACCTCCGAATGATCTGAAATTTTGCAGGCACATCCAAAATCACCTAACGGAGCTACTGCAATTGTCGGAATTCCATTCCGACTCCCGGATCAAAATCTCACCTACCGTTCGGATTTCGCCAAAATTCAACCTTAGCCAATTCAAGCCTATTTCTACATCGGACCTCCAAATTCAATTCCGATCACTCTCCTAGCTCATAAATGACCTCCCGGAGCTGACCGAATCATCAAAATTCGATTCCGAGCTCTCTAACTAAATAGTCAACTCCGGGCTTAACTTTCCTTATTCAAGTTTCCTTCAAAAAAGCTATATGCCTCATTTTCTATCCAATTCACTCCTAACTCCCCCGATAGACTCTAACACTGATATAAAAGCATGAAATATGTAATTTCAACATAACGGGGTGGTAATTCCCGTGACGACGGGCCGGGTCGTCACAGTTACCCAAGAGTGTCAACTGATGAAGCATGTAAATTTGACTAAAATGTTTAAACGGTAAAAATAGGTTGTTAATGATGATATGTACGTGACATTGAAAGCCAAATTTTTTAGTAAAATGTAATTTAAGTTGCACGATGAAACCAAAGCTCCTAAAGGCTTTTAACTCGAACAAAATTGTATTTTAACCATTTCCAATACATACGACATCGTTTTATTTATCTTCGTAATTTTTCAACCTTCAAACAAATACTATTATGTATGTAACAAATAAATTTTTTACAATAAAAAATAAAATATTTGCAATAACAAATATAATGACCATAAAATAGGTTTAAAAAGTTGACGTTGAATGTGTTCTTCAGATCCAAAATTGTCACGACCCCAAATCCGGTCGTGATGGCGCCCAACACATTGCTAGGCCAGCCTAACCAATTAACAACAATCACTGAGCCACAAGCTCACTTTATCCAATTTAATCCAATTTAATCACAACAGTGATAGATATATTAAAAACAGGGAACCAAGTCCCAACACGTGCCAACTCCCATAGACCGAAGGGTCAAGAGTCATGAGCCTCTACGGAATATACAAGTGTAAATAGTGAATATAACTGTGCACAAGTGTGGGATGATCGGAACAAAATATAGACAAACTGGAGAATCAGGTCCTGCGAACGCTGGCAGCTACCTCGACTGTCCAAAAGCACTCCCGAGCCGCAATGGAATCAGCTCTGCTGTAATGTACCTGGATCTGCACACAAGGTGCAGGGAGTCGGGTGTGAGTACTTCCAACTCAGCGGTAATAAAAGTAAATAATGCTGAATGGAAGAAAACCACGCAAGGCACTATCTCTTGCTACACAATACAGAACTATCATAAAACTTCAAAACCATTCATTTTTATACCTTTCCAGCATATGTGAGTAGATTAATTAGAAATCTCAATTTTTAGCTACTTTCTTTCATTATAACATACCAATACCTGGGAGAATCTCAAGCGGTGCAAGTCAGCACTCAAATCAGCCTCTCGGGCTCAGCACTCCTTAACAATTTATACCAGGAGATCCGGTCAATAAAGCAACAAATGCACATGTGCCAGTAAAGTATGAGTGCTAAAATGTTATGCCACGTAGTACACGTAAACCAATGTATGTATGCCATGCAATGCATATGACTACTACGGCGTGTAGCCCGATCCTTTTGGGTACCCGTGCTCACTGGGGGTGTCCAGACTCCGGAGGGGCTCCTACAGCCCAAGCACAATATCAATATCACACCTGCTGCGGCGCGCAGCCCGATCCATATACCACTGCGGCGTGCAGTCCGATCCATGCATGTGTATGCATATGCTCACATGAATGTCATGCCCTAACATATGGCCCTCGGCCCCAATCAGTCTAACAAATAATCAAGAAAGCCCTACGACAACAATATCATATTAGCTCACAACAAAAAATATTATTAAGACCTTGTTCAAGTTTTTCATAACCTTATAAAAATGCTGAATAGCAATAATTCCATTTTAAACCTTAAATTTAGAATAAAATATGCTCAGTGTTATCAAAACAATGATACCAATCCTTGAAGGATTCAAATAATTGGCACGAAGCCCAAACGTGATAATTAGTCCAATTCATTTTAACAATTAGGTGTTATTATTTATTACGCGGGACGGACCAAGTCACGATCCCCGATGGTGCTCTACCCCACGCCCGTTATTCGGCATGCAAGTCACCTCAACACGGCACTAAGATGTGCAAGTCCGGGGTTTACTAACCCTCGGGACATCATTTACAAGTATTACCCACCTCGAACCGACGAAAGCTCATGCCCGCGACGCCTTAGCTCCTCGAACCGGCATCCACGCACGTCAAAACTAGCACAAATCAGCACAAATATATCAAAATAGGCTAATGGAACATAACCCAATCGAAAGAACTCGAAAAATATCAAAAATCACGAAATTGGCAAAACCCGAGCCCGGGCCCACATCTCGAAAAATCTCGAAACTCATATTTCCAGAACCCTCGTCCCGCCACGAGTCCGTACATATAAAATTTACTAAAATCGGAGTTCAAATGGCCTTCCAAAACTCAAAATCTCGTTTTCAATATCTAGGCCACATTTCTTCAAGATTTCAACCCAATTTCATGAAGATTGATGTTAATTCTACCATAAAATGATGTTTTTGAGTCAAGAATCTTACCTCCGACGAATACCCGATGATTTCTCAGTGTTCTCCTCGAGTTTTCTTCTCTCTAGGGCTCAAAATTGTGTTTTTGGGGTATAAACCCGTGAGCCTTCTGTTCTGTGATTTAATTCACTGCCAGACCCGTTTGCTCTACGCGATCGCGACTCGCCTCACGCGATCGCGATGTTCAAAAATTCGGCCTCACGCGATCGCGATGTTCAAACATCCGGCTTCACGCGATCGCGTCTCTCTTCCTGCGATCGCGTAGCACAAATTTCCCTGGACCCCATTTCTCTTCTACGCGATCGCGTAGATGCTCATGCGATCGCGATGGCCACCCGGTTAACTCTACGCGATCGCGACTGGTGCTCCTGCGATCGCATTGGTCTAGCCCCTAACCCTACGCGATCGCGTCCCCCTCCCCGCGATCGCGGAGGGCAAAATCCTGCTGCATTTACGACAGCAACCAGCCTTCTCATTTTTCCCAAAAATGGTCCGTTTGGACCCCGGATTCATCCCGAGACCCCCGGGACCCCAACGAAAACCACCAACATACTCCAAAACACGATACGAACTTGTTCCAATCATAAAAACACCATACTAAACATCAAAATCACCATTTACACACGAATTCAAGCCTAAGTTTCTTCAAAACTTTCAAATTACACATTCCATCAAAAACCCGACCAAACGACGTCCGAATGACCTGGAATTTTGCAGGCACATCCAAAATCACCTAATGAAGCTACTACAACTGTCGGAATTCCATTCCGACTCCCGGATCAAAATCTCACCTACCGTTCGGATTTCGCCAAAATTCAACCTTAGCCAATTCAAGCCTAAAACTACACCGGACCTCCAAATTCAATTCCGATTGCTCTCCTAAGTCATAAATGATCTCCCGAAGCTAGTCGAATCATCAGAATCCGATTCCGAGCACTCTAACTCGATAGTCAATTCTAGGTTGACTTTCCATATTCAAACTTCCTTCAAACATGCTATTTGCTTCATTTTCAATTCAATTCACTCCTAACTCACCCGATAGGCTCTAACACTGATATAAAAGCATAAAACGTGTAATTGCAACTTGACGGGGTGGTAAATTCCCGTAACGACGGGCTGGGTCATTACATTCTCCCCAACTTAAACAAACGCTCGTCCTCGAGCGTACCGGAGTGGTACTAGAAGCAACTCAATAGCTGAATGACCTTACCCAGTATATATTCGGGCGATCATACGTTACCCTATCTCACATAAGTCCGAAAACACCATATAGTCAAAATTTCACAGACCATCTGAACCATAAATCACATCGCACTTTCCGAAATCATATGCCAAATGCTAATCCCATGCCTATACTCAGGATACACTCGAATCCACTGCAATAACTCATATTCACTACTCCGGGTGAGATCATGTGATGTATCGACAACCCCATCACTCGAGACGATAGTCTCTAATCACAACAACTGGCCATAATAACCAAATACTAGGTGAAAACCTCTTTCATTAGATAAGAGTCTTATTCCAACACCTCCATATCCTACCCCCCGGCAGCTGAAGCACGCGATATACCGAACCCATCTCTCAGGTCAACCATTCGTGAATCCATTTCCCTTTTAAAACTGGCACCACAATAGGTTTCGGAGCCAAACCTCGATTTTTACCTTTCTAACAAGCTAAGATCCAATATGCTCGTATTCATTAATGACTCCAACGGTCATTTCGATTATAACACACCGCACTGGTGATAAGACACCTCAACACCGACCTAAGCCACGATGAGCACAACATAGGCTCCAATAGAAACGTATGCACACACTCGAATCATGACGACTCAATTCATGACAACTGTCTCCGGCAAAAGAGCTGCAGTTCAATTCCTCAGTGCCATCATAATATAAAACTAAGATTGCGTCTCGCATTATAGAAATAGAGTACCTGAATCCTCCTCGACAGGTCATAACATCATGTGGCCTTGCCACAATTCATGATTCTATCCAAACACCATTACTCATGAAGCACCTCAAGTTACCAAGCTCAAAAACGGTTAGCCACGCACAGATGTAGGTCTTGAACCCAAGCAATCAACCTCACCCACGGTGAAACAATTAACATATGCTATTAAATCCTGAGAGGACACAACCGATGTGCCATTCGCCAAGCGATACTCAAAACGGTCTTTTCCTCAGAAGCGAGGAAGTATTGTATACCAGGTAGCTTATAACTAACTATATTTTCACAATATTCTGTTGCGGCGTGCAACCCGCTCCAATGACATTCCCGTGGCGGCGTGCCACCCGATCTAGATACCATAGCTGTGGCGGCGTGCCACCCGATCCAAGTAACCCTCGCCAAATAAATACGCGTCGAGTCAAGTTGCTTATCATAATAAACATATATAGCCTCAAGTTTGGCCACAAGAAACACATCCGACAAAGTTCCTCAATACCGGAACTAATCAATGGTAGATACTTCTACACTAACATCCGCCACTAAGGTCCAACTGACAAAGCAATGCCTACCAGCCGTCCGCTGGTCCTGGGTACAACTACTCTGTTGGAGCATACTCTGATGCTCTCTGCTACGCAATTTGTGCCATTTTCCGATATAGTCCATATCACATTAGTCTAGACAATCTAACCCATGACAACCAATCAGCAATCAAGTATCATATTCCGAATTCGTCTTATCAAGTTAAGAGAGAGCCTCTAGGGCTTTCGATTTCCAATAATCACAAAACGGTGCCGATACACACGATATACAACCACCGCATAGGCGGACTAACGAGAACTTCAAGTCTCCTACACATATATATCACATGAATCACCATGCCTGATTCCGTACTTCACCGTACAAATACATAACGCACATCATGCGTCCATTCATACCACAAAAGCCATTCGGAAACTTCCTTATGCCATTTACAACTCAATCATCAATGTCAACCTAACAAGAGGATACCACCACACCACTAAATATTATCCGTTTACATTACCTTGTCCCTTTGCACCATATACCATGCCAAATTACTAGAATAGCAGTACCATTTTCTTAAATCACCAGAAAGATCGATTCTTAAATCACCTGCAGCTGTCCGCGCTGCTCAATAATTTTATTGACTCCCCATATATTATGAACTGATATCAAAACCTAGATTATACCATTATCAACTTTCCATAACACATCGTGTATACCATATTACACTAAGACAACATGGAAATTCATATCCCTTTCCTCCGCCTCAACATCGGCGCACTCCACTAGTCACGGACTTTCGTGATCCCTTATAGAAGAAAACTCATTACACATTCCACGCTTCGCATACCGACAGGAGTATACTCATTTTCAAACCATGATAAAACACATCACAAACTATTTCTTCATATTCCTTGCATAAGTTTAACTGCCAGGACTGAGTCCTTATACCCATATTATACCCATATCGGGTTACACGACTGCCAGCACTCAAAAGCTTTATTGCACAATATATGTAAGACTCATTACTTCAACCACATACCAGGAATTAGTCGTATTCTTTATCATACCGCTTCGGTTTATTAACAAGTCGTTCCATTTACCCAGTTTCCTTTCCGATTCATCTCTAATTTCATATCAGTCTTTACTATAGTACCATAATACATCAACTCATGTTACCACACGAGACTCGCACACAAGACCACACGGTCTAAGACCCATAGGCCACTGAATACTCTCTCAATGTTTCTCAAAAGTACCACATTCTACAATACTTTATTTCGAAGAACTTCTTGCGATTTGAATTCGTTATCATTATCTTCCCATACGGTTACATAGAATCCCATCATTCACATAATATAACACTAGTCTTGATTTTTCTCTAACGAAACCGCCATCTTTAGCCACATACACAAAACTTAAGGCACTTGACTGTTACAAGCAAAATCTTGAACACTGCAAAACCATTCTCGGGCATCATTCACCCTTATTCAGCTGTAATTCAACTGTCCTATTGAGTAGAACCACTCGTGTTTTATTAGAACTCTGACATCGCAGAACATGATTACTTACAGATACAATCAGCTATCTTCCTTTTCTATAAGGTGAATATTCTTTACCAACAGCAGTTAAAAACACCCTAGTACTTCATTAGATCTACGAAGCACCATAACCTTTACCAGAATTTCCCAACATACTTAGAGACAGAATCAACATAGCACACAATAGTGCAATCAGTTATTTAATAGCAACCTCCCCAACTTAGCTCGAAGCCATTCATCAAAGCACTTTTAACCACTCATATCATTATTACTCAAGTGATGCCACAAAGTTCTAGTTAGATTAAACTCAAGTCATTTACAAGCTTCGGCGGAGATTCGAATCATCGTAAATATTAACTCTTTTGCAATTTTTGAATTCATTCACACACAATAGTTAAGCCCACTCTTTAGGTGACAAAATCCTTTCTAAGTCCCAAATTTTCCAAAAATTTCGGCAGAGTTCCCTTTGTAAATTGCCTATCCACCTGCCGGAGAATCACCAAAACCATCCTAGCAATACATTCACAACTCGACAAGACATCACAATGCATATCGACAACATTAGTCTCAATACTACACAAATCATATTATCATATTTGGTACATGAACATGCGTTGTACCTGCTCGAATCATAACACATATCAACTACCTTTCAATTACACAGGAGAACCCATCCACCTATCTCGCCTCAATTTAGCATTTCAGCACAATACCTTCCACCAGGATACATATAGCATAATCATTTTAGTCTTCCTGAGTTTGAACTCGTTCCACTACACATAAGGCACTTATATTACTGAGCGCTCGATGCGTACACAGACGTGCGGAAGGAATTTCAAAAGCATATCTCAAGCTGAATTAAGTACGCACGATAAGAATTCCAAGAAATGTGAAGTGTTTCCTAAAGGTTTGCAGCCTCCCGAGGATAAGTACAGGCGTCCCCGTACCGATCCACAAGACTCTACTAACCGGCTCAAGACTCACGAGGCCTAGTAAACCTAGGCTCTGATACCAACTTGTCACGACCCCAAATCCGGTCGTGATGGCGCCCAACACATTGCTAGGCCAGCCTGACCAATTAACAACAATCACGGAGCCACAAGCTCACTTTATCCAATTTAAGCATAACAAAATAATTTAACAGTGATAGATATATTAAAAACAGGGAACCAAGTCCCAACACGTGCCAACTCCCATAGACCGAAGGGTCAAGAGTCATGAGCCTCTACGGAATATACAAGTGTAAATAGTGAATATAATTGTGCACAAGTGTGGGGTGATCAGAACAAAATATAGACAAACTGGAGAATCAGGTCCTGCGAACGCTGGCAGCTACCTCGACCGTCCAAAAGCACTCCCGAGCCGCAATGGAATCAGCTCTGCTGTAATGTACCTGGATCTGCACGCAAGGTGCAGGGAGTCGGGTGTGAGTACTTCCAACTCAGCGGTAATAAAAGTAAATAATGCTGAAGGGAAGAAAACCACGCAAGGCACTATCTCTTGCTACACAATACGGAACTATCATAAAACTTCAAAACACTATCATTTTATTCCTTTCCAGCATATGTGAGTAGATTATTTAGAAATCTCAATTTTTAGCTACTTTCTTTCATTATAACATATCAATACTTGGGAGAATCTCAAGCAGTGCAAGTCAGCACTCAAATCAGCCTCTCGGGCTAAGCACTCCTTAACAATTTATACCAGGAGATCTGGTCAATAAAGCAACAAATGCACATGTGCCAGTAAAGTATGAGTGCTAAAATGTTATGCCACGTAGTACACATAAACCAATGTATGTATGCCATGCAATGCATATGACCGCTACGACGTGTAGCCCGGTCCTTTTGGGTACCCGTGCTCACTGGGGGTGTCCAGACTCCGGAGGGGCTCCTACAGCCCAAGCACAATATTAATATCACACACTGCTGCGGCGCGCAGCCCGATCCATATACCACTGCGGCGTGCAGTCCGATCCATGCATGTGTATGCATATGCTCACATGAATGTCATGCCCTAACATATGGCCCTCGGCCCCAATCGGTCTAACAAATAATCAAGAAAGCCCTACGGCAACAATATCATATTAGCTCACAACAAAAAATATTATTAAGACCTTGTTCAAGTTTTTCATAACCTTATAAAAATGCTGAATAGCAATAATTCCATTTTAAACCTTAAATTTAGAATAAAATATGCTCAGTGTTATCAAAACAGTGATACCAATCCTCGAAGGATTCAAATAATTGGCACGAAGCCCAAACGTGATAATTAGTCCAATTCATTTTAACAATTAGGTGTTATTATTTATTACGCGGGACGGACCAAGTCACGATCCCCAAGGGTGCTCTACCCCACGCCCGTTATCCGGCATGCAAGTCACCTCAACACGGCACTAAGATGTGCAAGTCCGGGGTTTACTAACCCTCGGGACATCATTTACAAGTATTACCCACCTCGAACCGACGAAAGCTCATGCCCGCGACGCCTTAGCTCCTCGAACCGGCATCCACGCACGTCAAAACTAGCACAAATCAGCACAAATATATCAAAATAGGCTAATGGAACATAACCCAATCGAAAGAACTCGAAAAATATCAAAAATCACGAAATTGGCAAAACCCGAGCCCCGGGCCCACATCTCGAAAAATCTCAAAACTCATATTTCCAGAACCCTCGTCCCGCCACGAGTCCGTACATATAAAATTTACTAAAATCGGAGTTCAAATGGCCTTCCAAAACTCAAAATCCCGTTTTCAATATCTAGGCCACATTTCTTCAAGATTTCAACCCAATTTCATGAAGATTGATGTTAATTCTACCATAAAATGATGTTTTTGAGTCAAGAATCTTACCTCCGACGAATACCCGATGATTTCTCAGTGTTCTCCTCGATTTTTCTTCTCTCTAGGGCTCAAAATTGTGTTTTTGGGGCATAAACCCGTGAGCCTTCTGTTCTGTGATTTAATTCACTGCCAGACCCGTTTGCTCTACGCGATCATGACTCGCCTCACGCGATCGCGATGTTAAAAAATTCGGCCTCACGCGATCGCGACTCGCCTCACGCGATCGCGATGTTCAAACATCCGGCTTCACGCGATCGCGTCTCTCTTCCTGCGATCGCGTAGCACAAATTTCCCTGGACCCCATTTCTCTTCTACGCGATCGCGTAGATGCTCATGCGATCGCGATGGCCACCCGGTTAACTCTACGCGATCGTGACTGGTGCTCCTGCGATCGCATTGGTCTAGCCTCTAACCCTACGCGATCGCGTCCCCCTCCCCGCGATCGCGAAGGGCAAAATCCTGCTGCATTTATGACAGCAACCAGCCTTCTCATTTTTCCCAAAAATGGTCCGTTTGGACCCCCGGATTCATCCCGAGACCCCCGGGACCCCAATGAAAACCACCAACATACTCCAAAACACGATACGAACTTGTTCCAATCATAAAAACACCATACTAAACATCAAAATCACCATTTACACACGAATTCAAGCCTAAGTTTCTTCAAAACTTCCAAATTACACATTCCATCAAAAACCCGACCAAACGACGTCCGAATGACCTGAAATTTTGCAGGCACATCCAAAATCACCTAACGGGGCTACTGCAACTGTCGGAATTCCATTCCGACTCCCAGATCAAAATATCACCTACCGTTCGGATTTCGCCAAAATTAAACCTTAGCCAATTCAAGCCTAAAACTACACCGGACCTCCAAATTCAATTCCGATTGCTCTCCTAAGTCATAAATGATCTCCTGAAGCTAGTCGAATCATCAGAATCTGATTCCGAGCACTCTAACTCGATAGTCAATTCTAGGTTGACTTTCCATATTCAAACTTCCTTCAAACATGCTATTTGCTTCATTTTCAATTCAATTCACTCCTAACTCACCCGATAGGCTCTAACACTGATATAAAAGCATAAAATATGTAATTGCAACCTGACGGGGTGGTAAATTCCCGTAACGACGGGCCGGGTCGTTACAAAAATACTGTATTCGCATTTTTATATTAAATAAAATAATAATGAACGAAAATGTTGCATAATTCATTGTTTTTTTTGGTGGACAAATTGTGAACGAAGTATTGAGATAATCAATATAATTTTAGATCAACTTCATCGAAACACAATGTAAATCATTACTTGACATAAGGAGTCAATATAATAAATTAAACATTCTACAGTAATTCTTTTAATTTTATTGTTGATTATAAGACATTGTATATGTCTGTAAAATTGGTTTAGATGAAGGAGTAAGTTATTATTAATCGTTTATCTTAATTATTTAATACTGGTAAGGAAAAATGAAGAGTAAAATGACAGGTAATATTGCAATCAAATTTAAAAATATTCATTAATATAAAAAATTACAAATAGTTGTACAAACGGTTGTCCCATTCAGATTCAAATTTAACAACATAAACCCAAAAAGGCTCACTTGGCCAAACCTCATGATAAACATCCGTTAAAATACTACCTAATGGCTGTCCGAGTGAATCTACTAATATTTCTAAGGCTTTCCAATTAGATATTTTATTTTGGTCAATAGCAACAATTAGTTCATCTCGTGTAAACTTATAATTGTCAATATATTTACCTACTGAAGCCATAAGGTGTCTATAATTCTTTTCTCTTTCCCTCCGTTCAGCCCTTCGATCCCTTAACTTATTTTGTATTGATGTTGGGCGTTTCTTAATGACTTCAGCCTTAGAGTCAGATTTATTATACGAATAAATGCTGCGACGACGTACCCTTCTACGTTGACCCATTGTTTGAGTTAGTGAAGTTGCACTTGTAATAATTTGAAGTTCTCCTTCTTTATTATCTGAAAAACGATAAACGAAACAATAAAAATCGGTAAAAACAGTTAATATCAATTAATTGTAAAAGGATATGACTCCAAAATTTTTTAAAAAAACAAATGATAGGAATAGATTAAATAACATTATCGTAAGTAAGGTTATGGAAGTGTACTTTCAACATTGATAGATAATTTAAGCCATCCAATATGTATGATAATGAAAAGATAAAGTAAAAAAACTGAACATTAATACAAATTGCATATATGTTATTGTTGCAATCGTAGGAACTATTGTAGAAATTTACAACATGTATCACATAAATCGTTTAAAAAGTTTATTCAAATGTGTTTCTAAATAAAAACATTCCTACACTGCTACAATAGTACATAAGAAAAGAGAACTCTGTTAAAACATTATTATTTTTTAAGTTTGCATATTGACGTCGACACTGCATTTAAAACCGTCATTACTCTTCCGGTAATTCTAACTTTTCCTTTCACTATATACGCTTGTTGTGGTATAAGTGGTTATCAAATTTTTTTAATTACACTAACAAATATCAGAGAAGAATAGAAAAAGTAGGAAATATGTAATATTTTTATGTAATAAATAAAGATAACCTCTGTAATCAACAATTATGCATATCGCCAATCTGAAAAGAGTTCATTAAAATACATACCAGTGTTATAGGGATAAACCGTAGAATGTTTCTGCTTGTGCATATCAGTTTGATTTCTTCTACATTTTTCCTTGTGTTCTTCCATTATAACTTCATTCGTAACACACGTAGTTGGCACAATTTCAACAACCATTTACTTAAAAGAACTATGTCGATGTTAGACTCTTGCTACAAAGTAAAATAAAAGTAAACTGTAGTAAACTAAACTGTAATTGCGTTTTATATATGGATAGAATATAGATAATGGGGTTATTATAGTGGGAAAGTGGGGATGATTGTGAAGTGGTTGTGACTAATATGGTTGGCATGTAAGGAATGTTGTGGGGGAGTGGCAGATCATGGGGATATGCGTTTGACAGTTTTTTTCGAAAATATTGACTATTTTTATTTGTTTAATATGCTGCTGAATTTTTTGTCACACTCGCACTGCATATGATACCAACTGCCGTGTTTGATGCTTTTTTTAACGGATGAAATAGCAAAAATGTTCGTCTTGGCCAGCACTTTTTCATTGTACTAACATTTTCCAAGATGTTGCAGTAATGTTTATAGTAAAATAGATTTCATATGAATTGTTGCGAGAGTGCCATAGCTGGAATAAGAAGCATTTAAAAGATCTTAATAAATACTGTAAATAAATTCCTATACGATGCACGAAATTGCGACATTGAGTTAACATGTTTTGTCCGTACGAAAAACTGTACATTTTGCTGCTAATTTAATTGCCGCTTATTTTTTTTTTGCCACTCAACAAACATCCACTGAATCTGCAATTATACATTGAAATGCATGTTTATACAATGCCGAATCCTGAAGACTACTCCCACCAGGATTTACATATCCTCCCAGAAAGAATACCTAAAGTTTTACAAAAATAAAGGCTTCCACTAATTTATTTTGGTGAAAATGGTGTAGTGCTTTGTTACAGAGGCTGTAATTTTCATAGGAAAACGATACACTTTGCATCAGTTTCAGTAATATCGGATTGATGCTTACATAATGGATTCTTTCTTTCTTTACAACTCTGTGAACCTTGTTGCTAGACAGTTGAGAATTGAAGTCATCATCTGCTCCTACTATCGAAGCCTTATTAGCGGATCTAGTCTTCTTGTCATATGTCTTCAAAGGGGAGATTTTTACATTGCAAGCATCTCCATCGTCTAACACGGACGATCCACTTTCTGATACAATTTTCTCGATGGGAGTTTGCAAAACAGACTTAACTTGACTTTCTGCCATAACATCCTTTGAAAAATGAAAACAATGTAATAACAGTTAAATAACAAAATTAAATAGGGCGAAAGAGATTTAATTTGATGAAATTTACCTCGCAAAGCTTATCTCCACTTGAACTTTCTCCATCCAAGAAATGTGAATCCTGTTATAAAAAATGGAAAATAAAAATCATCCTATAAGTGGAAAAGTATTAATACAGAAATTACATATTATGAGGTTTATGCATAAAAAAAAATTTACATTCATATTGTCTTTGAATAAAGTATGGCCGTATTCCTTAAGAAGATCATCATCATCAGTAACCTTAAGAACTTTATACACGTCAACCTGAGACTCGATGTTCTCTTGCTTCACAATAAGCTTGAACATAAATTTTTTATAAAGAATATCGTCCATTTCACTTGGATAAGAACATTCAATATCCGCAAGTGAAGTCTGCAAAAAAAATGAAAAGTTAGAAATATTTTTATGCTCAACAAAATTAACTCTAGTAGTATACCTCAACTAATCTTTCCTTAAGTTCTTTTGCGGATTTCCCTATAAGTTGCATAGCTTCGCGATTCCAAAGAAGCAATGAGATAAAGGCAGTTCCATCCATAACACGAACTTGAAGCCTATACCTGCAAGTCATATTTGATTAACATTATGCATATATTTTATTTTATGTCGGTAAAATATTTTCAAAATTAAAGTAAATAGTTCAAACCTGTGAGTCACAGAAGAGTCTTCTTTATTGCATTTCCCACAAAAGTATTTATTTCCAACTTTATCCACCTTTCGACTGCACTTGTTGCATGCCAAGTATGACCATCCCCGGTCAAGTTCCAAATTAACCAATTTTGCCGCAATCCAATAGCTGCATTCCTATTGAGTAATAAATAAATCATTATTCTTAATGAACAATAGATAACACAAGCTAAATATAATTGACAAAATAAATTAAACTCACTTGCGTGCACTGAACTAAATCCATGATAGTTTTAAACAGTACAATTCCTTTGTCTAACTCATCTCTAACAGAGTAATTTTGTTCAGAAGTTGTTCAAGTTATTCGCTTAATGTTTGATCGGCGTGCTGCGAGTAATCTCCATAACTCAAAATTTGTAATTTATATATACTTTGTTATATTATCTATACATATAGAAAATAATTATACACTTGAGAAACCTGGATTTAAATTCAATAGACTGAGGCAATATAGAATTTATCCATATCTTTGTCTGATACCAACAGCTACGCACTGAGTAATCCTGTGTGTCAAATGAAATATAAAAATAATATGACATTTGAATCAATTTATACACTTTAACAAACCAATAAATGCAATTTATGATAAACCTCGATATTTTTGACGTTTCATATGCTGGAAAACAACAATCAAAGGCTCATCGTCATCTTCATTCAAGTGATGTTGAATTTGATCCACAAGTTCACTCCATAACGTTGGCATAATCCTTTTCCTCTTGTACGTTTCATAGTAAGGTTAATAAACACATAGATATGTACTTTATGAATAAAGTATTTTAAATATTTTTGAAGAACATACTGATCATCTTCGAGTACAACATTAATAAGCAAACTTTGGTCGTCTCCCTGGTTGTACGTCTTAACATCTTCATACCTCACAACCTGACCAACAACATCTACAAATTTCAAAGTTAGTCATATAGTTTAACAAATACTTTAACAAACAAAATTTTTAATTTCATTTAAAATTGTAAACAACATTACCAACTAATTCAGTCTCATCCACATCATGTTCATTTGTTAGTTGGTCAAAAGATCGCAAGTTAAAGATGTTCATATGAAATGAAGGATCATTTGTTTCCTCAACAAATGTCTTTTGAGTAAATGTGAGCTTCAACTTGTGTGGCGTAGTCCTAAACTTCAAATTATTTGGTCCAACAACAAAGTAGTTCATACGATATACGTGAAGTTCATGTATCTTGTTCCTAAAAAACTTAAGAACATACTTTCCAGTTGTAGCATGTATACGATCACCCTGCAAATTCAAAATCATTATTAGTCCACAATAATAATGACAAAAAATGTAAAAACATATATATCCATTACAAATGGAACTTAGCAGTAACAAAAATAGTTATTGCATATAATCGTGATTTCTATATATTCATCCTACGTTCGTGTAAGAAAACCTCGATATATTACTGAAGTCGAAAAAATGCTATATGAAAGGTTGTATGATATTTACAGTATCAGTTATTCATAATTTGGATAAAACGTTACAAATTACAAAAAACGATTTTACCGCTTTTAAACAAAACCTTGAAGATGTTACCTTACAATCATGTAAAACCAATTCAATTGAAAATGGAATCTGCGGGTTAAAGCGATCCGGCATTGTGTACATTCAAACCACTCTAACTTTGAGATTCCATTGCAAGGAGTTGGATGAAATTTGCTTGATGTCATGAAATTGTGCAGCCATAAATCCAAAATAAGAGCAGCGACAATGTAGTTGTGAAATTTTATATGCAATAGCTTTTGAAAATATAAAACAGATAAATTAAGGATTTATATCATGTATATATAATAGTCTGATTATTCAGTTGGAATAATCAGCTTCAAACGTGGTATAAATTATGTGAGGAAACTTACTATTATGCAAGAAACCAACAGATCATGGGTTTATACAAAAATAAAATAATAACTCTGCCTACCTCGATTCTCGAGGACTTGGCTGCTCATTCACCAACTGCTTTTGCATTAAATTCAACATTTTATTTTTTCTTAATATATAAACTAAACTTATCTCATCAAACTAAATCGACAAAGGAAAACAAATTAAAAATCAGCAAAATATCTCACAAAATGTACCTTGGAAACTTCCGCTGAAGAAAATTGAGGCAAATTTATTCCACCAATCACATCAATTCCTTTAGAACTCTCATTCTCGCAAGCAAATTTAGCTTCTCTTACTTCGTACTTGAGGTCTTTCCATTCTCTGCATGTTACGAGATTAAAAAAGAACTACGAAAAGCAATAAAAATTTGACGTCAGCAAATTTCAAAGTAATTTTTTGAATTTACTTTAGGAATGTGATGGAGGAAGCTATGCGATTAATCTCAGCTTGATCGGTATCATCAATTTCAGGTACGCCGATGAGCTTAGAAATTGTATCAACTGCTTTGAAGTGATTCTCTACTGAATAATCGAACAATGAGACTGAAATTTTCGACGGAGACTCGCCGGAAACTTTCTCAGCGGCCGGAGAAGGCTCGATTCCCATGGATTTGAGATCATGGGTTTAAACAAACTGAAACGTGGGTTTTGGTTTATTCGCGGATGAAGTGAGTTTTCAGTTTTCAAAAGCTACGTGGGAGATTTCTGCTGATTTGTAGGGATTTAGATACCCGATTTAATTATAACCCACGAATTAAAGAAGACAAAATGCATAAAACTGTAAAATGGTGGTTTTAAACTGCTTTCTAATTGGTTTTCTTTTGATTTTAAACTTATACGTGGAAAAAAAAAATAGAACACATTTCATTTTTCCAATTAAAAGCTGATTTGTATATTTATAAAAAACTTCCAACTTTGTTGGAAACTTGTCATAAAATTGTACACGTGTCAAGAAATAGGTGCTCCATTTGTCATGCCCACATTGTTTTGCTTGTGTTTTTCTATATAGATAAATATGGCTTCCACATGTTTATATTTTTAATCTTGCTAAAATGCGATAACAAACAGTATAATATGCATTATACAATGACAAACAATATATGTTAGAATAAGTAAATGTCATCGTAATAAACTAAAAACATAACTTTGCTCTAATAAATAATACAAGTTGGATTTTGGCTTAGAAATAATGTAAACACAAATTATTGGCATCCAAGTATATGGAGATGATTAGTGTCCGGCTGTCCGCCCATTCAGTAGTGCAATAAAAAGTCAATTCATAATTTCAATAATCTTCATCCTTTCTCGTACGTCATAAAATAAAATATAAAAGAAAAAGGAAAAAAACTTCTCTGGTTTCTTCTTTGTTTTTCACTCTTACTGCGCACTGCATCTTCTTAGCTTCCCCTGAAGGACTTTAGGTCTCACAAATCTAAAATTAGCATCTTTAGTTCCTTTGCACAGCAATTTGTTTAATGGAAATGAGTAGAATTGTCAACTGAACTGCAATTTGTTGGCTGTTGATGATTATAATATGGTGCATAAATGTACTTCACTTTTCAGAAGACTGCACTTTCTCGCCCCCAATTCTTCCTATACTGCTGCTGGTACTGGTAATAAATGTTTTTTTTTGTAATTTCTTTGATTTCTTATTCAAAACTTTACTGCTAGGTTTTTAAGTATTACACATCCTATGGGTAATGGGTGCATTCAGTATTAAGTAAAATGTTTCTGTGGGAAATGCCTTATTTTCTAGTTTTTGGTTGGGTATAATTTATAAAGTAGGTGACATATGGTAATCATACAAGACTGAGGATTTTTTTTTTTGTTTGGGGGGGGGGTGGTGGTGGTGGTGGTGTACATGATAAGTATTTTGGTGACATTTTTTTTTTTTTTGGACTAAAGATTGAAATCAGTCTCTAGGTGTTTGTTGAAGCAAGTTATATGGATAAAAGTTGTATATTTGGAAAGGAAATGACTTTGCCCACAAGGAAATCATTTTTTCATGAAAAATATTTTCTTTTCGCTACACCAGGCACACCAATATGTCTGAAGTAGTTCTTTTCTTTTATATATGTTCAAATGTTTAGAATTAAAGCACATTTATATCCTGGGTGCTGGAATTGTAAGGAAAAATTCATATGTTTTTAATATTCGTGACAGGGAGGCCTGTTGTAAGATCTCTTGGTGATTCACTTTATTCTACTGTTAATCAAGTTGGCTGTCACAGTCACTATGAGAAGATTGGCAAAGTAAAACTAGCTCCGGATATAGCCGGTTTGGTTCAAGAATGTTCGAACCTGCAGAAGAATAATAATCCCATTGTATCGAAGAACTTGGTGTCTATGGTTGAGAAGTCAATTGATGTTGAGGATAAGAAACACGGAGTGTCATTGGCGCAGAACTTAGCTAGCTTGGTGGAAGAGTCTTATAATCTTGATGAATGTACACCCGTGAATCGGGTAGAACATAAAAGATTGCTTGAACTACGCTTGAAAAAGAGAGTTAAGGAACAGTATGTAAATGGGAAGTTTCAGAACCTCATAAAGAAAGTGATTGCCAATCCAAAAACACTTCGTGATGCTTTTGATTGTATGCGGTTGAGTTCCAAAGTGGATCTAGCATCAGATAGTGAGAATTTGCCTTTTGAAGCCATGGCTGAAGAGCTTTCTTGTGGGAATTTTGATGTGAGTGCTAACACATATTCAATCTCAACAAGGGGCTCAAAGAAAGAAGTCCTTGTTTTTCCAAATGTTAAACTCAAAGTTGTTGAGGAAGCAATCAGAATAGTATTAGAAGTTGTCTACCGACCTCACTTTTCGAAGATATCACATGGTTGCCGTAGTGGAAGGAACCATTTATCTGCTCTTAAATACATTCGCAAAGAGATAATTAATCCCAAATGGTGGTTCACCCTGCCAGTTTGCAAAAAGCTTGACGATTGTATCCTAGCTAAGCTCTTTTCAGTCATGGAAGATTCGATAGATGATCCTTTCCTATATGCACTACTGTCTAGTATGTTTGACTGTGGGGTACTGAATTTAGAATTTGGGGGTTTTCCAAAAGGACATGGTCTCCCACAAGAAGGAGTGTTGTCTCCAATTTTGATGAACATATATCTTGACCTTTTTGACCATGAAATGTACTGGTTGTCAATGAGATATGAAGCTATTGATAAAGGATCAAGCGCTGAAGAAGGTATGGCCAACTCCTTGTTACGCAGTTGGTTTAGAAGACAGATATCTGGTAATGGTGCTCAAGAATGCAATGATATGGGCAACTCTGGAATTAGGGTGCATTGTTGTCGCTTCATGGATGAGATTCTTATTGCCATCTCTGGTCCCAAAGAGGTGGCTGTTGCCATTAAGTCTGAAACTGAAAATTACTTTAAAAATTCTCTTCATTTAGAATTTGAAAATGAAATAGATGTTTTTCCATGTGATGGGCCTACGGGCATTCGCTTTTCGGGCAGCATGGTTAAAAGAAGTCTGAAAGAGAGTCCAGCTGTAAAGGCTGTTCACAAATTGAAGGAAAAGGTAAAATTATTTGCTTTGCAGAAAGAGCACTCGTGGGATATAGGGACAGCAAGAATTGGCAAGAAATGGCTGGCTCATGGGCTGAAGAAGGTAAAAGAATCAGAGATTAAGCATCTCTCTGATGGTAGCTCCCTTTTGAGCCAAATCTCGTGTTTTAGAAAAGATGGGATGGAAACTGATCATTGGTACAAAGTCTTGCTAAAAGTTTGGATGCAAAATAAAAATGTTAAATGTGAAAAGAATGAGGATGATATCTTATCTAAGCATATCGTTGAACCATCTCTCCCTCAAGATCTAAGAGATTCGTACTATGAGTTTCAAAAGCGTGTTCAGGAATATATATCTTCTGAGACAGCTTCAACTCTTGAACTGTTGCCAAACTCCAACTCTTCAACATTAGTGACACAGATCCTAGCTCCAATCAGCATCATAAAGAAGCGTCTTTTTCGATATGGATTGACAAACTCTGAAGGATATCCCCGTCCATGTCATCTGCTAGTTTTTTGGGACGACAATGAAATCATTGACTGGTATTCAGGTTTAATTTGCCGGTGGCTGAGATGGTACACTGAGTTTGACAACTTTAATGAGGTAAAGCTCATTATTTGCAATCAAGTAAGGATGTCTTGCATCAGAACTCTGGCAATAAAGTATAGGATACATGAGACTGAGATAGAGAAGAAATTCGATTTTGAATTAAGCAGAATTCCTGCAACTGAAGATAATGAGCTTGATATAACCAATGAAGCAACAAATTCTGAAGGTTTTGATGATGATGCCTTAATGTATGGAATAACATACAGTGGAATATGTTTATTTTCTTTAGCAAGAATGGTCAGTCTGTCACGTCCTTGCAATTGCTTTGTTATAGGATGTACGGCTGCAGCTCCTCGTGTGTACACTCTTCATGTGATGGAAAGACAAAGATTCCCTGGTTGGAAGACTGGATTTTCTAGTTGCATCCATCCTAGTTTACATGGAAGGCGGCTTGGGTTGTGTAAACATCATCTGAAGGATCTTCTTCTGGGGCACATTTCCCTTCAATCTATTAATTTCGGTGCTTGGAGATGAAACAACTTTCCCTGCTGCTGAGTGGTAAATCTATTGCATAGATGGATTGGAGAAGACAGAAAGATGGAGAATTCATGCAATCTTTTTCAAGTTCTGGTTTTGTTGTCTATCTGTGATTAACGTAATCCATCATTATCATGGGAGTCTGAAATGTTTTGACTTCGGAAATGTCAAGATCATGTCTTCAAATTCGTTGCGGCAAATCATGCTAAAAGCTCAAAGTTTCTTAGGTAGCTGCTTTGAAGATTCTATGGAAGTTGTATGCAACAACTTGATACTGAAAAAGTGAGATAGTCCAAAGAAACTCATGTGAAGGTAAATTTAGTCTGTTACATTATTTTCTCGTGTTTCCACTTTCTAGATCTATATGTCTCGAGCTTCTGCTGACCTGGATATTTTGGAAACTGTGAGAAATGTATAGTTGGCAAAAAAAAAAAATTCTTTAAGACTTCCAATTACAATTTGTTTCAGCATAAGTAATTATAATTCGTTTAAAAGTTGTATTACTGCAAGATCAGATTTTCCTGATTGATTTTGGTTCCTTTTTGGATAGCTTCCAATTCATTATCAATAAATCAAAAAAGATCTTTCTGCATCTCTTTTTTTTTTTTTTCAAATTGTGTGATCAATTCTAACCTTATCCTCTGATGCGAAGGAATTTGGGAAGTTAAAATTGTTGGCCAAGAAACATTCCCGTTATATATACCTGGGTTCTGTCCTCCATAGCACTTACCATTTCTCCAATCTGCCAGTGGGAAGGAAGTCTGCATGTTTGTCATCTATTTTAATTGAGGAGGCTTAGGGACTGCTGCAATGTAATTGTGGTTTTCTGACTTAGAAATCTTCTTTTATAGGTCATCCATCTTGATAGGACTGTATAATCTCACTTCAAATGAAAGACTCAAGGAATGCTTCTAAAAATTAACAATTAAAAAAGGATGCATCTAACACTTGTGATTCTCCAGTGGTAATGAGAAGGAACTTAAGTACTAAGAGTGTTTCTATTTTATGATTTCGGTTATTGCATAAAGTGATATGATAGATGACAAAAATCTAATTTTGACTAGTCTTTATTTGTTTTTTTTTAGTTTTTTTACAACTTAATTTTGAATATTTGGTATCATGTTCTCGTATTAAGTATATTGATGACCAGAACTTGGGGCAAATCCAGATTTTCTTACAAACAAAAAAGATAGCGAATCTGATTGGGATTGATTCTATTTACCTAAATGAAGATAATGACTGGTTGATGGTTGATATACTCATGTAAACAATACGGATAGTACATTTTGCATATCAGTGCTACGCAAGAAGATTTCTTCCACCGGTCTAGAATTGAAAATTGACAAGTGGATCATAAGTTCTCAAGTGTGTGAATTCGACTATCTCAAAAATTTCCTTATTTCTGTAATTTTAGAATTTCTCCTTGTGCATGCCAATGAAAGTTCATAAACCTCTCTATGCCGGGCAAGTTGAATCAAGTCCACGAAGATTTGTAAATCGTCTTTCAGAATTACCTATTTTTCCTGAAAATGTCATTCTTTTTCTTGTTCTCAAAAGCTAACTATATATTAAATGGCCATTTGAAGGAAGAAATGTCAGTTAGTGAATTATTTCATATATATGTTATATCTATCTTTAATAGTTCATTTCATATTCATCCGTCGCTCCATGCGCTTCTAACAGAGATTAACATCACATAGAGTGCAGGGACATGTTGGTTAAAGGTAGTGCGGCAGGTAGCGTGATTAGAGACTAAAGCATCAGCCAGTTTCACTATGGTGTTACAATACCCCGTCTCTTCTCACTTGTGGAATGCTATTTTCTGAACTCTATGAAGCTCTATGAGGTACAATCTCCTGTCTTCTTTATGCAACGTTTTCTGATATTGTCTGGTAAATTTTCTTGTTAGAATTATCTAATGATCAGTAATTCTTTGAATCATACAAATGGCTGCTTGTGGTTATATTACTGGGAAGTTCAATGTTATTGCTGGACTTGAAATAAATGTTTAAGCACTGGCAACTTGATAAGAGAGCCAGCTTGGTCATGATGTCATTCTTCATAAACCAGAACCATGTTTTAATTTTTTTCTTCTGAATGCAAACAAAGAATTTTTCTGTGTAGCATAGGTTCGTAGGTCTGAGAATTACTCTGTTGGATTTTCTTTGTGCAAAGAGGAATGCCCCTAGTAGCTGCCAAAACTTGAATTCTATTATAGAGATTTCAGTCTCACTTATCAAAATCGTGTCTATTGCTATCAAACCCTCAAGCAATTAAAATTTCTTGCTGGCAATCTGATGCTCCTTTTACCCCCCCTTTCAATGTTGAAGGGAAATACAAGTGCCATCTGATCTTTGTAATCCAGAAATGTTGACATTACCTTATTGGATTCTCCTTCTCTAATTTTTTTTTCAGGTCATCAGGCTGATACAATAGTAAAGGCGGCCTCTTTATTGGAGGTTATTGCAAGGCAGAGGCTCATTGCTACAACTGAAAGAGAAGCCAAATGCGTGAACTTAAAGATTGGAGTACCCAGGAAAAGATGTCTGATAGCTTTTTGGTCTTTCCTTGGTTGAAATTCAGAACAAGGCAGGTAAATGAATCACAATGTAGTCCGGACATAAATATCTCTCAAACTTAAGCGAGGCCCGAGACATCATAGTGGCCAATCCCATTTACCAACCTATCCTGTAACATATTCGTATGCTCAAGCCTTAAGGTCCACTTCTCTTGAGCGCCCCTGCTATGGCCTTGTTCTATTCCTCTTTAGTAATGAAGATCTCGCTCCTACACTCTATGCTGCAACTGGGAGGCTAATTTTATGCTTCAAGAGGATCCTTTGTATGACAAAGTACATAATCATGGGGATGAAGTTGGTTCTCAAGAAGGGCGTGAATTAATTCAAGAAATAGAGAAAGATGTTATTCACCAAACATTATGTGGATCAAGTGGTGGATTGTTTTTGTGAAGATGGTCTACAGATGCAACTTTAAAAAGGTTGATGAAATATTAATGGACTAGAATTGTATACTTCATATCATATTTTGGCATCTTTCGAGATAAAGTTTTGAAGAAAAGCAAGAAAGCCACTACCATATGATTCTTTTGATTTTTCAATTTAGTTTACAACTTTTCTGGTATCACTATAAGTAGATTTTAAGCTCAAATTACTCTCAGATTGTTTTTGCCTCGTATATTTATAAAGAGGTTAATTTTTTCCTGTCTTACACTACGTGAAATATACTATTACTAAAGGTGTGTTTGGTATAACGGAAAATGTTTTCCGTGGAAAATGTTTTCCAAGAAATTTTTTTTCTGTAAAACAAGTAATAATTTTATTCATTTTTCGGTGTTTGGTACGTTAATTAAAAAAAATGACTTCTCAAGAGTATTAATAAATAATTTAGATATAGTAAACATGAAGTCATAAACTTTCGAACTAACAACCTTCTAGACACACAAATTTCACAAACTTTCAAATTGCTAAACTTTCAAAATCGCGAAATTTCTTTTTTTTTGTTGGTAAAAAGGATACTTATATATAAAAACTTAGAAAGGATCCATACACACAGATAATCGATGCGGTAGTGGCATCATATTACAATCCATACTAACATTAGTATTACTAGACGGAATAGTAAACCCACTATTAATATTACACACATTCTTTGTTCCAGAGAGCAAGGTTTCATTAAACCTATTACTACGTTTGAGAAGCCGTTGTTGGTAAATGTCTTGTTGGTCATTCTCCCAAAAAGTGGTGACTAAAGGTGGTGGATGTTCAAAAATCAGGCATTTATCTTTCAGTTCCTTGGCTCCAAACGATGCTAATCTATCCGCTATACAATTTTACTCTCTGTAGACATGCTGCATTGAAGGATTACTCAGTTGGAGGAGTAAGCACCTGCAGTCATTAATGATATTAGTATATTTCATAATTGGAGAATCAAACATACCTATGATTGCATTAGCATCTGTCTCAATGATGAGTGGTGAGATATGTTGATCAATAGCAATTTGGAGACCCATGCGTAAAGCAAGCAATTCAGCTTGTGTTGATGAACTTTGTGACACAGTTCCAGCAAAGCCAAGTAACCAATGACCTTGACTATTTCTCAAAACACCTCCAATTCCATATTGCTCCTTCCCAGTGAGCTAGACCCATCTATATTTAGCTTAATAAAGGGTGGAACAGGTGGATGCCATTTAATGTAACAAGAAATTAAAGATTGTTTATTATTAATGGCTGAATTTGTCATGAAATAAAATTCAGTTGCGTTGCTAATAATATGGGACATGTTTAAAAAGTAATTTTGTTTATTAAAAATACGTTTATTTCTAGCCACCCAAATATGCTATAAGGTGTAAGAAATTAAAATTGTAGAAGGTATATTGGCACGGCGCAGCACGCCGTGCGAGGGTCCATGCGTGCAGGCGGGGTGTTACAAAAAATGCGCCTTTTTTTTAACACCCCGCCTATGGCCACACATGGACCCCTCGCAGCGGCGGTGCCGGCCGTGCCACACATGGACACGCAGCCTAAGGAATTGTTACCCTTGGGTATAGGAGCATTCCACGTATAGCTGCAGCTACTAGGAATCGAACCTAAGACCCAAGGCTTTTCAGGGATTTTACTCCCTCACCTCTCACCAATTGAGCCGCCTTTTTTGTAACACCCCGCCTATGGCCACACACCCTCGCAGCGGCGGTGCCGGGCGTGCCACACATGGACACGCAGCCTAAGGAATTGTCACCTCGGTATAGGAGCATTCCACGTATAGCTGCAGCTACCGGGAATCGAACCTAAGACCCGAGGCTTTCGAGATTTTACTCCTCACTCTCACCAATCGAGCTGCAACTCAACTGCGAGAGGTGAGGAGTAAAATCCTCGAAAAGCCTCGGGTCTTAGGTTCGATTCCCGGTAGCTGCAGCTATACGTGGAATGCTCCTATACCCGAGGGTAACAATCCTTAGGCCGCGTGTCCATGTGTGGCACGGCCGCACCGCCGCCGCGAGTGGTCCACTGCTGTGTGTTCGGCGGGGTGTTACAAAAATTGTGACGACCCAAAGTGGTCATCACTTATTTTATTAATCATTCCGCACTTCGAGGCCTTGAAAACCTCATTCTATGTTGCCTCGATTTACGTGCACAATTCGAGCATGTAGCCGAAAGATTTTTGTGATAGAAAATATGAATTCTATGAGAAATTTGGATAAAAATGATATTAATATTGATATGGTTGACTTCGGTCAACATTTTTGGTAAACGGATCCGACCCGAGATTGGATGGTCCCGAGAGGTCCGTAGGAAAATATGGGACTTGGACATGTGTCCGGAGTCGAATTCCGAGGCCTAGAGCCCAAGTTATGAATTTTTATGTGAAATTATTTTTGATGCAATTATTAAAGGAAATAAATAAATTGACCTTGGTATCGGGCTCGTATTTTGGTTCCGACGCCCGTACAAGTCTTAAATATTATATATGTGATTTTTGTAAAGTTTGGTGACATTTGGATGTCGTTTGAGATGTTTTGGACCTTGAGTTCCAAGTTAAGAAGTTCGAAAATCAAAAGTATGAAAATCATGAGCTTGAGGCTCGATTTGATTAAAACGAAGTGATATTGGCGATATGATCGCACGAACAAGTCCATAATGTGTTTTCGAGGTTGTGTGCATATTTGGTTTGGAGCCCCGAGGGCTCCGGTGAACTTTGGATAGGCCACGAGATCAATTTTTCATGTTAGAAGTTGTTGTCTGCAGAACTGGTCTGCGAGTTCGCAAATGCGAACAATAGTTCGCAAATGCGAACTCCCACTATTCTTGCGAGTTCGCAAATGCGAACAATAGTTCGCAAATGCGAACTCCCCCTATCGTGTGTCGTGTTCGCAAATGCGAACAATAGTTCGCAAATGCGAACTTGACCCTATTGTGCCTCTGTGTTCGCAAATGCGAACTATAGTTCGCAAATGCGAACTCGACACTATTCTCCCCCTGGGTTCGGAAATGCGAACAATAGTTCGCAAATGCGAACCTCCCCATATTTAGCCTCTGTGTTCGCAATTGCGAACAATAGTTCGCAAATGCGAACTTCCCGGTTTTGCCTTGGCTTCGCAAATGCGAAGAAAGGTTCGCAAATGCGAACTTCCCACCCTTAGCTTATTTTTCAAACTCCAGAAATTGGTTGGGGTTCGCAATTGCGAACCCATGTTCGCAAATGCGAACACAGAGACCCGAAAAACACGAATTTCAGTCATTTCTTCACATTTTACAAAACCAAAACACCCATTTGCGATTCTTCAAGGATTTCTTCTTCATCAAAACGATTGTAAGTCACTTTTTACTTAATTCTTTCAATTCCTAACATCATTAAACATGTTTTTCATAAGAAATCAATGATTTTCATGGTAGAATTCTTGTTTTTGTTAGAAAATAGGGTTTTTCATAAATTGGGGAATTGGACCTCGAATTGAGGTCCGATTTTGAAACAAATCATATATATGAACTCGTGGGGGATGGGTAACCGGATTTTGGTCCTAACCCCGAGTTCCGACCATGTGGGCCCGGGGTTGAAATTCACTATTCATGGCAGAATGTTATAAAAGTTGTATTTGGTATTAAGAATTAGTTTGTGGAGTAGAATTGATGATATTAAATCAATTGTGTATAGATACGGTTGGATTGGAGTCAAATTGAAAGAAAAGACATTTCCACGGATTGGATTGTTCATAAGCATTCGAGGTAAGTGTTTGTTCTATCCTAGCTTGAGGGAATATGATTATGTGTTATGTGTTATGTGATCGAGTGCGGTGTATGGGCTGTGGTGACGAGCATCCATACACTGACGTCTAGTATGACCGTGAGTCGTTGGAAAATAATTATTTTGAGATATTATTACAGGTGAATTGTTATTGTTCTCCCTTATTGGGACTTGTTGTGAAGATAAACATTGATTGCCCTTGATGGGACGGTTTATGAATTACTATTTCCTTCTTTGCCCTTAACTGTGATTGTTATTTGGGTGAGGAAGAGTGATAATGCACGAAGGGTGATGCCGTGCCATGTTTATTTATTTATGCACGAAGGTTAATGCCGTGCCATGTTTATTTATTTATTTATGCACGAAGGATCATGCCGTGCCCTATTATTGAACCATGTACGAAGGATCATGCCGTACCATGGATGTGAGGATGAGAGTAAAAGCACGAAGGGTGATGCCGTGTACTTTATTTGCTTATTTGGTGAGGATGAGAGTAAAAGCACGAAGGGTGATGCCGTGCAACTGTTTGCTATTTCTTGAATTGATATTACTTGTTTTTCCATTATATTTTATTTGGGTGATGGCGTGCAACTATTTGCCATTTCTTGATTTGATATTACTTGTGTTTCCATTATACCTTGTTTTCCTTGTGAACTTATTTGATTGTTATTTGGGTGAGGAAGATTGATTATGCACGAAGGTTAATGCCGTGCCATGTTTTATTTATTGATTATGCACGAAGGATCATGCCGTGCTCTATTATTGAACCATGTACGAAGGATCATGCCGTACCATGGATGTGAGGATGAGAGTAAAAGCACGAAGGGTGATGCCGTGTACTTTATTTGCTTATTTGGTGAGGATGAGAGTAAAAGCACGAAGGGTGATGCCGTGCAACTGTTTGCTATTTCTTGAATTGATATTACTTGTGTTTACATTACACTTTGTTTTTCCTTGTGAAATTATTAACTGTGGTTAATTGTTGAATTCTTTAAGATATTCCTTATGGTGTTAATACTTGATTATTTCTTGTTATTTTGTGGTACATATATATATATTGAATTGCACATGTTTATGTGGGTGTCCGGTCCTAGGCTTGTCACTACTTCGCCGGATAGGCCAGGCACTTACCGCAAACACGTGGGGTCGGTTGTGCTGGATACTACACTTCGTGCGTTTTTGCACAGAGGTCCGGGTTACGATTAGGAGCAGCAGTAGTACAGTAAATGGATTGCGTGGGAGTTGATCACATTTGAGACCGAGGTAGCTTGCGGACGTCCGCAGGCCCGGCGTCTCTTTCTTCATTTATGTTAATAGCTGTAGTCTCATTGTTCCAAGAGAAACAGAATTATGTTATATTTCCTTCGGACTTTTATGTGTAGTATTCCATAGTAGTTTGTGAGTTGGTGACTCCACGTCTTGGGTAGAGGATTTCAGTATGATTTTCACCTTGTGATTTGTTATTTCCAGTTCGATAAAGTATTCCGCATTTATTTAATTAAAATTGTGTTAAAAACAGGATAACATGTATACAGTGGCTTGCCTAGCTACCACGAGTAGGCGCCATCACGATCCCGATGTTGGGGGAAAATCCGGGTCGTGACAAGTTGGTATCGGAGCTCTAGGTTACATAGGTCTCACCACTCACGAACAAGCTTAGTAGAGTTTGAGAGGTAGGTACGGAGACGTCTGTACTTGTCCTCCAGAGTCTATTGAGTTAGGAAAGAGTCTCTCATTTGTTCTTTCTTATCGTGCGAATTTGTTCTTCAAAGTGTTAAGTTAAATTTCCACTCTTGTCTTCCCACGAATGGCGTAGTCACGTACCGCTTATCCAGCCGAACAATGGCACAGACTGGTGATAGATCAACTATGCCTTCAAAAGTCTTACGGAGGACGGATATGTTTCACCAAACTCTTCGCTGCCACCTTTAGCGGTGCATCTTTTGAGAACCCACGGGATCGTGCTTGACCGCTGTTATGAGGAATTACAGAACGTGGGAATAGTCGAATGCGAGGGGGTTCATTTTACTGTGCTACGGAGGGCACACAGAAGTAGTGGGAAGATAATGTATTTACCACACTAGTTATGGTCCCAACGGAAGATGCAATTATATCAGGAGATCACCTAATAAATCGTGTTGGGTTTCAACGGATCTTGACGTCCGGTCGATGTGTTGGAGTTGTGAAGGACAAATATGATGAGTTATTGGAATGTATATATATGGTATGGAAAAGTCCTTCAACTAATTTATACATATTTAAGGTTGGTTCTTTTCATGGGGTAAGAATCGCCCCCAGAGAATGACGAAGAGTATATGAGTAAATGGGGTAGCTCAGCAGTGTTAAGTCAACATAGCAAAAGAGAAAATTGGCCGTCGATGTTTGTGACAAGCCTACGAAGAGGGCAAGCCGGCCAACGCAACGCTATCTACTAAACTCTATTTTAAGAAAAGGTTCCGAAGACGTCACCCCCGAGATTCTCTACAATATGTAGTATATGTGATCTGAACGGTTGTACCAGGTCACAATGACTGTGTCCAAATATATATGGTCATGAGCAACAAGTTAACTGAGCCTTAAAGGAATTGCTGTGAATGTGGAATTTTGGAGAAATACAATTTTAGGAAAGCACTCAGGCTACACACTCCATTGCAGTTAATATTTATCCTACATGGCCAGCCAGATGTATAGGTCAGGATGTTAGAGGTGGAGGTGAAAATCCTAGAGGTGGAGACCCAGCCATTGATATAATTTTTATGATACGAGGGAGGTCACTACACCAAATGTGGTCATCACACGTATAATTCAGATTGTTATAGACAGAATAATTTTCCCTTAATTTGATTTGGTTTTTGAAAGAAAGTTTAGGCGAGTCCTTTTAACATGCTCCATTCATGAGCGAGCATCGTAATCATCAAATCTACTTAGGGAAATACTCACGTTGAGATATTACATGAGGATAGACATCCCTATTATTAGGTGTTAGTCACTAAAATATCCATGAGGCTAAGAGTGACTTTATATTACTTATTACAGTGGGTTTTGATATAATTTTCGGGATAACTAATTTTTAATCGTTAATTGTACTCCCTATCAGTATGAGGGCTTATTTTATGTCGTGATTATCTTTGACGGACAATTATTGAAAGGAAGAAAGAAAGGAAATGAAAAATTTCAGATGATATGATGTGCAAGCACTGTGATTCAGAGTTGAGGATGAGATCCTCCAATTTTTGGCATAATGTGAAATATTTCTAAGCCGAGCTTCAAGCTGCGGTGGATATCATATGAGGACTGGGTCCTGGTAGTAAGAGTTTATGTGTTTAAAATTCTTCTTTTTATGAAATTAATATTTTCGTATCGCATTCGTAAATAAGAGTCATGCCCGTTAGGACTATTGGACAATTCTTGTATAGTTTCTGTTCATATTTAGCCATTTCTATTTTGAAACCGTTGAGCTTAGCCCTTGAGACGAGCACCAGGTAAGGATAAATATGAAGCATTAATTCGGGAAAATATCACGAGGTCTCCATACCTCATTCTGAGTAAAGTGGGATTTGTAGAATAAGGTATTTGATAACAGGGTTAATTGACGATGTTGTAATTTAAGAACAACTCTTATGGCCAGACTTCAGAGTCATGGAGATGTGCGTACGCGTGAGGTGTTCGTGCCTTATTTAGACTTGTTCGTTGTAGTCTTCATTGTTTACATATTGACATACTCCTGCAGTCATGAGGAACATGCGCAACATCTCAGAGTGACTTTGCAGACTCTGAAGGATAATCAGCTATATGCCAAATTTTCGAAATGTGAGTTCTGGTTGAGTTCGGTAGCATTTTTGGGTCACATTGTATCAGTGGAAGGTATTCAAGTGGAACCAAAGAAGATTGAGGCGATCCAGAATTGGCCTCGACCAGCTTCAGTGACTGAGATCCGGAGTTTCTTGGGTGTTACTACCGTCGTTTTGTAGAGGGGTTTTCTTCTATTGCAGCCCCAATGACCGGGTTGATCCAGAAGGGTGTCCAGTTCCAGTGGTTAGAGGAGTGTGAGGCGAGCTTTCAGAAGCTCAAGACAGCCTTGACCACCGCACCAGTGTTGATACTACCTACAGGTACAGGGCCTTATACAGTTTATTGTGACGCCTCTCATACAGGGCTTGGAGCGGTATTGATGCAGGATGGTAAGGTTATCGCTTATGCTTCGAGGCAGTTAAAGATACATGAGAAGAATTATCCAGTTCATGATCTTCAGTTAGCAGCAGTGGTTCATGCCTTAAAGATCTGGAGGCATTATCTATATGGTGTGACATGTGAGGTGTACACTGATCACAAAAGCCTACAGTACTTGTTCAAACAGAAGGAGTTGAATCTATGACAGCGGAGATGGTTAGAGTTGCTAAAAGACTATGATGTTACTATATTATATCACCCGGTAAGGCCAATGTGGTGGCCGATGCATTGAGTAGAAAGTATGCCAGCATGGGTAGTCTTGCATATGTTCCGGTCAATCAGAGACCATTAGCTCTAGATGTCCAGGCCTTAGCCAACCGGTTCGTGAGATTAGACATTTCTGAGCCTAGCAGAGTGTTAGCCTGCACGGTCGCTCGTTCTTCCTTATTAGAGCATATCCGTGAGAGGCAATTCGATGATCCTCATTTGCGTGAGTTGAGAGATACAGTACAGCGGGGAGGTGCCACTCAGGTAAATCTAGATGATGATGGGGTATTGAAATTGCAGGGTCGAGTTTGTGTACCCAATGTCGAAGGGATTCGAGAGTTGATCTTAGCAGAGGTCCACAGTTCGCGGTATTCTATTCACCCAGGCGCCGCGAAGATGTACCAGGACTTACGGCAGCACTATTGGTGGCGCGAATGAAGAAAGATATCGTTGCGTATGTCGCTCGGTGTCTAAATTGTCAACAGGTGAAATATGAGCACCAGAGACCTGGTGGTGTATTCCAGAGGATTGAAATTCCCGAGTGGAAATGGGAGCGAATCACTATGGACTTCGTTATTGGACTTCCTTTGACTCGGAGAAAATTTGATGCTATTTGGGTCATTGTTGATAGGCTGACCAAGTCAGCACACTTTATTCCAGTATCCGTCTCCTACTCGTCGGAGAGGTTAGCGGAGGTTTACATTAGGGAGATTGTTCGTCTCCATGGAGTGCCGGTATCTATTATCTCTGATCGGGGTACGCAGTTTACCTCGCGGTTCTGGAGAGCGGTCCAGCAGGAGTTAGGTACCCAGGTTCAGTTGAGTACAGCATTTCATCCTCGGACGGATGGCCAGTCCGAGAGGACTATTCAGATTCTAGAGGACATGCTTCGAGCCTGTGTTATTGATTTCGGAGGCTCATGGGACCAGTTTCTACCATTAGCAGAGTTCGCCTACAATAACAGCTACCAATCTAGCATCCAGATGGCTCCGTATGAGGCATTGTATGGTAGGCGATGTCGATCACCAGTTGGATGGTTTGAACCGGGAGAGGCTCGGTTGTTGGGTACATACTTAGTTCAGGAGGCCTTAGATAAGGTCAAGACTATTCAGGAGAGATTGCGTTCAGCTCAGCCTAGGCAAAAGACTTATGCGGATCGTAAGGTTCGAGATGTAGATTTCATGGTTGGTGAACGAGTATTGCTCCGAGTGTCGCCTATGAAGGGCGTGATGAGGTTTGGGAAGAAGGACAAGCTCAGCCCTAGGTATATTGGCCCATTTGAGATTAGCTTATCAGCCGTGCATCTAGTTTTTCACGTATCTATGCTTCGGAGATACCACGGCGATCCCACACATGTGTTAGACTTCGGTACTGTCCAATTGGACAATGACCTATCTTACGAGGAGGAGCCGGTGGCCATTCTAGACTGGCAGGTTCGACAGTTGAGGTCGAAGAGTTATCCTTCTGTGCGTGTTCAGTGGAGAGGTCAGCCTCCCGAGGCATCGACCTGGGAGTCCGAGTCTGATATGCGGAGCCGCTACCCACACTTGTTTCCTGACTCAGGTACTTCTTTCTTTTGTCCGTTCGAGGACGAACGGTTGTCTTAGAGGTGGAGATTGTGACGACCCAAAGGGTCATCACTTATTTTATTAATCATTTCGAGCTTCTGAGGCCTTGAAAACCTCATTCCATGTTGCCTCGATTTACGTGCACAATCCGAGCATGTAGTCGGAAAGATTTTTGTGATAGAAAATATGAATTCTATGAGAAATTTGGATAAAAATGATATTAATATTGATATGGTTGACTTCGGTCAACATTTTTGGTAAACGGATCCGGACCCGAGATTGGATGGTCCCGAGAGGTCCGTAGGAAAATACGGGACTTGGACATGTGTCCGGAGTCGAATTCTGAGGCCTAGAGCCCAAGTTATGAATTTTTATGTGAAATTGTTTTTGATGCAATTATTAAAGGAAATAAATAAATTGACCTTGGTATCGGGCTCGTATTTTGGTTCCGACGCCCGGTACAAGTCTTAAATATTATATATGTGATTTCTGTAAAGTTTGGTGACATTTGGATGTCGTTTGAGATGTTTTGGACCTTGAGTTCCAAGTTAAGAAGTTCTGAAAATCAAAAGTATGAAAATCATGAGCTTGAGGCTCGATTTGATTAAAACGAAGTGATATTGGCGATATGATTGCACGAACACATCCATAATGTGTTTTTGAGGTTATGTGCATATTTGGTTTGGAGCCCCGAGGGCTCGGGTGAACTTTGGATAGGCCACGAGATCAATTTTTCATGTTAGAAGTTGCTGTCTGCAACTGGTCTGCAGAGTTCGCAAATGCGAACAATAGTTCGCAAATGCGAACTCCCCACTATTCTGCAGAGTTCGCAAATGCGAACAATAGTTCGCAAATGCGAACTCCCCCTATTGTGCCTGTGTTCGCAAATGCGAACAATAGTTCGCAAATGCGAACAATAGTTCGCAAATGCGAACTTGACCCTATTGTGCTTGTGTTCGCAAATGCGAGCTATAGTTCGCAAATGCGAACTGGCCACTATTCTGCCTGGGTTCGCAAATGCGAACAATAGTTCGCAAATGCGAACCTCCCCATATTTAGCCTGTGTTCGCAATTGCGAACAATAGTTCGCAAATGCGAACTTCCCACTTTTGCCTTGGCTTCGCAAATGCGAAGAAAAGTTCGCAAATGCGAACTTCCCACCCTTAGCTTATTTTTCAAACTCCAGAAATTGGTCGGGGTTCGCAATTGCGAACCCATGTTCGCAAATGCGAACACAGAGACCTGAAAAATACGAATTTCAGTCATTTCTTCACATTTTACAAAACCAAAACACCCATTTGCGATTCTTCAAGGATTTCTTCTTCATCAAAACGATTGTAAGTCACTTTTTACTTAATTCTTTCAATTCCTAACATCATTAAACATGTTTTTCATAAGAAATCAATGATTTTCATGGTAGAATTCTTGTTTTTGTTGGAAAATAGGGTTTTTCATAAATTGGGGAATTGGACCTCGAATTGAGGTCCGATTTTGAAACAAATCATATATATGAACTCGTGGGGGGATGGGTAATCGGATTTTGGTCCTAACCCCGAGTTCCGACCATGTGGGCCCGGGGTTCAAATTCACTATTCATGGCAGAATGTTGTAAAAGTTGTATTTGGTATTAAGAATTAGTTTGTGGAGTAGAATTGATGATATTAAATCAATTGTGTATAGTTACGGTTGGATTGGAGCCAAATTGAAAGAAAAGACATTTCCACGGATTGGATTGTTCATAAGCATTCGAGGTAAGTGTTTGTTCTATCCTAGCTTGAGGGAATAGGATTATGTGTTATGTGCTATGTGATCGAGTGCGGTGTATGGGCTGTGGTGACGAGCATCCATACACTGACGTCTAGTATGACCGTGAGTCGTTGGAAAATAATTATTTTGAGATATTATTACAGGTGAATTGTTATTGTTCTCCCTTATTGGGACTTGTTGTGAAGATAAACATTGATTGCCCTTGATGGGACGGTTTATGAATTACTATTTCCTTCTTTGCCCTTAACTCTGTGATTGTTATTTGGGTGAGGAAGAGTGATAATGCACGAAGGGTGATGCCGTGCCATGTTTATTTATTTATGCACGAAGGTTAATGCCGTGCCATGTTTATTTATTTATTTATGCACGAAGGATCATGCCGTGCCCTATTATTGAACCATGTACGAAGGATCATGCCGTACCATGGATGTGAGGATGAGAGTAAAAGCACGAAGGGTGATGCCGTGTACTTTATTTGCTTATTTGGTGAGGATGAGAGTAAAAGCACGAAGGGTGATGCCGTGCAACTGTTTGCTATTTCTTGAATTGATATTACTTGTTTTTCCATTATATTTTATTTGGGTGATGGCGTGCAACTATTTGCCATTTCTTGATTTGATATTACTTGTGTTTCCATTATACCTTGTTTTCCTTGTGAACTTATTTGATTGTTATTTGGGTGAGGAAGAGTGATAATGCACGAAGGGTGATGCCGTGCCATGTTTATTTATTGATTATGCACGAAGGATCATGCCGTGCCCTATTATTGAACCATGTACGAAGGATCATGCCGTACCATGGATGTGAGGATGAGAGTAAAAGCACGAAGGGTGATGCCGTGTACTTTATTTGCTTATTTGGTGAGGATGAGAGTAAAAGCACGAAGGGTGATGCCGTGCAACTGTTTGCTATTTCTTGAATTGATATTACTTGTGTTTACATTACACTTTGTTTTTCCTTGTGAAATTATTAACCTGTGGTTAATTGTTGAATTCTTTAAGATATTCCTTATGGTGTTAATACTTGATTATTTCTTGTTATTTTGTGGTACATATATATATATTGAATTGCACAGATTTATGTGGGTGTCTGGTCCTAGGCTTGTCACTACTTCGCCGGGATAGGCCAGGCACTTACCAGCACATGGGGTCGGTTGTGCTGATGCTACACTTCGGTGCGTTTTTGCACAGGTCCAGGTTACGATCAGGAGCAGCAGCAGCAGTAAATAGATTGCGTGGGAGTTGATCACATTTGAGACCGAGGTAGCTTGCAGACGTCCGCAGGCCCGGCGTCTCTTTCTTCATTTATGTTAATAGCTGTAGTCTCATTGTTCCAAGACAAACAGAATTATGTTATATTTCCTTCAGACTTTTATGTGTAGTATTCCATAGTAGTTTGTGAGTTGGTGACTCCACGTCTTGGGTAGAGGATTTCAGTATGATATTCACCTTGTGATTTGTTATTTCCATTTCGATAAAGTATTCCGCATTTATTTAATTAAAATTGTGTTAAAAACAGGATAACATGTATACAGTGGCTTGCCTAGCTACCACGAGTAGGCGCCATCACGATCCCGATGTTGGGGGAAAATCCGGGTCGTGACAGTGACATAGTCCCAGCAAAGCCAAGTAACCAATGACCTTGACTATTTATGTAAATACCTCCAATTCCATATTGCTCCTTCCCCGGTGAACATGACCCATCAATATTTAGCTTACTAAAGGGTGGAACAGGTGGATGCCATTTAATGTAACAAGGAATTAAAGATTGTTTATTATTAATGGCTGAATGTGTCATGAAATAAAATTCAACTGCATTGCTAATAATATGGGACATGTTTAAATAGTAATTTTATGTATTGAAAATACGTTTATTTCTAGCCACCCAAATATGCCATAAGGTGTAAGAAATTAAAATTGTAGATGGTATATAATAAGGAGTAGATACTAAAGAAGTATAAATAAGTTTATGAAGCCAAGTGGTGTTATGAAGATGTTGTATATTAGGAATGGTATTAGTCATAGATATTCCTATATGGTTCCATAAATAATGTGTGACTAGGCAATCAAGTTGTAAATGTTCAATAGTTTCTGCCTCAATATTACATTGATTGCAAACATTTGAAGGAATATACCAATCTTAGCTAAATAGGAAGTAGTAGGTAATCTATTATGAGAGATTAACCAAAGGAAATTTTTTAATTTTGGTGGAATGTTAAGTTTCCAAATCCAATGGTAATTTAGATTATGATCTAATTCATGATGGGAATTTCCTTGCAAAGCACTATATATTGACTTAGTAGTGAACATGCCATTCTCAGTGAGACCCCAATAAATTATATCAGGGATTAGAGGTTTGGTAGGCATGTAAAGATTAGTAATTTGAGACGAAATTGAAGGAGGTAGTTTTTCTAAATACCAAACATTGTTATGATAATAATTAGAAACTAATTTTTTATCTTCATAATTTGGTAAAGGTCCCTGGATATAGTTGCGAATTGTTTGATTAGGATGTAACTACGGATCAGTCCAGAATTTAACATGATGCCCGGTGGAAAGGTTCCATTTAACTCCTAATTGACAGTAGGACCAGGTTGTAGTAATCTGTCTCCATAATCGTGAACCTTGTAGGAGACTTGATTTATGAGATTTTATATTAGCATGCAATAGTACCTGGCCCCATCAAAGATGGGGATTTTGAAATAATCTCCAAGCTAACCCAGCATGTAAAGACTTATTTTTAATACCTAAGTTTTGAATACCTAAACCTCCTTGATAAGTAGGTTTGGTAACTTGGGACCATTTCACTAGATGAATACGCTTTTGTTGTGTAGTAGTACCCCAAAGGAAATTTCTTTGATACTTATTGAGTTCTTTTATTATGTACTCAGGAATTTTGATGTATTGCATTATATGATTTGGCAGATGATTAAGAGTAGAATTGATAAGAGTAATTCTTCCAGCTCTTGAAAGAAAAACTGTTTTCCAGCCTTGCAAAGTATTTTTAAAATTGTCTAAAAGGAATTGAAAGTCTCTTTTACAAGCAAATTTTGTAAACATAGGAAAACCTAAGTATTTACCAAAATTGACTCCCTCTTTTATTTGGAAAAACTTTTCTATTGTTTTTCTTGTGTCTATTTGGCAATTTTTTGAGAAATAAACCTGTGATTTTGTAAAATTAATAGTCTGACCAGAATGATGTGTAAAATCATTAATCACATTAGCAATTTGTATACAAGTACGAGGAGTAATTTGAGCAGTGAGTATTATATCATCCGCAAAAAACAGATGAGATATTTGTGGACCATTTCTTGAAATTGAGATTGGTATCTATTGATTATAATCAACAGCCGTATTGATACGTCTTGAAAACATTTCAAGGCATAGAATAAATAAGTAAGGTGAAAGAGGATCACCTTGCCTAATACCTCTTGTTGGAGTAAAATACTCAGTTGGACTTCCATTTATTAAAATGGAAGTAGTAGTAGTCGTAACACAAGACATAATAATATTGATGATATTAGTGGGAAAATTAAAGGAAACTAAGGTATTTCGAATTAAAGACCATTCTAATTTATCAAAGGCCTTTTCTAGGTCTAGTTTTAATAGCATATTAAGTTGTCGACATTTCCTTTATTGAAAGTAATGTAAAATTTCTTGTGACGACCCGGCCCGTCGTCACGGGAATTACCATCCCGTTATGTTGTAATTTCATGATTTATGCTTTTATATCAGTGTTAGAGTCTATCGGGTGAGTTAGGAGTGAATTGGATTGAAAATGAGGCATATAGCCTTTTTGGAGGAAACTTGAATATAGAAAGTCAACCCGAAGTTGACTATTTAGTTATAGGGCTCGGAATCAGATTTTGATGATTCAGTTAGTTCCGGGAGGTGATTTGTGACTTAGGGGAGCGATCGGAATTGAATTTGGAGGCCCGGTGTAGAAATATGCTTGAATTGGCTAAGGTTGGATTTTGGCGAAATCCGAACGGTAGGTGAGATTTTGATCCGGGGCTCGGAATGGAATTCCGACAATTCCTGTAGCTTCGTTATGTGATTTTGGATATGTTCGCAAAATTTCAGGACATTCGGACGTGGTTTGGTCGGGTTTTTGATTGAATGTGTAATTCGGAAGTTTTGAAGAAACTTAGGCTTGAATCCGTGCGTAATTAGTGATTTTGATGTTTAGGATGGTGTTTTTATGCTTGGTATAAGTTCATATCGTGTTTTGGGGTATGTTGGTGGTTTTCGTTGGGGTCCCAATGGCCTCGGGGTGAATCCGGACCATCATCCGGCATTTGGAAGCAAGAAATGGTGTGACGTAAATTGCAGATCACTGGGCATAAAATAAGCCTTCGCGTTCGCGAAGGCAAGTTATGCATTCGTGTAGGCCGGGGTCGGTGGTCATCGCGTTCGCAAGGGATGGTAATGCGTTCGCGTATGAGGGCGTTGGAACACATCGCGTTCGCGTGGAATTAGGCCGCGATAGCGAAGAAGGAATAGGCAAAGCCACGCGTTCGCGTGAGAGCCTAAGTTCGGAGGCTGGGAAGTTGACCTTCGCGGATGCGTGAAAAAGTGTCGCGTTCGCGATGAAGAAGAGGAATAAGACATTGCGTTAGCGTGAGAGGCGTCGCGAACGCGATGAAGAAAATATGCTGGCAGTGAAGTTAAAACCAGAACTGGTCAGTCGCAGGTTTAATACCCAAAACCTCCATTTTTTAGTTCCAAGAGAAGGTATTGACGGGAGATTGCTGGGAAATCATCGGGGTTTCGTCGGAGGTAAGTTTCGTGGCTTAATTACATCATTAACATGAAATCCTTGGTTAATTCTCTGTAAATGGAAGATTTAAAGGTGGGTTTGAGCCCTAGGCCTAAAATTGAAGAAAAATACTGATTTGAGTGGGCAAATGGAGTCCGATTTTGGTAAATTTTATATGCCTAGACTCGTATTGAGATGAGGGTTCAGAATATGTGACTTTCGTAATTTTTCGAGAAGTGTACCGAAAGTCGGGTTTTGACAACTTTGGGAATTTTGATGTAAATTGAGTTGTATTGATTGGGTGTCGTCCCATTGTTCTAATTTGTTGTGTTTCTACCTGTATTTGATCAGATTCTATGCGTGCGGAGCTTGATTCTCGTGGCAAGGGCATTGCGGAGTAGTCGTTACGCTGTATTGAGGTGAGTAATAGATGTGGGTGATGACCAGCGGGTTCGAAACCCCGGTATACCACTTTGTGACGCTGTATAGCAGCGAGACACGTACTCTCATGTGAGTGCGGGGTCGATTGTGATTGGGGACTATGGCTTAGTCCCACTTGTTAGCACTATGTTATGATATTGGCTATTCTTGAGCCGTCGAACCTCCTTCTCGGATGGCTGCATACTATATATTGTGATATTGGCCACTCTTGAACCGAGGAACCCCTTCTTGGGTGGTCGAGTATACTTGTGGGCCGTGAGCCACTTATTGGATCCCGCGAGGATCGTTATCATTGTCTTATCATATTGACATGTTAGTTACTACCAGTCCGTAGCTATTTCTCGTTATCATGCTATTTCCAATCTCCGGAACTTGGTATTACTTGTTTTCCAACCGAAAAATGATAAAAAGGTTTTCAAAACTACTTTTGAGCTCGCGAGGCCGTATTTGCATATTAGCCGACCGGTAGTGGATCGGGCCTGCACGCCGCAGCAGATATATATGTTGGATCGGACCGCACGCCGTAGCAGTATATATGTTGGATCGGATCGCACGCCGCAGATGATATTGTGCTTGGGTCGTAGGGGCCCCTCCGGAGTCCGAACCCCTACAGGTGAGCACGGGTACCCAAATTAGATCAGAGCTACGCGCCGTAGCGGTCATATCATGCATTGCATTGCATTTAGCTACATCTCATAGTTGTTATATCGTTTTGCTGGTACTTGTTGGTACAGGTACAGTCGATATTGATTCCGTGACAGGGTATTTGATTACAGCCTTTACATAGTGCTTTATTGCGGATTTCTTATCCGCGCTGTCTTACCCTTGTTTATTACCACTGAGTCTGGCAGTACTCATTTTACTCCCTGCACTTTGTGTGCAGATCCAAGTACCTCTCAGCAGTAATCTGGTAGCTGTTCGAGGCAATTTTTGTGGGATATACGAGGTAGCTGCAGAGTCCGCAGGACCCGATATTCCTTCCTACTGTCTTCTGATCCTGTATTACTTTTACTTTCCGCACTTGGAATCTTGTAAACCATTATCACACTTTTGTTCATTAGAGGCTCATGACTCTTGACCCTTCGGTCTATGGGAGTTGGCACGTGTTGGGATTTGGTTCCCTGTTTTTAATATGTATCTATCACCGTTGAATTATTCTGTTATGCTTAAATTGGATAAAGTGAGCTTATGGCTCCGTGATTGTTGTTAATTGGTCAGGCTGGCCTAGGAGTCTGCTGGGCGCCATCATGACCGGATTTGGGGTCGTGACAAGTTGGTGTGAGAGCCTAGGTTTACTAGGCCTCATGAGTCTTGAGCCGGTTAGTAGAGTTTTGTGGATCGGTACGGGGACGCTTGTACTTATCCTCGGGAGGCTGCGAACCTTTAGGAAACACTTCACTTTTCTTGAACTCTGTCGTGCGATCTTGTTGTTCCGAGAACCGAACTTCTATATTCTATTCTCTCGCAGATGGCAAGAATGCGAGCATCGGGACGAGATGGACGACCTCCATTGCCACCTGTTAGAGGCCGTGGGCGCGGTCGTGCTGAGGCGGAGGTAGGGCGGTCGAGGCGGTGCTAGCCGACCACCCCGTTGTACCGGCTCGGGAGCAGCCCCGCGTGGTTGATGCTCCAGCAGCCCCGGCTCAGGCCCAAACTGTATCTATTGCTATTCCCGGTCTTCGGGAGACTCTTACTCGGATATTATCGGTGTGTTCCGGTCTGGCTCGGGTAGTTTCGGCTACCGCCACCGTAGCGACATCTTAGACAGGGGGTGGTCGGTAGACCCCTGCAGCTCATACACCCGAGTAGGTTGTTCGGGCATTTCAGACGCTAGAGGTGGTCCCCGCTCGGTGGTTGCACCGGTTATTCCTCCAGCCGCACCAGCTCCAGCCCCAGAGCATATGGTTCAAGTTATGCCCGACGACGAGCAGCGTCGTCTTTGAGAGATTTGGTAGACTTGAGCCACCCTATTTTAGTGGCGTTGAGGGCGAGGATGCCCGGGGTTTCTTGGACAAGTGTCAGAGGATGTTGCGGACGGCTGGTATTCTTGAGTCCAGCGGTCCCGCATTTGATTGGTGGGAAGAGTTTGAGAGGTGTAGGCCTGTGGGAGCAGCACCTCTCACATGGCAGCAGTTCTCTACTCTCTTTCTAGAGAAGTATGTACCTCAGTCTCGTCGCGAGGAGCTACGTCGCTAGTGGTTGGTTCAGGGCGACATGTCTGTGACCCAGCATGAGCTTAGATTCACACAGTTGGCTAGGCATGCCACATGGATGATCCCTACTGATAGGGAGAAGATCAGGAGGTTCATTGATGGCCTCAACTACTCTATCCGCATTCTTATGACCAGAGAGCGAGTTCTGTCATCATCTTTTGAGCAGGTTGTTGATATGGCACGCTCCATTGAGGCGGATCGTCGCCGAGAGAGAGAGAGAGGAGCGGGAGGCTAAGAGGCTTCGTAGTTCTGGCAGTTTCAGTGGTGCTCCATCTAGAGGGCATTCCCAGCAGGGCAGAGGTCACTCATCTAGACCTTCTCATTCAGGTCGCCCAGAGCAGAGCGGAGGTTCTTATGGTCGTGGTCGACAGGGGTTTCAGCAGGGTCAGTCATCACTTAGTGCCCTTCCAGACCAGAGTGCAGCACCTACTTCTTCAGCTTAGGGTTCTTCTGCGGTGAGGGGTTCCCTTCAGTCCCCTTCTCCAGCACCGGGTGCATGTTATGAGTGTGGTGAGTTTGGCCACATGAGGAGACAGTGCCCTCGACTCCGTAGGGACAGGACTCAGCAGAGGGATCAGCCCTCCTCTTCAGCACCATCTCAGCCTAGTAGAGGTGGAGGTCAGTCTTCTCGTGGTCGCCCAGAGGCGAAGAGAGATCTGGTGGAGGCCAGGCATGGTTCTATGTACTTCCTGACAGGCGTGATGCATTTGCCTCCGATGCAGTGATTACAGGTATCATTTCTGTCTGTCACAAAGATGCCTCTGTTCTATTTGATCCAGGGTCCATATATTCTTACGTGTCCTCTTATTTTGCACATCATTTGAGTGCGACTCGTGGTAGTCTTGATTTACCTGTTCATGTATCCACGCCCGTGGGTGATACGATTATTGTGGATCATGTCTATAGATCCTGTGTTATATCTATTGGGGGTCTGGAGACCCAGGCAGATTTGTTATTGCTGGGGATGGTGGACTTTGATGTTATATTGGGTATGGACTGGTTGTCTCCGTACCACGCTATATTGGACTGTCATGCTAAGATAGTTACGTTGGCCATTCCTGGTATTTCTCGGATCGAGTGGCGGGGTTCGACTGATTTCGTCCCTAGCCGTGTTATTTTGTTCTTAAAAGCTCAAAAGATGGTTGAAAAAGGGTGTTTATCGTACTTAGATTTTGTGAGAGATGTGGGATCTGAGTCTCCTAGCCTTGATTTTGTACCTGTTGTGTGGGATTTTCCATATGTATTCCCCTCAGAACTGCCGGGCATGCCGCCGGACAGAGATATTGATTTTGGCATTGACTTGGTGTCGGGCACTCAGCCCATATCCATTCCTCCTTATCGGATGGCACCAGCTGAGTTGAAAGAGCAGCTTCAAGAGCTTCTGGATAAAGGTTTCATCCACCCTAGTGTGTCCCTGTGGGGTGCGCCAGTGTTATTTGTTAAAAAGAAAGATGGTTCCATGCGAATGTGTATTGATTATAGGCAATTGAACAAAGTGACAGTGAAGAACAAGTACCCTCTACCGCGCATAGATGATTTGTTTGATCGGTTACAGGGTGCGAGGGTGTTTTCTAAGATCGATCTTCGTTCAGGCTATCATCAGCTGAAGATCAGGGACTCGGATATTATGAAGACTGCATTCAGGACCCGATATGGTCACTATGAGTTCCTTGTGATGTATTTTGGGCTGACCAATGTCCCAACATCATTTATGCATCTGATGAACAGTGTGTTCAGGCCCTATTTGGATTCATTTGTGATTGTGTTCATTGATGACATTCTAGTCTACTCCCGTAGTCAGGAGGAGCATGCTCAGCATTTGAGTATTGTGTTGTAGAGATTGAGGGAGGAGAAGCTATATGCTAAATTCTCTAAGTGCGAGTTTTGGCTCGAGTCCGTAGCATTTCTGGGACATGTGGTGTCTCGTGATGGTATTCAGGTTGATCCGAAAAAGATAGAGGCGGTACAGAGTTGGCCTAGACCGTCCTTAGCTACAGAGATCAGGAGTTTTCTTGGCTTGGCGGGATATTATCGCCGGTTTGTTCGGGGATTTTCATCCATTGCTTCTTCATTGACTAAATTGACCCAGAAGGGTGCACCATTCATGTGGTCGGATGAGTGCGGGGAGAGCTTTCACAAGCTCAAGACAGCTTTGACCACAACTCCAGTGTTAGTATTGCCATCAGCTTCAGGTTCATATACTGTTTATTGTGATTCCTCGAGAGTGGGGATATGTTGTGTGTTGATGCAGGAAGGTAAGGTGATTGCTTATGCTTCTCGGCAGTTGAACCCACATGAGAAGAACTATCCTGTTCATGATTTGGAGCTAGCCGCCATTGTTCATGCCTTGAAAATTTTGAGGCACTATTTGTACGGCGTGTCTTGTGAGGTGTATTCCGACCATCGTAGTCTCCAGCACTTGTTCAAACAGAAAGATCTTAATTTGAGACAGCGGAGATGGCTTGAGTTGCTTAAGGATTATGACATCACTATATTATATCACCCGGGGAAGGCCAATGTGGTGGCCGATACTTTGAGCCGGAAGGCGGTTAGTATGGGGAGCTTGGCATATATCCCAGCCGAGGAGAGGCTGTTTGCTTATGACGTTCAGGTGCTAGCCAATCGGCTAGTGAGGTTAGATATTTCGGAGCCCAGCCGGGTATTGGCTTGTGTTGTATCTCGGTCATCTCTATATGATCGTATTCGTGAGCGCCAGTATGATGATCCACATTTGGCTGTCCTTAGGGACAAATTTTAGCATGATGATGCTAGAGATGTCACCATTGATAGTGAAGGTGTATTGAGGATGCAGGGCCGGATATGTGTGCCTAATGTTGATGGCCTTCGTGAGTTGATTCTGGAGGAGGCCCATAGCTCGCGGTATTCTATCCATCCAGGAGCCGCGAAGATGTATCAAGATTTAAAACAATACTATTGGTGGAGAAAGATGAAGATGGACATTGTCAGATATGTAGCACGGTGCCTCAATTGTCAGCAGGTTAAGTACGAGCATCAGAGGCCCGGTGGCGTATTTCAGCGCATTGTTATTCCTGAGTGGAAATGGGAGAGGATCACCATGGACTTTGTTACCGGACTCCCTCGGACGGCGAGGAAGTTTGATTCTGTATGGGTGATTGTGGATAGACTGACCAAGTCAGCTCACTTCATTCCAGTTAGTACTACCTACTCATCGGAGCGGTTGGCAGCGATCTTTATTCGGGAGATTGTCCGATTGCATGGGGTTCCAGTGTCTATCATATACGACAGGGGTACTCAGTTCACTTCTCAGTTTTGGAGAGCATTCCAGCGAGAGATGGGTACGCGGGTTGAGTTGAGCACCGCATTTCACCCCCAGACAAACGGACAGTCTGAGCGCACTATTCAGATCCTGGAGGATATGTTGCGAGCATGTGTGATTGACTTTGGTAGTTTGTGGGATGAGTTCTTATCACTTGCTGAGTTTGCCTACAACAACAGTTATCAGTCAAGTATTCTGATGGCCCCGTACGAGGCATTGTATGGCGGACGATGTAGATCCCCCGAGGGATGGTTTGAGCCTGGTGAGGATAGATTTATAGGGACTTAGTTTGTTCAGGATGCTTTGGATAGAGCAAAGTTGATCCAGGAGAGGCTTCATACAACACAGTCTTGCCAGAAGAGTTATGCGGACCGCAGAGTTCGGGAGTTGTCTTTCATGGTTGGTGACAGAGTATTGTTGAAGGTTTCGCCCATGAAGGGTGTCATGAGGTTCGGGAAGAAGGGAAAGTTGAGTCCCAGGTACATTGGTCCTTTTGAGATACTCAGGAGGGTTGGAGAGGTGGCATATGAGTTGGCCTTGCCGCCTAGCTTATCTAGCGTTCATCCGGTATTCCATGTGTCTATGCTCCGGAAGTACATTGGAGATCCGTCTCATGTATTAGACTTCAGTACCATTCAGCTTGATGGTGATCTATCCTATGATGTGGAGCCTATTGCTATTTTGGGTCATCAGGTGAGAAAATTGAGGTCTAAGGAGATTGCATCAGTTAAGGTTCAGTGGAGAGGTCGACCCATGGAGGAGGCCACTTGGGAGATCGATCGGGAGATGCGGAGCAGATATCCTCACTTGTTTGAGACTTCAGGTATGTTTCTTGACCCGCTCGAGGACGAGCGTTTGCTTAAGAGGGGGAGAATATGACGACCCGGCCCATCGTCACGGGAATTACCACCTCGTTATGTTTTAATTTCATGATTTATGCTTTTATATCAGTGTTAGAGTCTATCGGGTGAGTTAGGAGTGAATTGGATTGAAAATGAGGCATATAGCCTTTTTGGAGGAAACTTGAATATAGAAAGTCAACCTGGAGTTGACTATTTAGTTAGAGGGCTCGGAATCGGATTCTGATGATTCGGTTAGTTCCGGGAGGTGATTTGTGACTTAGGGGAGCGATCGGAATTGAATTTGGAGGCCCGGTGTAGAAATAGGCTTGAATTGGCTAAGGTTGGATTTTGGCGAAATCCGAACGGTAGGTGAGATTTTGATCCTGGGGTCGGAATGGAATTCCGACAATTCCTGTAGCTTCGTTATGTGATTTTGGATATGTTCGCAAAGTTTCAGGACATTCGGACGTTGTTTGGTCGAGTTTTTGATTGAATGTGTAATTCGAAAGTTTTGAAGAAACTTAGGCTTGAATCCGTGCGTAATTGGTGATTTTGATGTTTAGGATGGTGTTTTTATGCTTGGTATAAGTTCGTATCGTGTTTTGGGGTATGTTGGTGGTTTTCGTTGGGGTCCCGGGGGCCTCGGGGTGAATCCGGACCATCATCCGGCATTTGGAAGCAAGAAATGGTCTGCTGTAAATTGCAGATCACTGGCCATAAAATAAGCCTTCGCGTTCGCGAAGGCAAGTTACGCGTTCGCGTAGGCCGGGGTCGGTGGTCATCGCGTTCGCGAGGGATGGTAACGGGTTCGCATATGAGGGAGTTGGAATGCATCGCGTTCGCGTGGAATTAGGCCGCGATCGCGAAGAAGGAATAGACGAAGCCACGCGTTCGCGTGAGAGCCTACGCGTTCGCGTAGAGGAAAAGTCCGGAGGCTGGGAAGTTGACCTTTTCGAATGCGTGAAAGAGTGTCGCGTTTGCGATGAAGAAGAGGAATAAGGCATCGCGTTCGCGTGAGAGGCGTCGCGAACGCGATGAAGAAAATAGGCTGGCAGTGAAGTTAAAACCAGAACTGGTTAGTCGCGGGTTTAATACCCAAAACCTCCATTTTTGAGTTCCAAGAGAGGGTATTGACGGGAGATTGCTGGGAAATCATCGGGGTTTTGTCGGAGGTAAGTTTTGTGGCTTAATTACATCATTTTAACATGAAATCCTTGGTTAATTCTCTGTAAATGGAAGATTAAAGGTGGGTTTGAGCCCTAGGCCTAAAATTGAAGAAAAACACCGATTTGAGTGGGCAAATGGAGTCCGATTTTGGTAAATTATATATGCCTAGACTCGTATTGAGATGAGGGTTCAGAATATGTGACTTTCGTAATTTTTCGAGAAGTGTACCGAAAGTCGGGTTTTGACAACTTTGGGAATTTTGATGTAAATTGAGTTGTATTGATTGGGTGTCGTCCCATTGGCCTAATTTGTTGTGTTTCTACTATATTTGATCGGATTCTACGCGTGCGGAGCTTGATTCTCGTGGCAAGGGCATTGCGGAGTAGTCGTCGCACCGTATTGAGGTGAGTAATAGATGTGGGTGATGACTAGCGGGTTCGAAACCCCGGTATACCACTTTGTGACGCTGTATAGCGGCGAGACACGTACTCTCTTGTGAGTGCGGGGTCGATTGTGATTGGGGACTATGGCTTAGTCCGACTTGTTGGCACTGTGTTATGATATTGGCTATTCTTGTGCCGTCGAACCTCCTTCTCGGATGGTTGCATACTATATATTGTGATATTGGCCACTCTTGAGCCGATGAACACCCTTCTTGGGTGGTCGAGTATACTTGTGGGTCGTGAGCCGGTTATTGGATCCCGCGAGGATCGTTATCATTGTCTTATCATATTGACATGTTAGTTACTACCAGTCCGTAGCTATTTCTGTTATCATGCTATTTCCAATCTCCGGAACTTGGTATTACTGTTTTCCAACTAAAAAATGATAAAAAGGTTTTCAAAACTACTTTTGATAAAAAGTGTTTTCAAAACTAGTTTTGAGCATGTGAGGCTGCATTTGCATATTAGCTTATGTTGGATCGGACTGCACGCCGCAGTGATATTGTGCTTGGGCTGTAGGAGTCCCTCCGGAGTCTGAACCCCTAGAGTGAGCACGGGTACCCAAATTGGATCGGGCTACGCGCCGTAACGGTCATATCATGCATTGCATTGCATTTACCTACATCTGCTAGCTGTTATACTGTTTTGCTGGTACTTGTTGGTACAGGTACAGTCGATATTGATTCTGTGACAGGGTATTTGACTACAGCTTTACATAGTGCTTTATTGCGGATTTCTTATCTCGCTGTCTTACCCTTGTTTATTACCACTGAGTCTGGCAGTACTCATTTTACTCCCTGCACCTTGTGTGCAGATCCAGGTACCTCTCAGCAGTAATCTGGTAGCTATTCGAGGCGACTTTTGTGGGATATACGAGGTAGCTGCAGAGTCCGCAGGACCCGATATTCCTTCCTGCTGTCTTCTGATCCTGTATTACTTTTACTTTCCGCACTTGGAATCTTGTAAACCATTATCACACTTTTGTTCATTAGAGGCTCATGACTCTTGACCCTTCGGTCTATGGGAGTTGGCACGTGTTGGGACTTGGTTCCCCGTTTTTAATATATCTGTCACTGTTGAATTATTCTCTGTTATGCTTAAATTGGATAAAGTGAGCTTATGGCTCCGTGATTATTGTTAATTGGTCAGGCTGGCCTAGCAGTGTGCTGGGCGCCATCACGACCGGATTTGGGGTCGTGACATTTCTTGAACAATTAAAGCATTATGAGCAGCTCTCATATTTTTGATGAAGCTATATTGTGTAGGAGAAACTAACTTATCAAGAAAAGGCTTAATTCTATTTACCAGAATTTTTGTTATTAATTTATAAATAGTATTGCATAAGCTAATAGGTCGGTATTGAGAAATAGTTGAAGCAGTATCATGTTTAGGAATGAGACAAATGAAAGTGTTATTAATAGAAGATTCAATACAGGAGTTTTTAAACACACTGTGACAAAATATTTTTATTGAATCCCCTATTATGTTCCAGTAATTTTGATAGAAGTAAGGATGGAGTCCATCCGACCCAGGAGCCTTCACGGGTTGAAAAGAATGAATAGCCGTTATTATTTCCTCATCTTTTAATGGTTGGGATAGAAGTAGTTTGTCACTATATGTGAGAACATTATTTGGAAGAACTGATGTGGTAGGTATTGAAGTAGTCATATTAGTAGTGAATAAATTATCAAAGAATTTGATAATATGATTATTGATTTGAATAGGATCATTTATCCAATTTTCCCCTTGATCTTGGATATTAGTAATCCTATTTTGTCTTCTATGATTAAGAGTGGATAAGTAAAAAAACTTTGTATTAGCATCCCCACTGTTAAGCCAATTTACACGTGATTTTAATTTCCAAAAATCATCTTCTAAAATTAGAATATGCTTATAATCAAGAATAAGATATTGTTCTAATTTTTGTAAAATATTACTCGTAGGATAGTGGATTGATGCTTGAATACCGCCTAGTCTGGCTAAAATATTACGTTTGCGTTTAGAAATATTACCAAAAGTAGATCTATTCCAATCAGTTGCTAATTTAGTAAAATTTGTTATAGCAGGAACTAATTGAGTATTATCTAACCAAGCCTGTTTAATCACATTCGAAAAAGTAGGATGTGATGCCCAAATTGTTTCAATTCTAAAAAGAGTTTTCCTAGCAAGAGTCATATGATGTAAATCAATTTTAATAGGACAGTGATTAGAATGAGTTCGAGGAAGATGAGTAACCAATGCTTCCGGAAAATTATTAAGCCAGCCATAATTTGCAACAACACGATCAATACGTTCTAATATGTTAGCAGAATTATGTCTACCATTAGTCCAAGTATAACGACTACCTCCACTAACAGAAAGTCAGAGTAGTACAAAAACTGGAAACATAATTGACGGGCTAAAACAAATCTGATGTTATTGAAATCACATATTTAAAGCCTAAGGTATGTCATAGTTTTGGCTAAACAAGCTCCAAAAGTTGAAAATTTTCATTTATAACAGCCTTCAACTTAATGCCTTTTGATAGAAGAACCTTATCATGTTTATCTCTACCAAAGAAAAGCCAAACAACCTTCCAGTTTAAACATAAATTCCAGATTGCTATCAGCCTGACAATAGTAACAGGCAACCACAAGTAATTATAAGTACAAGGATAATTAGTTTATTCACTTATTCGTTTCCTCTTTATCATATGAGGAACGTCTATATCACATATATCAGTTGGTGCTATATGTGTGCATGTTCGGGAGAAGATGTGGATCACCCCTCTTATAACATTGTTAAGTAGCTACACACTTGTGGTGGGAGGTTATGAATTGGTTCGGAATACAATGGGTAATGCCGAGCACAGTAAAGGAGGCACTATACAAATGGGCCTTTAGAAGAAGCAAGAGAAGACACAGGGCATGAGATGTCACCACTAGCTCTTATGTGGGTAATATGGAACAGAGGAATAAGAGAGCATTTGAAAGGGCTAAAGATTTTGTACTATGCGAGGAGTAGCCTCGTGGGTGTAGTTTCCTTTGGGTGCACCCATGAGGTTTTTGTATGAATAGATGACTGTGTCCACTTCGGTACTAAACGATATTTTGGTGTAGGTCTCTTTACTTTTTAGTACACTTCTTGTATACGGGGATTTCCCCAACATTAGTAAAATTAGTTACCTTATCAAGAATTGTCCACAAAATTTCGCCATCATAACAGTTCCTTTACGTTGTTTACAGAGAACCATAAATTAATCTACAAGAATGTGTTTTCCAACATTATAGATCTCCACTGCAATAATCTCAACTTTCATCTACAACTCTACATTTTTTGATAGCAAAGAGATAAGCTCCACTCATAAATAAATCATATAGCTTGGGGTATAAAGACTGAAGAAGATGCCAACCTGCCAAAGAGATCTGCAACCTCCTCACATTCATGTGCATTATAGAACCAGATACCATTGACTTCTTGGGCTGCATTGCGATACAACAGATATGGAACTTGAACCTCAAATTCAAAGTCTCCCAAGAGATCTTCCACCATATTTTCTGCTTCATATAAAACAGGAAAGCTTCATGCAAGAAACAAATATCACAACTTTTACAAAATAACCTAATATTCACAAGGCCAATAGAGGAAATATTTTTTAAATTATGTTTTTGTCTGAGTGTCACACCTCCTTTTGGCGCGCCCCCTACCCGGGGTAAAATACGGGCGAGGGAGTTTTTTCTAAATTTAAGTGACAATATTCGAAACGGGATTATTCCATTTAGTTCAGAGTCGCCACTTGGAATAAATTATGGTGTCCCAAGTCACCATTTCATTTAAATCCCAAATCGAGGAAATTTTGACTTTCCAAATGAAGTCTACGGACCAGAAATTCTAAGTAAGGAATTCTGTTGACCCGGGGAAGGTGTTAGGCACCGCGGATCCCGTGGTTCTAGCACGGTTGCTTCAACTATTATAAATAGCTAAAAGTATCTGATTTTATACATGTTTATAAATTACGTGCTCTAATTAAAACTTTAAACCGCTTTAATGATTCAAAAACATTACAAAAAAAGGAACAAACAGAACCTAGTTACGACTTAGATTCGGTCTCTTGACAGATATGCGAATCAAAATGTACCTGGATCTTTTACTTCAAACTATACCAATTAAAGTGATTGCTAGACTAAACAAAAATTCAATTTATCTAAAGATGTACAATTTTGTTATTTTTAATTAAATCCTGTACAAAATGATATCTTATTTCGTAATTTGTCGACTTAGGGCCGGAGATTGAACAAAAAGGGTATAAACTAATGGAAAATTGATCAAAACATTGCGAAGTAGAAATAATTCACCATGGTTCATTATTAGACGTGAGGTTGTTCACTTTGGATTTCACTATCCTCAATCCGATGTTAATTGATGAAATTGAAACTATGCGATTAAAGTCGAACTGGCATTGGCATCTAAAATATTGCCTACTTATCTTGTTTGCTTAAACTACAAATGGATTTTAAGGAAAAAATCAAATGAAGAAATTCGAAAATGATTCAAACCACCTTATATTAATAGCTAACATAAATCAAACTAACACTTTAAATATGCTTAAACTACTTGACTTTAACAAATTACCTATTTAAAGTATCAAAGAGAATCCCAATCCGAACTAGCCAAAAATTTTTATGTACGCGAATCTGAATATTAACAGGAACTAAACAAACGTGAATGAAAACTAGTGTCTATTTTTTTTTTTTGATTTGGCATAAAAAAAAAAAAACTAGTGTCTATTTTTAAAACAATAGTCCGAAGAAAGTCCTAGTTTACAACAAAAGATAATACGAACCTAACATATGTTGTTTTAAAGTAGACATGCTGAAAAACAAGAATTAAGCAGACATACGAATTATGTATGCTCTTGACCCCTCAATGATTAACAGTACAATTTCTATTTCAACTAATAGTCCTTAATTTAATAAATAGCTAACATGATCGCTTATGTAATGGCTTCAAACAACAGGATTCAAAGTGATCTTTCATTTCATTTCTAGTACAAGAATGGACAAACCCAAATGATGTGTACCTGGAAGTAGAATCGAGCAAATGGAGGAGTTAGCAGCAGAACAGTATGCAGCAAACAAACCAAAGACAAACTAACAGCACAACAGTAGCAAATCCCAGCAAGAAATCCAAGAGAAAACAGAAACAAAGACAACCAACAAACCCAAGGATGATTTGAAACCAAAACAAAGAATCCAGAAAACCAAGAGAGCAAAACAGAATAAGCTTAAGTGAAGAAACTGGTGGTTTTTATGAATTAAAGCAACAAAGCAGGTTTTGATTCCAGCTAAAGAAACTGCTGAATGTCTCTCAAAGCAGTCTAAGATTTTGTATTGGAATAAGTGTAAAATCAGTTTCCAAATGTGTATAAAATCTGTTTCTTTTCAAGTGTAAGAATATCTGAAAATCATCTCTTATTCAAAAGGTATCTGGATATGAAAAGAAACTTGTTCTTTCAAGGATGTGAGTCCTAAAATCTGTTTTCTAGGGCCCTTTTATAGCCAACTTAACAGAACTTTAAACTTCCTCAATATTCAAACTTACTGCCTCCCTCTTTAGCACATGGGCACCTTTAACTTTTAAAGCATTTTCCCCATGCTTGTTCTGATTTTCCAGTCTTTAAAACACTCAGCAAAATTAAAAAAAAACTAATTACTGCCCTGATATTCTCTGATTCCTCCACATAAGTTTGTCTAAGGGTGGGTTCTAATAACTAAACAAATCCTAAAGGCAAAACAAAATGGAAAGTACTGCTGTCCAGCAGGTTTCAACAACCCCTTCTCATGTGCAATGCACTCTTTCACTCAGCTGTTACTTTTCTGATTTGTAATTTGAGATTAAACAACTATATCCAATATAATCCTATTTGAAATCACAAAAGGCTACAATCCAACAGTGAATTCGGATCAAATTACAACTCTAATTTCTGTCCCAAATTTCTAACAAACAAACCTACGACACTAATCGACGACATTCGATTAAACGATTACGACATGTATAATCGATAACAAACTAATCGATAAAATACTGATTCAAACACTCTCGACCAAAACAGGTAAAAATGCAGAATTAATTTATTCGACGATATTAATCGAAGTGAATTCCTATCTTATAACAACATATTTACACTCAAATAAACAGAAATAAAGCGACCAAATAAAAGGTCTTCGAGAAGGATAGAACAGAAAGAACAAAAACTAATGAACAAAAAATGAAAATAATAATTAAACTATACTGATCATACAAAACAAATAAAAATTGAAAAAGGAAATGGAAATACCTTAAGAGAGGAATTTGGAACGAACATCATTGTGACAATCTCGGATTTGACTTGAGATTGGATTTGGAAATCAAATGGACCTTAATTGAAATGTTTTCCAACGAAAACATCTCAATTAAAGACTATTAATAATCCAATTCCTTTTAATTTTAATTGGAGGCCCGGATTTGGATTTTTAGGGTTCTTGGGGTCGGGATTTAGGGTTTGACTAGTTCCGGTCAGATTCGAAAGAAACGGGGCATGGATTCATGGAGGGAACAGTCTGGTGGTGGTGTGGAGTCAATTTAGGGCGATTCAGGGTAAGTTGGGTTTTAACTCGAATCTTCGATTGAAGATTCGAGGAGTTCTGTTTTTGATTCGAGATGAAACAGGCTCGGGGTTGGAATAGGGGATCTTAGAGGTTCAGGGGTGTAAATTTGGGAGGGATTGGAGGCTGACCGCACCGTGGGCGATTTCCGGCGGGCGGTCAGCGGTGGCATGGGGTGGCGGCGTGAAGGTGTCTCTAGGTTTAGAGAGACGAAAAGAGGGGAAATGAGATGGGTCTAAGGGTTTGTGGGGTGTTTGAGTATATTGAAATAGGCTAATTAATCTGGGCCGTTGGATGAAGTAGCATCAACGGTCCAGATTAAAAATGGGAAATGGGGCGGGTCCGTTGGGTTGGACTGGGTCAAAAATGGTTTGGGCTTGGGTTCTAAAGCTGGCCAAATTTCGAACTCTTCTCTTATTTTTCATTCTCTTTTCTTTTTCCTTGTTTTATTTCGAGAATTAAAACTAAAAATCATAATTTTAATTACAAAATAAATTAAACCATCACAAATACTAATTAACTCTAAATAGTAATTTTTCACAAACAATTAAATATCAAACCACACAATTTTGACTAAAAATGCAAAGACACCCAAAATTACTTAATTAAATTCTAAATTCAAATGCAATATATATATATATATATATATATATATATATATATATATATATATATATATATATATATATATATATATATATATATATATATATATATATATATATATATTTTGTATTTTAACAAACAAACATGTATGGACAAAAATACGAATAATAATTAAGAAAATCAAACAAAATTCAAGAAAATCACGCACAACACAAAACTATTCTATTTTTGGATTTTGAGAGTAATTCTCATGCAGTGCAAAAATCACGTGCTCGCACTCAGAATCATGACCACCAAATTGAGAAGTGTAAACTTAGATGTCAAAAAAAAGTATTCATAAGAAGCACTACTTTCAAAAATCATAAAATGAACAAAGAAAAAATAAAGAATTCTAAAGGTTCTCCCCTATGAATTTGAAAAAGAGAGGCCCCGCACAATATTATTAGAAGAAGAAATGGGATTACACCTGTATTCCTCCAGTTCATAACAATAAACTGGAACCTTGGCTGAGAATTCCTAAAACAACATAACCAACAATAATGATATCTGGTTATCCAACCTCCTTATAGGCACACAAACCAATAAAAACCATCAGGATCCCAATTTATAACATGGAAAAGAACCTATAAAGCCAAGGAAAACCATCTAATAATTATATAATATCTGCACAGCGTTAACAGTTTCTGACAAAGCTGAATCAGAAACAAAATGTTTCACAAGGTACCAGAAATTTCTTTATAAATCTTAAACATAAAATAGGCTGCTGTGATCTGCGAGCTGAACCAGTCTGACTCACTGTGGGGGTGGGAGGAGGGGACCAAGCCTAACCCACCGACCTCCATTCCATGGGAATCTAGTCGGTGAGCCACACAGTACAAGGCCCATGGGCAGATCAGAAGTTCAAAAGGAGGAAAAGAAAAGACAAAATATTGAAGTGGCAACAGTTAGTTAGATTCTCTGCTATTAGAAATTACAAGAGTAAGGGTGAGCGGTTAAAAATGCTCTCTCCATTGGGAAATGTGCCAAGTTTCTCCTCTTCCTCCCAAAAAAAAAATCCCAAAACTCCGACATAGCCTTTTCCGATGAAGCACCTATCTTTGCCTAGCTGAGTAATATAGATTTCAACAGCTATGGGAGGCTTATCAGAGTGGAATCTATCTTAAGGGGAATATAAGGCTGCAATCATTATTCCAGAAAGCAGTTACAATAAAGGATGGGGAGACATAGCAAGGAAGATACAACGCTATTTAGGGACATATGTGGACCCAAGATTTTATCTTGCCCACAAGTTCAGGTCCTATATGGAAGCTGCTAAGATTACTCGATGGCCATCAGAAATCAGTACTGCGGCAGGGGAAAAGCAGGGTCCAATGGTGGAGGAAATTGGTAATGAAACTTTCTTGTCAAAGTGTCTCGTAGGCCAATTTAACGACCCCAACTTTAGCCCAAACTCGGTGGTGATTAAAAAATGGTTCGCTGGCATGTCACAGCTGGGCTAAGAGCCACACCGATCACCAACAATCAGTTTCTGTTCGAGTTTCCATCCATGTATAAGCAAACAGAGTCATAGTTGGTGGCTTTTTTGGAATGGAAGGAGATTGTCCCGAGAATGGCCGGAACAGTAATGACAAGGAAAAAATCAGAGCATAGATGGGTGAGAGCTTTCGGAATCCCACTCCATGCATGGACTTCAAATACATTCAAATTCATGGGCGAGAAGTGTGGCGGTTTCGTCGGAATTGATGAGGATACCAAGCATAAAGTGCATCTGTTCCGGGCTGGTATTTGTGTGAAGAATAGCAAGGATGAACTTCCAAAAAAAGGAAGACCAGGGCTTCCAAATTTCATTATTAGAAGACCATTTTGCTAAAATCAGGCCGGCCGGAGCTTCTTCATTTGGCGGCGCAAAAGTGTCACATGCACAAGGTGGTACCTCGAGCCTTGCACCAAGAGCAGCAGTCACCTCACGTGGGAGGAAACCCTACCTGCTTTAATTTGAAAAATGATGTACTGTTATAAATTAAAGACTGTAAAGTAAAAACAAGTATAGAGAGAGACTGATATATTATTCGAATTTAAACTGATGTACATAATAAAATGAAAACCCTTCTATTTATAGAAGAAAGAAAGTTGTTGTGTAAGCTGCTACTGCAAGCTGCTACTATATCAGATATGGATAATCTTATACTAAGAGTAATGTTTATCTATAACGGAGTACTGAAAGGATAAGCTCATTATACCCGGTATGGATAATCTTCTACCGAAAGTAATATTTATCCATAACCAGATACTGAAAGGATACGCTTATTATACTCGGTATGGATAATCTTCTACTGGAAGTAATATTTATCATACTGAAAAGATAAGCTTATTATACCCAGTATGGATAATCTTCTACCGACAGTCATATTTATCCATAACCGGATACTGAAAGGATAAGCTTATTATACCCAGTATCGATAATCTTCTATCAGAAGTAATATTTATCCATAACCGGATACTGAAAAGATAAGCTTATTATATCCAGTATGGATAATCTTCTAACGACGGTAATATTTATCCATAACCGGATACTGAAAGGATAAACTTATTATACCGGTATGGATAATCTTCTACCGGAAGTAATATTTATCTATAACTGGATACTGAAAGGATAAGCTTATTATACCCAGTATGGATAATCTTCTACCGACAGTAATATTTATCCATAACCGGATACCGAAGTGATAAGCTTCTTCAGGAAGCTTATTTCCAATATAGTACTAAATAGATAAACATATTTACGGCGCAGCCCCATATGAATAAACTTCTTCAGGAAGCTTATTCACAATGGAGTATGAACTTCCATAATATAATATATTTATAACACTCCCCCTTGGATGTTCATTAAAAGATAATGTGCCTCATTAAAACCTTACTAGGAAAAACCACATGGGAAAAATCCTAGTGAAGGAAAATAGTACACATATTTAGTAATACGCATGCTAGGTGCCTCATTAAAAACCTTATAAGGAAAACCCCATGAGAAAAAAACCTTAGTAAGGGAAAAAGAGTGCATCGCATATTTTATTCCCCATGATAGAAACCTTGTTTCAAATATTTGAGTCTTCGCATTCCAATCTTGAATGCCATCTTTTCAAAAGTTGAAGTTGGCAAAGATTTAGTGAATAAATCTGCTGGATTATCACTTGAACGGATTTGTTGCACATCAATGTCACCATTCTTCTGAAGGTCATATGTGATGAATAATTTTGGTGAAATGTGCTTCGTTCTATCTCCTTTTATAAATCCTCCCTTCAATTGGGCTATGTATGCAGCATTGTCTTCGTATAAAATTGTGGGTCTTTTTTCACATTCCAAACCACATTTTTCTCGAATAAAATGAATTATTGATCTCAACCATATGCATTCCCTACTTGCTTCATGAATAGCTATTAACTCAGCGTGATTTGAAGAAGTAGCAACAATAGATTGCTTTGTGGAGCGCCATGATATGACAGTACCTCCATACGTAAATACATATCTGGTTTGAGATCGAGCTTTATGGGGATCAGATAAATAACCTGCATCTGCATAACCAACAAGATCTGCAGTATCTTTGTTAGCATAAAACAAACTCAAATCAGAGTTCCCTTTAAATATCGCAATATATGCTTAATCCCGTTCCAATGTCTCCGTGTAGGAGAAGAACTATATCTTGCTAGTAAATTAACAGAAAATGCTATGACAGGCCTTGTAGCATTAGCAAGATACATTAGTGCACCAATTGCACTGAGATATGGTACTTCGGGACCAAGGAGTTCCTCGTCCTCTTCTAGAGATCGGAACACATCCTTATTCACTTCAAGTGATCGAACAACCATTGGTGTACTTAATGGGTGTGCTTTGTCCATGTAAAAGCGTTTTAAGACCCTTTCTATATAGGCAGATTGATGGATACAGATCCCTTCTGCTGAATGTTCAATTTGAAGACCAAGAAAAAGTTTAGTCTTTCCAAGATCTTTCATCTCAAATTCTTTCTTAAGATATTCAATTACCTCTTGGAGCTCTTCTAGATTTCCAACAAGATTTATGTCATCAACATAAACAGCAAGTATAACAAATTCTGATGCCATTTTCTTTATAAAAATACATGGACAAACAACATCATTTATGTAACCTTCTTTCAGTAAATATTCACTAAGGCGATTATACCACATGCGCCCGGATTGCTTTAAACCGTACAAAGATCTTTGTAATCTAATTGAATAAATTTCCTGAGATTTTGCTTCAGGCATTTTAAATCCTTCAGGGATTTTCATATAAATTTCATTATCAAGTGAACCGTACAGATAAGTTGTAACTACATCCATTAGATGTATTTCAAGCTTTTCATGTAGTGCTAAACTGATGAGATATCGAAATGTTATGGCATCCATAACAGGTGAATATGTTTCATTAAAATCGACTCCAGGTCGTTGTGAGAATCCTTGTACAACAAAGCGAGCTTTATATCTTTCAACTTCATTTTTGTCATTCCTTTTTTTGCACAAAAACCCATTTATGACCAACTGGTTTTATACCAGTAGGTGTTTGGACAACTGGTCCAAATACCTCTCTTTTATCAAGTGACTTCAATTCGGATTGAATTGCCTCTTGCCATTTTGGCCAATCAGATCTTTGTCGACATTCTTCGACAGATCGAGGTTCAAGATCCTCACTATCTTTCATAATATTAAGTGCGACATTATATGCAAAAATATTATCCACCACTATTTCAGAACGATTTAAATTAATCCCATCACCGGTCGAACTTATTAAAAGTTCTTCACTTACATGAGCTTCGGGTTCGTTGATTTATTCAGGAATCTCATAACTAATTAGATCTTGGGTCTCTTCAGGAGATCCCTTCATGGTATCATTTTGATCATTTGCCAATTTTCTTTTTTCGAGGATTTCGATCCTTAGAACCTAGAGGCCTACCATGCTTTAGGCGTGCTTTAGGTTCACTAGCTCTTATGCTAGTAGATGGTCCTACTGGAACATCAATTCGGATAGGCACATTCTCTGCATGGATATGTGACTTAGTTATCCTTTTTAAATCAGTAAATGCGTATGGCATTTGATTTGCTATATTCTGTAAATGGATGATCTTCTGGACCTCCTGATTACATATAGGGGTACGTGGATCAAAGTGAGATAATGATGAAACTTTCCACACAATTTCTCTTTTGATTTACTTTTTCTCTCCCCCTAATTGTGGGAAATTTGTTTTATCAAACCGACAATCCGCAAATCGAGCAGTAAATAAATCTCCTGTCAATGGTTCAAGATAGCGAATAATAGAGGGTGATTCAAACCCAACATATATTCCTATCCTTCTTTGTGGTCCCATTTTACTGCGCTGCTGTGGTGCTACTGGCACATATACAGCACATCCGAAAATTCGTAAATGAGAAATATTTGGTTCATGACCAAAAACTAATTGTGACGGAGAATATTTATTATATGTGTCGGTCTGAGACAGATAAGTGATGTTGCATGCAAGATACCATGGCCCCAAACAGTAGTGGGCAATTTCGTTTTCATAAGTAGTGGTCTTGCTATCAATTGTAGGCGTTTAATAAATGACTCTGCAGGGCCATTTTGAGTATGAACATAAGCTACAGGATGTTCAACTTTTATCCCAACTGATAAACAATAATCATCAAAAGCTTGAGATGAGAATTCTCCAGCATTATCGAGGCGAATAGCCTTTATAGGATAATCTGGGAATTGTGCCCTTAATCGAATTATTTGGGCTAATAGCTTTGCAAACGCCAGATTGCGAGATGATAATAGGCCCACATGAGACTATCTTGAAGATGCATCTATTAGGACCATAAAATATCTAAACAACCCACTTGGTGGGTGAATAGGTCCACATATATCCCTATGTATACGCACTAAAAATGCAGGGGATTCAATGCCAACCTTCATTGGTGATGGCCTAGTGATTAGTTTGCCTTGATAACAAGCATCACAAGAAAATTCATCATTCGTAAGAATCTTCAGGTTCTTTAACGGATGCCCACTCGAATTTTCAGTAATTCGTCTCATCATTATTGATCCAGGATGGCCCAAACGGCCATGCCAAAGCACAAAAATATTTGAATCCATAAACTTCTAGTTTACGATAGAGTGTGCTTCAACTGTACTAATTTTTGAATAGTATAAGCCAGAAGATAAAGTTGGTAACTTTTCTACAATGCATTTCTGGCCGGAAATATTCTTTATAATACAAAGATATTCCATGTTCATTTCATTTATTGTCTCAACATGATACCCATTCCGGCGGATATCTATAAAACTCAACAAGTTTCTTCGGGACTTGGAGGAGAATAATGCATTGTCTATAATAAGTTTTGTTCCCTTAGACAAAAAGATAACGGCTCTTCCGGAGCCTTCAATCAAACTTATATTACCAGAAATTGTTGAAACATTTGCTTTTTCCTTATGCAAATAAGAAAAGTATTTCTGATCCCTGAATATGGCATGAGTTGTTCCACTATCAATAACACAAATATCTTCATGATTTGTCTTTGATCCAAACATAATTTGAGGATTATCCATATTCTTTAAAATGACATAAATAAAATATATTATCAAAACATAACTTTTATTTATGTACAATAATCACATAACCACTATCTATTACAAACACAAATTAAAATATTTATATTTCTACAGATTCACTACCGATTATATGACTTGTTTCTCCTTCTAGGAGTGCAAAGTAATCAGCTACATCTAAATGCATGAAGTCAAAATTATCTTCAGAAATAAAATTTGCTTCTGCATTTTTCTCTGTCTTTTTCAAGGAGGATTGATAAATCTCAACCAAGTGCTTTGGCGTACGACATGTACGTGACGAGTGCCCTTTTCCTCCACATCTATAGCATGCACTTTCTCTATTAGGTGCTTGCACCACTTCATGCTTTTGTTCCTTCCTTTTCCACTGCTGGTGGCGAGGAGGGTTCTTTGGTGCATTATTATTACTATGATTGGGATTTCTTCCCCGACCCCGGCCATGACCACGACTGGGGCCACGACCTCTTCCACGTTTGGCTTGGTGGAAGTTCGTCTCATTCACTTCAGGGAATGGACAAGAACCAGTAGGTCGACTTTCATGGTTTTTCATTAATAGCCCATTATGTTGTTCGGCTATAAGAAGATGTGAGATAAGTTTAGAATACCTTTTAAATTCCATTTCTCGATATTGCTGCTGCAGGAGCATATTCGAGGCATGAAAAATGGTGAAAGTTTTCTCCAACTGTAATGACCCAACCGGTCCTTTTGAGCTACGACGCGTCATTCAGCATTTTGAGGCCATGAGCAACTTCATCTCAGGTATATTGACTTGTGTGTAAGGTCAGAATTAAAATTTAAGAAGTTTGGAGTCAAATTTAAATGAAAATTCTCATTTCCGAAGCTTAAAATTGAAGAAATGAACTAGGATTGAAAATTTGAGTATACGACCTCAGAATTGGGATCTAAAGGTTCCAACAGGTTCATATGATGATTTCGGACTTGGGCGTATGCCCGTATCGGGTTTTGGATAACCTGGGAGCGTTTTGGCGCATATTATGGAAGATAACGTTTTAGAAGAAATTGCATCAGTTTGGCTTAAAATGCATTTTAGTGTTATTGATGTCCGTTTGGGATTCCGAGATTGGGAGTAGCTCCGTATGGTTATTCTGGATTTGGGAGCGCGATCGGAAGTGAATTCGGAGGTCCGTAGGTCATTTTGGAGTCGTTTGGCTAAAGATAGAAAATTGAAGGTTTTTGAGAAAATTTGACCGGAAGTGGAAATTTTGATATCGGACTCGAAATGCAAATCTTATGGTTCGGATAGCTTCGTTAGGTGATTTGGGACTTAGGAGTGTGTCCGGAATATTTTTGTGATGACCGGTGTAGAATTAAGCTTGAATTGGCAAAGTTAGTATTTTGGCGAATTTCGGTTGATAGGTGAAATTTTGATCCGACGGTCGGAATGGAATTCCGAAAATTTCTGTAGCTCCGTTATGTCATTTTGGACTTGTGTGCAAAATTTGAAGTCAATCGGACTTTATTTGATAGGTTTCAGCATCAGAAATAGAAGTTGGAAACTTCAATGTTCATCACGCTTGGATTGGAGGTTAATTCATAATTTTTGCATTGTTTGATCTGATTTGAGGCCACGAGCAAGTCCATAATGTGTTTTGGTACTGGTTGGTGTTATTGGTCGGGGTCTCGGGGGTCTCGGATGTGTTTCGGATGCCCAACGTGTCATTTTTGGAAGATTTTTATCGTTTTGAGCATAAATGTAATGATCAAAAAGTCTAATTTTAGTTCTAGAGATCCAAATTTGATTTCGAGACTTTAAGAATTTAAATCATGAATTATAGGACTGATATGGAAATTTTGGTTTAATTTCATCGAGTCACGATTGGGTTTTTGACGCGAAATGTGAGTTAATTATTTAACGAGCGAAATTGATGTTAGACTGAGCCAATGAGATCCAAATTCAGTTTTGTTTGAACCACTGGATCCGTATCGAAATTATGGAGTCATAGGAAAAAGAATCGTCGAATTTCGAGTTCGTATGATGGAGTTAGGACCATTTTGGTGCAAAATGGTTGTGCTGCAATTTTTTTGAAAAAGCTGCTGCATTTTATGAATAGTGCACAGTAACCGCGCGTGAACAGTAACCTCGCGGGTGAACAGTGAACAGTGTCCCACGCGCATGAACAGTGTCGGCGCGTGAACAGTACCGACGAAAATTCTGGGCAGTATATCCGCGATTTTGGGTCATTTTCCTCCATTTTGTTTTGAGCAACTTGAGAGCTTGTGGACATAAATTGATGGGGAATCGCTGGGATATCATCGGGGGTAAGTTTCTTGGCCTTAATTCGTTAGTTTATCGTGAAATCCGTGATTATTTCACTGTAAATGGAGGGTTTTAGCCCTAGGCCTAAATTATAGAAAATCATTGATTTGAATGGGCAAACGGAGTCCGATTTTGATAAATTTTATATGCACAGACTCGTGTTGAGATAAGGAACCCGAATATATAACTTTCGTAATTTTTCGAGAAGTGTACCAAAAGTCGGGTTTTGGCAACTTGTGGGTTTTGGTGTATTTTGAATTGTTTCGATTGGGTAATGCCCAATTGGCCTATTTTGATGTAATTCTATTGATTTTTATCAGATACTACACCCGTGGAGGTCGATATTCGTGGCAAGAGAGTTGTCTCTTAGTGGTTTTGTACCGGAGTCGAGGTAAGTGACTTGTCTAACCTCGTGTGGGGGAACTTTCACCCCTAGGATATTATGTGATAATTTAAATGCCTTGTACGCGAGGTGACGGGCGTGTACATGCGCTGGTTGTTGTAACACACACTTTACTTGAATCGTCAAATTCGTGATATTCATGTCCTTAGTTGATTAATTTATGATATTTACCTGGCATTCGTTAGGGAAGCATGATTAGATAGGATTTATTTGTCTAATTGCCAAATTGTCTTACTTGAACTTCTTGATAATTGTTGGGACTAGTTTTCGGTGAAGTTGTAGTTAAGCATATTATGTTTTCTCTGTGCGTTTTCTTTATTTGTTGTGTTGGTGGACTGCGGGTTCAATTCCCGGAGATCCAAGGGCTGCGGGTTCTATTCCCGGAGACCCGGACGTTATTGATATATTATTGAGATATGGACTACGGGTTCGATTCCCGGAGATCCTGAGTTATTGGTAGGGACTGCGGGTTCGATTCCCGGAGATCCTGAGTTATTGGTAGGGACTGCGGGTTCAATTCCAGGAGATCCTAAGTTATTGGTAGGGACTGCGGGTTCGATTCCCGGAGATCCTGAGTTATTGGTAGGGACTGCGGGTTCGATTCCGGAGATCCTAAGTTATTGAGATATGGACTGCGGGTTCGATTCCCGGAGATCCTGAGTTATTGGTAGGGACTACGGGTTCGATTCCCGAGATCCTGAGTTATTGGTAGAGACTGCGGTTTCGATTCCCGGAGATCCTGAGCTATTGAGATATTATTGAGACATGGGTCGCGGGTTCGATTCCCGGAGACCCAGGGGTGCTGTTAATGGGACTGTGGGTTCAATTCCCACAGGTCCTGGACTTGTTAATTGAGATTGTTACTTGTTGTTAGCTTAATTGTAGACGGTTGGAGTAATCACTTTATTGTTGTTATTTCGGAATTATTATCATTTAAACTGCTTATTATTGTTATTATCATTTTGTAATTGTTTTCTCTCAGTGGGGCCCTGACCTTCCTCGTCACTACTCCATCGAGGTTAGGCTTGGCACTTACTGAGTACCGCCGTGGTGTACTCATGCTACTCTTCTGCACACTTTTGTTATGCAGATCCAGGTACATCGGGATAGGCCCGTACTAGGTGATTCAGCAGTACATTTGGAGACCTCGAGGTATGATCTGCTACGTCCGCGGATCCGGAGGCCCTCCTTCTATTCTGATAGTATTAGTAGATGTTTTCCTTCATTTCGTTGTTAGATACTCTTTACACATAGAGCCACGGTTGTATACTCTCTTTTAGTCTGTGTTGCCCGTGGGATTCCGGGTCTTGGTGGTGTTTTATAGAGTGTGTTTGATGGGTGTATGTGCCAAGCGGCACAGATTACATTTCCTTTTTATATTATTTTTCCGCTATTTAATTATTTAATATTCATAAACTGGTATATTCCGCAACGTGTTAGGCTTACCTAGTCATGGGGACTGGGTGCCATCACGACATGTTCATGATTGGTGAACTAGGGTCGTGACAAGTTGGTATCAGAGCTCTAGGTTCGTAGGAGTCACGGGACACAGACCGGTTACTTAGATTCTCACTGATCGATACGGAGACGTCTGTATTTATCTACGAGGGGCTATGTAACTGTTTAGGAAACTCTTCAATTCTTTGAATTCCTTATCGTGCGCCATTTATTCGGTTGGAGCCTATGTCATATGTTCTTTTGCATCCACTCGTGTATTGAAATTTCGCGCTCGGTATTAAGTATGCGCCGACGGTTCGTGACGCTGCAGAAGGATTTCGAGGGAGTCAAGAATTTGCTCAACCATTATTACCGCGTATCATCCATATCGATAATGCAAGAGAATTGAGAGATCTTCAATTGTGCACATGGGTGCACTAGGTTCTGACATTCGGTTGATAAGTACGGTCTTGAGAAGGTTACTTAACTGCCTAATCGTCACGGTAATGATAGAATCACAAGGTGGATATAGATCTAAAGATAGTTGGTGGTAATAAAGACTATATGGTTCACATGAGATATCTATTTAGCGAAGGATTCAGCCAGCGGAGATACTGGGGGAAATGAGTTTAGCTGTCTTAAGAAGGACATGTACTAAACGAATGTCTTGGGCTTGTCTTATGATGAAGGCGTATGGATGTTAAAAGCTAGTATCATGGATTAGCAAGATGTACCTTAAGGCTTCGTGCCAAGTGAAAGGATTTCACTATCAACGATCAAATTATGGTCATGTGTCATATCAGATTTGGCCTGCGATGGATTTAGGTGCTATTCAAAACGTTCTTAAAAATTTGTGGATGGGCAAGAGTTGAGGCTCGTATGGTATGATGTTGGGACTTTTGATGTCCCTGTGTCCTCAATAAACTCTACATCTTATTATCAGCACGGAAAAAGCTTCGACAAAGGCTACATGGTGCTTCGTAGGCGTGTGAGAATCATAGTATATTTTAAGATGTCGTCGGTAGAGAATGCTCGGTGCATGGAGCGGGGTGATGTTTGGTTGTATTGGAATGAGGTCATACCCTATGGTGTCAGAGTGCTAATAGAGCACAAGTGGTTATGTTCGTTGGATCAAGTGAACTGCAGTTGAATAAGAGTAAATGACTTGAGAGAATGGTTCTAATGAGTTCGAGAGTTGTGTAATAGTGGCCTTGAGCTAAGTGGGAGAGTCCTACCGCTTACGATTGGGTCGCATGGTTAATTACCTGCGTGAATTCTGGGTATTAGCATTAATGGGCTATTGCAGCTACAGAAAAGGACCATGAGTGGTAATTGAGTATATGAATTGTTGAATGCATGTTATGGCTAGCCTTATTGGCTCATGTTCAAACTTGAGGGAAAATTCGTGATTTATGCCTCGTATAGGTGCATGCTTCGAGGAAAGCGATCCCGTTGGGTGCTTTATTGAGAGGGTATTCATATGTTATAAAATTGAGTAGAGTTTGTTGCATATTGGGACAAGTCAGGGCTGGATGGTTCTCAATAGAGGTCCTAGTGAATTCAAGAGGTAAAGTGTGGTGCCTGATAATACTAAGACTACAAGTACAGTTGGGAGTCAAATTTTTGAAGCAACTTACGAAGAAGGGCACAACACGTTCTATGATGTTTTGACTTGTGGTGTAGTATTTGAGAGACATGAAATGGCCGTCGTTCTGGAGATAGCATGGCCTTATGATTTAAGGTCACTCGGGGTGAGTGCGGTTGGAATAAGTTAGGTATTGAAGGGAGATATTAAAATTTCTAAGGCAAACCAGGATAAACTGGAAGGAAGTAGATTGATTAGCCATAGTTGAGTTGGCATATTGATGTCAATGATCGGTTCATGCAACATGATCGAGTTATGCATGTGATTGTGGCGGTGCATTTGAGGCTTGTCGGCCGCAGTGATTGATGGAATTCTTAAGTATTCTTCTGTTAGGGCCTGTTATGAGTAGGCGGACCTTGGAAAGGGTTATGGTGGCTTCGACCACTACTTAGAGATTGGCATATTCAACGGTTATGAGAACTCGCCTGTGTGTTGCTATAGTTCTCCTAAAATGAGTTAAATGGAAAGTCTTATGTGATAAAGTATTAGCCTATCGTCAGTTCTAGAGTTGTGATGGAAATCGTGTCTATCGTATATCGGCACCTGAGGTGCAGTGAGTGGTATGGAATTTGAAGTAAGAACCAAGGTCGCAGTTTGGTCAATGAATGTGATATAAAGAGCTCGGATGAGCAGGAAAAGAGTTTCAGTGTTTGAGTAAGATGGGTATTAACGTCAGTATCACTTGAGATCAGTGTTCTGTGGGAAAGGCTTTGCATCCCGGTTGGGACTCCTGATCACTTTTCACTGTTAGTGCAGCCGGTGGTTTGAATATGTAGGCCCGTTTAATTATTCGGAAGATGGTGGGAGCTTGTCCCACAAGAAGATTGTATAGGTGTGACATGTAGTCACTTGATTGGTTAGAAATTTAAACCAAGTATGAGGATTTTGGTGATATCATCCATTTGAGAATTTATGCCTGGAGGGCACTCTGCTTATTGGGTTATAGACCTGTGAAATATTATTGACTTAGCTTGGCACGACCAGGATAGACTTAAGGTCGGTGGATAGATTTAAATGTGGAAGTGAGCCTTGCGTCAGGCCGGTTGTGTTTCTTCCAGCAATGCGCCCTTTATGGAGGGATAGTCGCGGTCTTATTTTGCGGTTAGTTAATTCATGTAAAGATATATTGCGCCGTATGAGTGTGAGACGGCTTGGTAAGTTCCTTATGTGTTGAGGTTCCGCTCAGCGGTGATGTTATATGAGCATGATGGCTCTCAAGACTCAGATAATATACCGCACATCAGTTGTGCTTGAGTTTGTAGCGTATAGCGCTATATGTTTCCTTGTGTCCGATATCATGCACCTTAGTGTGCTTATGATCGATATTCAGCATTTTGATGTGATGAGATATTCAGCTCGACGTATGGCTCCTTGTGTGAGTTTTATACAGGGATCGGGTGGCATGCCACCATGGTTATATTGTTTGGATCGGGTGGCACGCCGCCAACGGTGTGATGTTTATTTCAGTGTCCATAATTGCTTTTATGTGTTCTGTTTCCTATTTTTCTAAGGAAGTCCATGTTAGTGTGAGAGTTGAATAGGTCTTTCTAGTGTTCGCCTTCGTTTTGTATCAAGTACGAATTAGTAGCCTATTGGCACATTGTGTCATCTTGCGGTTCTTTTGAGTATGTTTGAGGTGGCTTATCGCCTGCGCAGCTCGTACTGGGTGAGATGAGATTATGGGACTTGGGGTTAGTGAAAACTGATTATATGAAGTATATTATACAGGAAAAGATTATTATCTAGTTTAGGACAAGGTAACAGGTCTTGTCAGGGGTATAGACCCAATGAATTGTTGATTCAGTAGTTGGTTATAGATATCGGCACATCTCTTCCGTCGTGTCAGTGTTGTAAAAGCTAGAGCATGACCTATGTTGGTCATGAGATGCAATGAGAGCATCAGATTTGTGGAATTTCGACTATTATATTTAAAGAATATTATTGTGGTCCCATGAGTAAAGTGATGCAAAGTATGAATTCAGCAAAGTTATGCAGTCATGTATGGGTACAACGTGTGAAGATTGATATGGTGGTCGTATGATGGAAACATGCTGGGCAGGAAATTTCGGATGTTGGAATTGGGTCTAATGGCTTATTTACTCGAATAAAGGAGTATATCTATAGAGTTATCGAGCTAATGTGCTCAAATGAGTTGTGGAAGCATAGGAAGTTGCAAGAGATGTTAAACCAGTGATTTCAGACTACTTTAGTGTAGTTCTCAGCACGTTCGAGGACGAACGTATGTTTAAGTGGGGGAGGGTTGTAACGACCCAACCAGTCATTTTGAGATCTGGCCCTTCATTCAATAGTTTGAGGCCATGAGCAGCTTCATCTCGGGTATATTGACTTGTGTGTATGGTCAGAATTAAAATTTAAGAAGTTTGGAGTCAAATTTAAATGAAAATTCTCATTTCCGAAGCTTAAAATTGAAGAAATGAACTAGGATTGAAATTTTGAGTATACGACCTCAGAATTGGGATCTAAAGATTCCAATAGGTTCATATGATGATTTCGGACTTGGGCGTATGCCCGTATCAGGTTTTGGATAACCTGGGAGCGTTTTGGCGCATATTATGGAAGATAGCGTTTTAGAAGAAATTGCATCAGTTTGGCTTAAAATGCATTTTAGTGTTATTGATGTCCGTTTGGGATTCTGAGGCTGGGAGTAGCTCCGTATGGTTATTCTGGATTTGGGAGCGCGATCGGAAGTGAATTCGGAGGTCCTTAGGTCATTTTGGAGTCGTTTGGCTAAAGATAGAAAATTGAAGGTTTTTGAGAAAATTTGACCGGAAGTGGAAATTTTGATATCGGACTCGAAATGCAAATCTTATGGTTCGGTAGCTTCGTTAGGTGATTCGGGACTTAGGAGTGTGTCCGGAATATTTTTGTGATGGCCGGTGTAGAATTAAGCTTGAATTGGCAAAGTTAGTATTTTGGCGAATTCCGGTTGATAGGTGAAATTTTGATCCGACGGTCGGAATGGAATTCCGAAAATTTCTGTAGCTCTGTTATGTCATTTTGGACTTGTGTGCAAAATTTAAAGTCAATCGGACTTTATTTGATAGGTTTCAGCATCAGAAATAGAAGTTGGAAACTTCAATGTTCATCAATCTTGGATTGGAGGTTAATTCATAATTTTTGCATTGTTTGATGTGATTTGAGGCCACGAGCGAGTCCATAATGTGTTTTGGGACTGGTTGGTGTTATTGGTCGGGGTCTCGGGGGTCTCGGATGTGTTTCGGATGCCCAACGTGTCATTTTTGGAAGATTTTTATCGTTCTCAGCATAAATGTAATGATCAAAAGGTCTAATTTTAGTTCTAGAGATCCAAATTTGATTTCGAGACTTCAAGAATTTAAATCATGAATTATAGGACTGATATGGAAATTTTGGTTTAATTTCATCGAGTCACGATTGGGTTTTTGACGCGAAATGTGAGTTAATTGTTTAACGAGCGAAATTGATGTTAGACTGAGCCAATGAGATCCAAATTCAGTTTTGTTTGAACCACTGGATCCGTATCAAAATTATGGAGTCATAGGAAAAAGAATCGTCGAATTTCGAGTTCGTATGATGGAGTTAGGACCATTTTGGTGCAAAATGGCTGTGCTGCAATTTTTTTGAAAAAGCTGCTGCATTTTATGAATAGTGAACAATAACCGCGCGTGAACAGTAACCTCGCGGGTGAACAGTGAACAGTGTCCCACGCGCATGAACAGTGTCGGCGCGTGAACAGTACCGACGAAAATTCTGGGCAGTATATCCGCGATTTTGGGTCATTTTCCTCCATTTTGTTTTGAGCAACTTGAGAGCTTTTGGACATAAATTGATGGGGAAGCGCTGGGATATCATCGGGGGTAAGTTTCTTGGCCTTAATTCGTTAGTTTATCGTGAAATCCGTGATTATTTCACTGTTAATGGAGGGTTTTAGCCCTAGGCCTAAGTTATAGAAAATCATTGATTTGAATGGGCAAACGGAGTCCGATTTTGATAAATTTTATATGCAGAGACTCGTGTTGAGATAAGGAACCCGAATATATAACTTTCGTAATTTTTCGAGAAGTGTACCAAAAGTTGGGTTTTGGCAACTTGTGGGTTTTGGTGTATTTTGAATTGTTTCGATTGGGTAATGCCCAATTGGCCTATTTTGATGTAATTCTATTGATTTTTATCAGATATTACACCTGTGGAGGTCGATATTCGTGGCAAGAGAGTTGTCTCTTAGTGGTTTTGTACCGGAGTCGAGGTAAGTGACTTGTCTAACCTCGTGTGGGGGAACTTTCACCCCTAGGATATTATGTGATAATTTAAATGCCTTGTACGCGAGGTGACGGGCGTGTACATGCGTTGATTGTTGTAACACACACTTTACTTGAATCGTCAAATTCGTGATATTCATGTCCTTAGTTGATTAATTTATGATATTTACCTGGCATTCGTTAGGGAAGCATGATTAGATAGGATTTATCTGTCTAATTGCCAAATTGTCTTACTTGAACTTCTTGATAATTGTTGGGACTAGTTTTCGGTGAAGTTGTAGTTAAGCATATTATGTTTTCTCTGTGTGTTTTCTTTATTTGTTGTGTTGGTGGACTGCGGGTTCAATTCCCGGAGATCCAAGGGCTGCGGGTTCGATTCCCGGAGACCCGGACGTTATTGATATATTATTGAGATATGGACTACGGGTTCGATTCCAGGAGATCCTGAGTTATTGGTAGGGACTGCGGGTTCGATTCCCGGAGATCCTGAGTTATTGGTAGGGACTGCGGGTTTGATTCTCGGAGATCCCGAGTTATTGGTAGGGACTGCGGGTTCGATTCCCGGAGATCCCGAGTTATTGGTAGGGACTGCGGGTTCGATTCCCGGAGATCCCGAGTTATTGATATATTATTGAGATATGGACTGCGGGTTCGATTCCCGGAGATCCTGAGATCATTGAGACACAGCTTGAGGTATTGAGGCATGGGCTGCGGGTTCGATTCCCGGATACCCAAAGATACTGTTATTGGGACTGCGGGTTAAATTCCCGTAGCTCCCGGATTGTTGGGAGGGACTGCGGGTTCGATTCCCGGAGATCCTGAGTTATTGGTAGGGACTGCGGGTTCGATTCCCGGAGATCCTGAGTTATTGATATATTATTGAGACATGGGCTGCGGGTTCGATTCCCGGAGACCCAGGGGTACTGTTGATGGGACTGTGGGTTCAATTCCCACAGGTCCTGGACTTGTTAATTGAGATTGTTACTTGTTGTTAGCTCAATTGTAGACGGTTGCAGTAATCACTTTATTGTTGTTATTTCGGAATTATTATCATTTAAACTGCTTATTATTGTTATTATCATTTTGTAATTGTTTTCTCTCAGTAGGGCCCTGACCTTCCTCGTCACTACTCCATCGAGGTTAGGCTTGGCACTTACTGAGTACCGCCGTGGTGTACTCATGCTACTCTTCTGCACACTTTTATTATGCAGATCCAGGTACATCAGGATAGGTCCGTACTAGGTGATTCAGCAGTACATTTGGAGACCTCGAGGTATGATCTGCTACGTCCGCGGATCCGGAGGCCCTCCTTCTATTCTGATAGTATTAGTAGATGTTTTCCTTCATTTCGTTGTTAGATACTCTTTACACATAGAGCCACGGTTGTATACTCTCTTTTAGTCTGTGTTGCCCGTGGGATTCCGTGTCTTGGTGGTATTTTATAGAGTGTGTTTGATGGGTGTATGTGCCAAGCGGCACAGATTACATTTCCTTTTTATATTATTTTTATGCTATTTAATTATTTAATATTCATAAACTGATATATTCCGCAACGTGTTAGGCTTACCTAGTCATGGGGATTGGGTGCCATCACGACATGTTCATGATTGGTGAACTTGGGTCGTGACACCAACATATCATAATCAGTAATATTATCACCACATAATTTTAGTTGGGAAATAATTCTAAACATAACAGAATTATACTTACAAATAGATTTAAAATCTTGTAGCCTTAGATGAGTCCAATCATATCGTGCCTGTGGAAGAACGACCATCTTCAGGTGGTCATATCTATCTTTTAAATTATTCCACAGTATGACTGGATCTTTAACAGTAGGATATTCCATTTTCAGGCCTTCATCAAGGTGATGGCGTAGGAATATCATTGCTTTGGCACGGTCTTGGTTTGATGCCTGATTTTTATCACTGATGGTATCTGCCAGACCCATCGTGTCAAGATGAATTTCAGCATCAAGCACCCAAGACATATAGCTTTTGCCCGATATATCAGGGCTACAAATTCAAGTTTAGAAAGATTTGACATTATTTAGGAAAAGAAAATTCTTACCTCATATACTTTCAAAATATTTGCTCAAGATGGCAGAGTCTCGTGCTGATAACGTATTATAAATTAAAGACTGTAAAGTAAAAACAAGTATAGAGAGAGACTGATATATTATTCGAATTCAAACTGATGTACATAATGAAATGAAAACCCTTCTATTTATAGAAGAAATGAAGCTGTTGTGTAAGCGACTACTACAAGCTACTGTGTGAGCGGCTACTATATCAGATATGGATAAATCTATAACGGAGTACTGAAAGGATAAGCTCATTATACTCGGTATGGATAATTTTCTGCCGAAAGTAATATTTATCCATAACCAGATACTGAAAGGATAAGTTTATTATACTCGGTATGGATAATCTTCTACTGGAAGTAATATTTATCCATAACCGGATACTGAAAGGATAAGCTTATTATACCCAGTATGGATAATCTTCTACCGACATTCATATTTTTCCATAACCAGATACTGAAAGGATAAGCTTATTATACCCGGTATGGATAATCTTCTACCGGAAGTAATATTTATCCATAACCGGATACTGAAAGGATAAACTTATTATACCCGGTATGGATAATCTTCTACCGGAAGTAATATTTATCTATAACTGGATACTGAAAGGATAAACTTATTATACCCAGTATGGATAATCTTCTACCGGGGATAATGTTTATCCATAACCGGGTATCGAAGTGATAAGCTTCTTCAGGAAGCTTATTTCCAATATAGTACTAAATAGATAAACATATTTACGGCGCAGCCCCATATGAATAAACTTCTTCAGGAAGCTTATTCAGAACGTAGTATGAACTTCCATAATATAATATATTTATAACATGCGCGTGTTAATCCAAAGAGTAAAGGTTTAATTTTAGGGATTTTTAGCTATTCATATCATATAGCAAACTTTATTACCTCTTATATTTAAGGTTTGTGTTTATTATATTTAAGCATACCAACTTTCAATTTATGTACCATAATTCAAACTAAGGCTTTAATTATACTCTTATTTAATGTAGGCGTGCATTTAGGGACAAAATCTTCCAATTAATCACTTTACTCGCCTCAAGTTTGGAAAACTGTAATTTGGAGAAGTTGGGGATAATTATGACTTTTTAAAAAAAACTTTATTTTTTCCTTTTTTGAAAAATCATTCTTTGCGTGTGTGCTCATGTTGTTCTGATCACTTTAATGCAGCAATTGACCATGGAAAAAAGTTTAAGTTTTATTTATAAAAATATATTTATACGACTAGATTATTTAAATGTTAATTTGACTCCACATAAATATCCAGTAAGCACAACTTACCAACCTAGAAACAATAAGGTTGGTAATTAGTTGGAACTGATAAAGTCCATCAAAAAGTTATATACCATCGGCATATAAAACTTAGGTTGTGTATATTTGTAACAAATATATAATCTTCGTATAAAATCTATAAAATTACTTTCCTAGACTTTTTGTTGTAGATGAAGAGCAAATTTTGCTGTCAACTTTTTTTTTGACATAAGATTGTAGTTTAGTTGTAGTATAATTGTAGTAATTTTGTAGATACTCTTAAAAACAATACAGCATTATACAATACTTAAACTAATTTGTAATTTATTTGTAGAAATTTTATCTACAAGATATCTACAAACTGAATATATTGAATTTAATATCCCAATTCATATTTCAATTGTAGCATAATTGGCATTTTTCTACATATTGCAGAAGACTTGTAGAAGTTTTAGTCTTCCCAATCTACAATTCATCTACAATATATGTACAATTTATCTACAATTCTACAATTTATCTATAAATTTTGGAAATATGTCTTCTTCTTCTTCTTCTTCGAGTTTGAATCTGAAATTCAGTCAAAACCAAGTCTATACTTCACCAAAATCCCTCAAAATTGAGATATAAACTCCTAAACATATTCCGAATTATTTATAACAACACCCAATCCAAATAAATAATGATTTTTGAAAATTCAAATTTGAATTCAAAGCTTTCAAGATTTCTAATGGCTATCAATGGTGAAAAATATATGGAAGAACAGATTTTTTCAACTTTGAGTTGTTGAAACTCAAAAATTTAAATTGTTCGTTCTTTTTTTTTTTGAGAATTTGAATTGTAGTTCTAGAGAAAAAGGGAGAGGAAAAAACGTAAAAGAAGAAGAAAAAAAGAAGCAAAAGAAAGAAAAGGGGGAGAGGAACGTAAGAAAAAGAAGCGAGCCAAAAATAAAAGCAAAACAAAAAAAGAAAGAAGATTGAGAAGGGGGAGGGAACAAACAAAAAAATTGAAAAAAAAAAGAAAAGAATGGAGAACATCGAGAAAGAGCAGAGGCTATAAGAGAGAAAGATAAAAACAAAAAAATCAATTAACACCAAGATTCTCTCCTTAATGTTTGCCCGTTTTTAGAGAATATTCTACCATTTTAATGCCTAATAGTCAAATGGTACAAAAGTTGTAGATAAAATATGGACTGGACAGGTAATTAACAAACTATGCACATTTAGGGTAATAAAGTTTCATATATGGTATAGGTAGGTAAATATCCCTTAATTATACCAATGGATAATGAAGGGAGTGGGTCCAATATCACTATTAAAAAATTGGGCTTGGAATTTGACCAAAGTTATTATAATAGGGGCCCAAAAAGAAAAGTCCCGAGTGAAAGATTCAAAGCTATTAAAAGAAAGACCATCTAGAGGGTTGTTAGCCACAAACCCAACCCTTGTGTGAATAAGTTTAAAGCCTTGGTCGTTCCTTCTCTCAACTCTGAATTAATTAAGACACAGAAGCCCTCCATAGCTCATTTGCAAGAGCAAAACTCAGACACCAGTTACTCAGATGCATATGACGAAGCCACTCCACATCTAAAAATCCATAAACCAATGTGCATCAATTTCCAGAATATGGATTTGGTTTCGGTAAGCAGTTCTGACACAGACTTCTCCTCCCAAACAGTCTATGAAGCTCTACCATTGACATGGTACTGTGAGAAAGCACAGGAGAAAAATATATATTATTAATATATTTATAACTATTCTAACTGGTACAAAGAGGGCCCAGTCAGCAAATTGATAAACCATCCATTATCGAGACCTCGAAGTGGACTAAAATAACCATGGTTAAAAGCATGCAAGACTTTCGGAATTAATGCTGCCGGGTTCGAGCATGATCTCTTAGTTTTAATATCGCGAATGGAGCTAAGGAGACAAGCTCAAATTCAATAGCAGGAGTCACAACATCAGGAAAGGGAATAAAACTAAAGGAGAAGGGGAAGGAAAGCTTAAAATTTTGAGTTGAAATGTGAGGGGGTTGAATGAGGAGGAGAAAAAGAGCACTATTAAATCTCTCATTCAAAAATGGAGGGTAGATATCTTATGTCTGTAGGAAACAAAGATTGAAGACTGGTCTAACATAATGACTCAACAATTATAGGGTAACATGTGGGCTGATTGGGTTGAACTAAATGCAAGTAGAACTAGGGGGGATTGTAACGATTTGGGACAAAAGGAAATGGAAAAGAATATACCCTCATCAGGGCTACTACTCCATCTCAAATATGCTTGAACGCACCCAAGAGGAATTTAGGTAGTTCTTCACAGGTGTTTATGGACCTCACTCCAATCCAGAGAGGGAGGTGATGTGGAATGAAATTGTAGGTGTAAAGGGATTATAGGAAGGCCTCTGAGTCATAGGACGTGACTTTAATGTTTGTAGGTTTGTAAGCGAGAGATTGAATTGTACCAGAAGATATAGAGCTATGAGATCATTCTCCGAAATGATACAGGACCTCGATGTCATGGATTTACCATTTCAAGTAGCTTATTACACCTAGTCGAAATGTGACAATTGCTTACAAGCTTCTAGAATTGATAGGTTTTTTATCTGCCCCGAATAAAATGTAATACAAATTGCTCTACCCAAGGTGATCTAAGATCACATGCCAATTTTATTGGAGAGTGGGGATTGGGACGCAACCCCTTCTTATTTCAAGTTTGAGAACATGTGGTTGCAATCTGAATGTTTCATGGACAAATTGAAGAACTGGTGGCAGAGCTAGAAATTCTCTGGTAGAGCAGACTTTATACTTTTGCAAAAGTTAAAAAGCTCGAAGAAGGATATCACCCGAAGGAACAAAAAAGAATTTGGGAAGGTAGAAACCAGGAAAACCAGGGCTCTTGATGAGCTAATGGCACTCGAACAAATGACAGAAGGTAGACAAATGACTTTAATCGAGTCCAATCAAATGTTGAGCCTGAGAGTGGAGCTTCAACAGCTAGCAAAAGCAGAAGAGATATCACAGAGGCAGAAATGAAGGTGTCAATGGCTTAAGGAAGGTGACAGAAACACTAAATAATTCCAAAAGATTACAAACTCACAAAGAAGAAAAACTACATAGACAGACTCTTAGTTGTCAATTAAATTATAGAGAATAAGGCTTATAAAAGCGGAAATACTAGATTTTTATGGAAAATTATACACAGAACGGGAGAATTGGAAACCCTCTATAAACTTTGAAGTCATCGCAACCATTACAACAGAAGAAAAGAATTGTCTGAAACACCTTTTGATGAATAGAAAGTACTAGCAGTTGTACAATCAAGAGCACTAGAAAAGATACCGGGACCAGATGGGTTTACTATGGCCTTTTACCAGCACTCTATGGAATTTATCAAACATGACATCCTCGCAGTCATGAGTCACTACCATCAGCATTGTTGGATGGTCGGGTCATATAATGCTTCTTTCATTGCATTAATCCCAAAAAAGGCTATGGAATTAAGGTACTACATGACAATTAGTCTCAATGGTAGTGTGTATAAGGTCATAGCCAAGGTTCTTGCAGAAAGATTGAAAAAAATGATGGGGAATCTGGTGTCAAACCAGCAGAATGCATTCATTAAGGGGAGACAGATTACAGATGCCCCACTGATAGCAAAGAGGTTTTTGATTTACAATTGAAGGAAGGGGGTACAGGTATCATGTGCAAGTTGGACATTGAAAAAACTTTCGATCAACTGAATTGGTCATATCTCATTTCTATCCTTAGGAAGATGGGATTTGGGGAAAGATGGATCAAATGAATTAAATTTAACAGGTCCTGTGTGAAGTATTCAGTTATGATTAATATGAGTCTAGCAAGTTTCTTTTCCCCTCAAAGAGGCTTGAGGCAGGGTGACCCTTTCTCACCATTTCTATTCATACTTGCTGTCACACCTCCTCTTTCTGCAGGCCGCGAGGGCGCGAGGTAAAGGGGTTTTTCCAATTAAAGGACAATAAAAATGGGATTCATTTATGAAGAGATTCAGAGTCACCACTTGGGAGATTTATGGTGTCCCAAGTTACCTGTTTGAAACCCGTATTGAGGAAAGGTTTGACTCTATTTAATAGTCCGCGAACCAGAAATCCGAATAAGGAATTCTGTTAACCCGAGAGAAGGTGTTAGGCATTCCCGAGTTCCGTGGTTCTAGCACGGTCGCTGAACTGTCGCATTTGGCTTAATTATCAGACTTTATAACATGCTTCAACTTATGTGTAAATTTTAACTTTCAACCGCTTTTGATTATTATTTACAAGAATTGCAATGTCGTGAAAATGTATTTCGGATCACACCGTACCAGTACGCCTGTGACTTTTTTATGTATTTTGACTTCGTTGAGATTTGGATTTGGGTCACATAAATGTGCACCTGTATTTAGGAAAGTAATTTTATTAAAGCCATGCCTAAAGAGTCTATCGTGTTGTTATCTTTTGGAAAGACCGTGGAATTCGCTAAACGATCCTTCCAAATTTACATGTTTTATATCAATTATTTGAGGGCCCCGTGTGTTTTGTCTTCTAACGAGGCTCGTCTCAGTATTATTTATCAAATGCCAATCCTAAGGCAAGCTAAATTTTTTTATTTTTTTTATTTCTCTCCTTAGGCCAATTAATTCACAAATATAAATTCAAGCCTCGAATTCAAGTCCGAATTCAAACAAAAGGAGGACCATTTTAGCTTGAACCCACTACCTAATCCAAAACTCAATTTTATATTTATGAATTAATTTCCTATATCCTAAGGCTCACCTACTCGAGTGATGACGGCCTAAACATGCTCCTAGCGAATAATATCACCAATAAAGGAAAAAGAACGAAAGAAAGAATTAAGTAAAAGAACACTTCAATTCATGCTCATGCTTTATTTTAAACTATTCAATTTTATTAGCCGAGCCCGATACCTAGAGTATGGAACAAATTAACTGCTAATGAGCTTTAGCCTTTATAACACCACATGACCTATCACTGTTTAAGAAGACAATTAGACTGTAACACATTAGTTAATTATAAACAACTAATAAGAGAAAGGCGAGGCACATATAGCAGAACTTCTAATCAAATGTTAATATTTCAATTTCAAATCGGAAATGTAACTTCAGAATTATATAACATTGATAGTAGCTTCTCGTAGGATCAATTAAATGACAACTATGACATAGGATTACCCTTGATGACACCACATAAATTAAGCATCTACCAGCTTTGCATTTTATGACAGCAACACCACTTGTCTCGAGATAACAGAAGCATTACATTAAGGCAACCTCTACCAACACATAAACTTAAAGAACTAAATGTTGACTCAACTTAGGCATGAAGTGAGATAACCTTTCGAGAGTAGCTTAGCAACAAAGTCCATGGATTTCAATGATGATAAAGACACTTCCAAACCAACACATAAATTCATTTTCCTTACTTAATATCCTAGAAAGAGACAACGACCCCCTTAAACTATAACGACCCAACCGGTCGTTTTGAGATACGGCGTGTCATTCAGCTGTTTGAGGCCATGAGCAACTTCATCTCAAGTATATTGACTTGTGTGTATGGTCAGAATTAAAATTCAAGAAGTTTGGAGTCAAATTTGAATGAAAATTTCTCATTTACAAAGCTTAAAATTGAAGAAATGAACTAGGATTGGAATTTTGAGTATACGACCTCGGAATTGAGATTTGAAGGTTCCAACAGGTTCATATGATGATTTTGGACTTGGGCGTATGCCTGGATCGGGTTTTGGATAACCCGAGAGCGTTTTGGCGCATATTATGGAAGATAGAATTTTAGAAGAAATTGCATCAATTTGGCATAAAATGCATTTTAGTGTTATTGATGTCCGTTTGGGATTCTGAGACCTGGGAGTAGCTCCGTATGGTTATTCTGGATTTGGGAGCGCGATCGGAAGTGAATTCGGAGGTCCGTGGGTCATTTTGGAGTCGTTTGGCTAAAGATAGAAAATTGAAGGTTTTTGAGAAAATTTGACTGGAAGTGGAAATTTTGATATCGGACTCAAAATGCAAATCATATGGTTCGGATAGCTTCGTTAGGTGATTTGGGACTTAGGAGTGTGTCCGAAATATTTTTGTGATGACCGGTGTAGAATTAAGCTTGAATTGGCAAAGTTAGTATTTTGGCGAATTTCGGTTGATAAGTGAGATATTGATCCGAGGGTCAGAATGGAATTCTGAAAGTTTCTATAGCTTCGATATATCATTTTGGACGTGTGTGCAAAATTTGAAGTCAATCGGATGCGATTTGATAGGTTTCGGCATTGGAAATAGAAGTTGGAAACTTCAAAGTTCATAAAGTTTGAATCGGGGTGTAATTCATGGTTTTAGAGTTGTTTGATGTGGTTTGAGGCCTCGATCAAGTCCGTAATGTGTTTTGGGGTTGGTTGGAATGAGTGATTGGGATCCCGGGGGCTTCGGGTGTGTTTCGGGTTGTGATTACGCTCTTATTTGATGTTTCAACCTTTGCTTCTTTGAACATAAAGGGGTACCATATTAGGTAAATGATATCCAAATTCAGTTTTGTTTGAACCATTAGATCCGTATCGTAATTTCGGAGCCATAGCAAAAAGAATCGTCGAATTTGGACATCGTATGAGGAAGTTATGCTCATTTCCGTGCCGAGAAAAGTGCTGGTGTCTGTCAGAACCGCAGAAGCGGAATTTGACCGCGGATGCGGAACCGCAAAGCGGAAATAGAACCGCAAAAGCAGTCCTGCCTATGAGAAAATTATCCGCAAAAGCAAAAAAAATGGCCTGGCAGTGACTTTAAGTCCAAAAACATTTCAGACGCGGCCTATCACACAAAAACGCCATTTTTGAGCTCCAAAGAGGATATTGAAGGGGAAATGCTGGGTTATCATTGGGAAATCATCGGGGATAAGTTTCTTGACCTTAATTCGTTAGTTTATCATGAAATTCGTGATTATTTCACTGTTAATGGAGGATTAATGGACGGTTTGAGCCCTAGGCCTAAATTTTAGAAAACCTTCGATTTGAATGGGCAAATGAAGTCCAATTTCGATAAATTTTATATGCACGGACTCGTGTTGAGATAAGGAACCTGAATATATAACTTTCGTAATTTTTTGAGAAGCGTACCGAAAGTCGGGTTTTGGCAACTTGTGGGTTTTGGTGTATTTTGAGTTGGTTGATTGGGTAATGCCCAATTGACCTATTTTGATGTGATTCTATTGATTATTATCAGATACTACACCTGTCAAGGCCGACATTTGCGGCAAGGGAGTTGTCTCTTAGCGGTTTTGTACCGGAGTCGAGGTAAGTGGCTTGTCTAACCTCGTGTGGGGGAACTTTCACTCCTAGGATATTATGTGATAGTTTAAATGCCTTGTACGCGAGGTGACGGGCGTGTACATGCGCTGGTTGTTGTAACACACACTTTACTTGAATTGTCCGATTAGTGATATTCCTGCTCTTAGCTGATAAAAGTGTTACTTTTACCCGGTATTAGTTAGAAAAGCATGATTAGCTAGGATTCAACATGTCTAATTGCCTAGTTGACTTACTTGAAGTTCTTGATAAATTGTTGGCACTAGTTTTGGTGAAGTTGTAGTTAAACATATTATATTCTCTCTGTGTGTTTTCTTTATTTGATGTGTTAGTGGACTGCGGGTTCAATTCTCGGAGATCCCAGGGGCTACTGAATTGGTTGAAAGACCTCCATGCCAGTGATCAGACACTCATCCGCAAGTACATAGGGAATTTGCCTTCTCTACTAGAAATCCAGCTTAACAATAGAATTATAGAGGCTGCGACATTATTCTGGGATAGTGACAAGTCTGTGTTCCGCTTCGGGGACCTTGAAATGACTCCTTTGCTCGAAGAAATAGGAGGTTTAGCTGGTATTCCTTGGGAGACTCCGTGTCACGACCCGGATTTTCCCCCAATATCGGGATCGTGATGGCGCCTACTCGTGGTAGCTAGGCAAGCCACCGTATTCATACTATCCTGTTTTTAACACAATTTTAATTAAATAAATGCGGAATACTTTATCGAAATGGAAATAACTAATTACAAAGTAAAAATCATACTGAAATCCTCTACCCAAGACTTGGAGTCACCAACTCACAAACTACTATGGAATACTACACATAAAAGTCTGAAGGAAATATAACATAATTCCGTTTGTCTCGGAACAATGAGACTACAGCTATTAACATAAATAAAGAAAGAAATGCCGGGCCTGCGGACGTCTGCAAGCTACCTCGGTCTCAAAGGTGATCAACTCCCACGCAATCTATTTACTGCTGCTGCTACTCCTAATCGTAACCTGGACCTGTGCAAAAATGCACAGAAGTGTAGCATCAGCACAACCGACCCCATGTGCTGGTAAGTGCCTGGCCTATCCCGGGGAAGTAGTGACAAGCCTAGGACCAGACACCCACATAACCTGTGCAATTCAATATATATATATGTGTACCACAAAATAACAAGAAATAATCAAGTATTAACACAATAAGGAATATCTTAAAGAATTCAACAATTAACCACAGTTAATAATTTCATAAGGAAAAACAAAGTGTAATGTAAACACAAGTAATATCAATTGAAGAAATAGCAAACAGTTGCACGGCATCACCCTTCGTGCTTTTACTCTCATCCTCACATCCATAGTACGGCATGATCCTTCGTACATGGTTCAATAACAGGGCACGGCATGATCCTTCGTGCATAATCAATAAATAAACATGGCACGGCATCACCCTTCGTGCATTATCACTCTTCCTCACCCAAAGAACAATCAAATAAGTTCACAAAGAAAACAAGGTATAATAGAATACACAAGTAATATCAATTGAAGAAATAGCAAACAGTTGCACGGCATCACCCTTCGTGCTTTTATCTCTCTTCCTCACCCAAATAACAATCACAGTTAAGGGCAAAGAAAGAAACAGTAATTCATAAACCGTCCCATCAAGGGCAATCAATAATTTTCTTCACAACAAGTCCCAACAAGGAAGAACAATAACAATTCATCTGTAATATATCTCAAATAATCATTTTCCAACGACTCACGGTCATACTAGACGCCAGTGTATGGATGCTCGTCACCACAGCCCATACACCGCACTCGATCACATAACACATAACACATAATCCTATTCCCTCAAGCTAGGATAGAACAAACACTTACCTCGAATGCTTATGAACAATTCACCCCGTGGAAATGTCTTTTCCTTTTGAATTTGACTCCAATCCAATCGTATATATACACAATTGATTTAATATCATCAATTCTACTTAACAAACTAGTTCATATTGCTAAATATGGTTTTTACAACATTCTGCCCGGAATAGTAAAAATCGACCCCGAGCCCACATAATCGAAACTCAAGTTTCGAACCAAAATAATTTCACCCAATCTTCCATGAGTTCAAATATACAATTTGTTCTTAAGTTCGACTCCAAAACGAGGTCTAAATCGCAAATTCTTTGAAAGCCCTAACTATACCCATTTCTCAAATTTTCAACCAATTTATACATGTTTAAGCCTAAGGATTTGATTGATGTTGATGAAAAATGAAGAAAATGAGTTAACAATACTTACCCAATGAACTTTGATGAAGAAAAGCCTCAAAAATCGCCTAAAACGCTGTGGAGAAGGGGTTTGAACAGAAATGGGATTTTTATCCCGTTTCTGTTCTGTTTCTGTCTTAAATTCACTGGGCGAAAATTTACTCTATGCGATCGCAGGGCCTGTGATGCGATCGCATAGAAGGAAAATGGGGACAGCAAAAATTACTCTATGCGATCGCGGAGGTCTTATGCGATCGCATATAAGGAAATGGATGAACTGAAATTACCCTATGCGATCGCAGAGAATGGTACGCGATCGCATAGAAGGAAATTCTGGGCCTCAGTCTTACTCTATGCGATCGCGAAGGACAGTATGCGATCGCATAGGAGGAAAAGTGGAAGTTATGCGATCGCATGGGCTCTATTGCGATCGCACGGAAGGATTTTTGGGACCTCTGATCTTTGCTCTATGCGATCGCAGCTACACCTATGCGATCGCATAGAAGAAAATCTCTGTGCAAAAATTGCAGAGTTTCTGCTGCAATTTTCAAGTTCAAAAACACCCCGAACCACCTCCGAAACACTCCCGAGCCCTCGGGGCTCCAAACCAAATATGTACACTAACTCAAAAACATCATACGAACTTGATCGCGCGATCAAATCGCTAAAATAACATCAAAATCAAGGAATTTAGCCTTAAATCTCAAGAATTCTTTCAAAATTTCATAACTTCCAAACTTTCCAATTTAAGGCCGAAACACGTCAAACGACGTCCGTTTCCAACCAAACTTTACAGGAAGCGCTTAACCAATATATATGACCTGTACCGGGCGTCGGAACCAAAATACGAGCCCGATACCAGTACTTTTTAATAAAAAATCATTTTCATTTTCCTTAAACATTTTCAGAAAACAATTTAACAGAAAAATTCTTTTACTGGGGTTCTAGACCTCGGATTTCAATTCCGGACATATGCCCAAGTTCCATATTTTTCTACGGATTTTCTGAAATAGTCAAATCACGGATCCGGGTCCGTTTACCAAAAATGTTGACCAAAGTCAACCATATCAATATTAATATCAAAATTCTTCTACTTTTTCACATATTTCACATATTTCAACATAATTATTTTTCAGCTTTGTGCCCGGACTGTGCACGCAAATCGAGGCAACATAGAATGAGGTTTTCAAGGCCTCAGAAGCTCGAAATTATTAATATAATAAGTGATGACCCTTTGGGTCGTCACAATCTCCACCTCTAAAACAACCGTTCGTCCTCGAACGGACAAAAGAAAGAAGTACCCGAGTCAGGAAACAAGTGTGGGTAGCGGCTCCGCATATCAGACTCGGACTCCCAAGGTCGATGCCTCAGGAGGCTGGCCTCTCCACTGAACACGCACAGAAGGATAACTCTTCGACCTCAACTGTCGCCGGTCTAGAATGGCTACCGGCTCCTCCTCGTAAGATAGATCATTGTCCAATTGGACATTACTGAAGTCTAACACATGTGTGGGATCGCCGTGGTATCTCCGAAGCATAGATACATGAAAAACTGGATGCACGGCTGATAAGCTAGGCGGCAAAGCTAATCTGTAAGCCACCCCTCCCACTCTGTCTAGAATCTCAAATGGACCAATATACCTAGGGCCGAGCTTGCCCTTCTTCCCAAACCTCATCACGCCCTTCATAGGCGACACTCGGAGCAATACTCGTTCACCAACCATGAAATCTACATCTCGAACCTTACGATCCGCATAAGTCTTCTGCTTGGACTGAGCTGAACGCAATCTCTCCTGAATAGTCTTGACCTTATCCAAGGCCTCCTAAACTAAGTCCGTACCCAACAACCGAGCCTCTCCCGGTTCAAACCATCCAACTGGTGATCGACATCGCCTACCATACAACGCCTCATACGGAGCCATCTGGATGCTAGATTGGTAACTGTTATTGTAGGCGAACTCTGCTAATGGTAGAAACCGATCCCACGAGCCTCCGAAATCAATAACACAGGCTCGAAGCATGTCCTCAAGAATCTGAATAGTCCTCTCGGACTGGCCATCCGTCTGAGGATGAAATGCTGTACTCAACTGAACCTGGGTGCCTAACTCCTGCTGAACCGATCTCCCGAACCGCGAGGTAAACTGCGTACCCCGATCAGAGATAATAGATACTGGCACCCCATGGAGACGAACAATCTCCCTAATGTAAACCTCCGCTAACCTCTCCAACGAGTAGGAGACAGATACTGGAATAAAGTGTGCTGATTTGGTCAGCCTATCAACAATGACCCAAATAGCATCAAATTTCCTCCGAGTCAAAGGAAGTCGAGTAACGAAGTCCATAGTGATCCGCTCCCATTTCCACTCGGGAATTTCAATCCTCTGGAATACACCACCAGGTCTCTGGTGCTCATATTTCACCTGCTGACAATTTAGACACCGAGCGACATACGCAACGATATCTTTCTTCATTCTGCGCCACCAATAGTGTTGTCGTAAGTTCTGGTACATCTTCGCGGCGTCCGGGTGAATAGAATACCGTGAACTGTGGGCCTTCGCTAAGATCAACTCTCGAATCCCCTTCAACATTGGGCACACAAACTCGACCCTGCAATTTTAATACCCCATCATCATCTAGGTTTACCTGTGTGGCACCTCCCCGCTGTACTGTATCTCTCAACTCACGCAAATGAGGATCATCAAATTGCTTCTCACGGATACGCTCTAATAAGGAAGAACGAGCGACCGTGCAGGCTAACACTCTGCTAGGCTCAGAAATGTCTAATCTCACGAACCGGTTGGCTAAGGCCTGGACATCTAGAGCTAATGGTCTCTGATTGACCGGAATGTATGCAAGACTACCCATGCCGGCATACTTTCTACTCAATGCATCGGCCACCACATTGGCCTTACCTGGGTGATATAATATAGTAACATCATAGTCTTTTAGCAACTCTAATTATCCCCGCTGCCTTATATTCAACTCTTTCTGCTTAAACAAATACTGAAGACTCTTATGATCGGTGTATACTTCACATGCTACACCATACAAATAATGCCTCCAGCTCTTCAATGCGTGAATAATCGCCGCCAATTCTAGATCATGCACTGGATAGTTCTTCTCATGAATCTTCGACTGCCTCGAAGCATAGGCAATAACCTTGCCATCCTGCATTAACACTGCACCAAGCCCAATACGGGAAGCATCACCAATAAACAGTATAAGGTCCCGTACCTGTGGGTAAAACCAATACCGGTGCTGTGGTCAAGGTTGTCTTGAGATTTTGAAAGCTCGCCTCACATTCATCGGACCATTCAAATTGAACACCCTTGTGGGTCAATCTGGTCAGTGGGGTTGCAATAGACGAAAATCCTTCTACGAATCGGCGATAATAGCCCGCTAACCCCAAGAAACTCCAAATCTCTGTGGCTGATGTCGGTCTAGGTCAGTCCTCGACTGCCTCAATCTTCTTCGGATCAACCTGAATACCTGCTGCCGTCACAATATGACCCAGGAATGCAACTGAACTTAGCCAAAATTCACACTTCAAAATTTTTGCATATAGTTGGCTATCTTTCAGAGTCTGCAAAGTCACTCCGAGATGTTGCGCATGCTCCTCATGACTGCAGGAGTATGTCAATATGGAAACAATGAAGACTACAACGAACAAGTCTAAACAAGGCACGAACACACTCATGCGTATGCACATATCCATGACTCTGAAGTCTGGCCATAAGAGTTATTCTTAAATTACAACATTGTCAATTAACCCTGTTATCAAATACTTTATTCTACAAATCCCACTTTACTCAGAATGAGGTATCGTGACCTCGTGATTATTTTCCCGAATTAATGCGTCATATTTATCCTTACCCGGTGCTCGTCTCAAGGGCTAAGCTCAACGGTTTCAAAATAGAAATGGCTAAATATGAACAGAAACTATACAAGAATTGTCAAATAGTCCTAACGGGCATGACTCTTATTTACAAATGCAATACGAAAATATTAATTTCATAAAAGAAGAATTTTAAACACATAAACTCTTACTACCAGGACCCAGTCCTCATATGATATCCACCGCAGCTTGAAGCTCGGCTTAGAAATATTTCACATTATGCCAGAAATTGGAGGATCTCATCCTCAACTCTGAATCACAGTGCTTGCACGTCATATCATCTGAAATTTTTCATTTCCTTTCTTTCTTCCTTTCAATAATTGTCCGTCAAAGATAATCATGACATAAAATGAACCCTCATACTGATAGGGCGCACAATTAACGGTTAAAATTAGTTATTCCGAGAATTATATCAAAAACCACTGTAATAAGTAATATAAAGTCACTCTTAGCCTCATGGATATTTTAGTGACTAACACTTAATAATAGGGATGTATATCCTCATGTAATATCCCAACGTGAGTATTTCCCTAAGTAGATTTGATGATTACGATGCTCGCTCATGAATGGAGCATGTTAAAAGGACTCGTCTAAATTTTCTTTCAAAAACCAAATTAAATTAAGGAAAAATTATTCTGTCTATAACAATCTGAATTATACGTACGATGACCACATCTGGTGTAGTGACCTCCCTCATATCATAAAAATTATATCAATGGTTGGGTCTCCACCTCTAGGATTTTCACCTCCACCTCTAACATACTGACATCTACATCTGACTGGCCATGTAGGATAATTATTAACTGCAATAGAGCATGTAGCCTGAGTGCTTTCCTAAAATTGTATTTCTCCAAAATTCCACATTCACAGCAATTCCTTTAAGGCTCGGTTAACTTATTGCTCATGACCATATATATTCGAACACAGTCATTGTGACCTGGTACAACCGTTCAGATCACATATACTACATATTGCAGAGAATCTCGGGGGTGACATCTTCGGAACGTTTTCTTAAAATAGAGTTTAGTAGATAGCGTTGCGTTGGCCGGCTTGCCCTCTTCGTAGGCTTGTCACAAACATCGACGGCCAATTTTCTCTTTTGCTATGTTGGCTTAACACTGCTGAGCTACCCCATTTACTCATATACTCTTCGTCATTCTCTGCGGGCGATTCTTACCCCATGAAAAGAACCAATCTTAAATATGTATAAATTATTTGGAGGAACTGTCCATACCATATATATACATTCCAATAACTCATCATATTTGTCCTTCACAACTCCAACACATCGACCGGACGTCAAGGTCCGTTGAAACCCAACACGATTTATTAGGTGATCTCCCGATATAATTGCATCTTCCGTTGGGACCATAACTAGTGTGGTAAATACATTATCTTCCCACTACTTCTGTTTGCCCTCTGTAGTACAGTAAAATGAACCCCCTCGCATTCGACTATTCCCATGTTCTGTAATTCCTCATAAGAACTGTCAAGCACAATCTCGTGGGTTCTCAAAAGATGCACCGCTGAAGGTGGCAGCGAAGACTTTGGTGAAACTTGTCCTCCATAAAACTGTTGAAGGAATAGTTGATCTATCACCAGCCCGTGCCATTGTTCGGCTGGATAAGCGGTACGTGATTACGCCATTCGTAGGAAGACAAGAGTGGAAATTTAACTTAACACTTTGAAGAACAAATTCGCACGATAAGAAAGAACAAATGAGAGACTCTTTCCTAACTCAATAGACTCCGGAGGACAAGTACAGACGTCTCCGTACCTACCTCTCAAACTCTACTAAGCTTGTTCGTGAGTGGTGAGACCTATGTAACCTAGAGCTCTGATACCAACTTGTCACGACCCGGATTTTCCCCCAATATCGGGATCGTGATGGCGCCTACTCGTGGTAGCTAGGCAAGCCACTGTATTCATACTATCCTGTTTTTAACACAATTTTAATTAAATAAATGCGGAATACTTTATCGAAATGGAAATAACAAATCACAAGGTAAAAATCATACTGAAATCCTCTACCCAAGACTTGGAGTCACCAACTCACAAACTATTATGGAATACTACACATAAAAGTCTGAAGGAAATATAACATAATTCTGTTTGTCTCGGAACAATGAGACTACAACTATTAACATAAATAAAGAAAGAAATGCCGGGCCTGCGGACGTCTGCAAGCTACCTCGGTCTCAAAGGTGATCAACTCCCACGCAATCTATTTACTGCTGCTGCTGCTCCTGATCGTAACCTGGACCTGTGCAAAAATGCACAGAAGTGTAGCATTAGCACAACCGACCCCATGTGCTGGTAAGTGCCTGGCCTATCCCGGCGAAGTAGTGACAAGCCTAGGACCAGACACCCACATAACCTGTGCAATTCAATATATATATATATGTGTACCACAAAATAACAAGAAATAATCAAGTATTAACACAATAAGGAATATCTTAAAGAATTCAACAATTAACCACAGTTAATAATTTCACAAGGAAAAACAAAGTATAATGGAAACACAAGTAATATCAAGTCAAGAAATGGCAAATAGTTGCACGGCATCACCCAAATAAAATATAATGGAAAAACAAGTAATATCAATTCAAGAAATAGCAAGCAACAGAGGGCACGGCATGATCCTTCGTGCATAATCAATAAATAAACATGGCACGGCATCACCCTTCGTGCATTATCACTATTCCTCACCCAAAGAACAATCAAATAAGTTCACAAAGAAAACAAGGTATAATAGAATACACAAGTAATATCAATTGAAGAAATAGCAAACAGTTGCACGGCATCACCCTTCGTGCTTTTATCTCTCTTCCTCACCCAAATAACAATCACAGTTAAGGGCAAAGAAAGAAACAGTAATTCATAAACCGTCCCATCAAGGGCAATCAATAATTTTCTTCACAACAAGTCCCAACAAGGAAGAACAATAACAATTCATCTGTAATATATCTCAAATAATCATTTTCCAATGACTCACGGTCATACTAGACGCCAGTGTATGGATGCTCGTCACCACGGCCCATACACCGCACTCGATCACATAACACATAACACATAATCCTATTCCCTCAAGCTAGGATAGAACAAACACTTACCTCGAATGCTTATGAACAATTCACCCCGTGGAAATGTCTTTTCCTTTTGAATTTGACTCCAATCCAATCATATCTATACACAATTGATTTAATATCATCAATTCTACTTAACAAACTAGTTCATATTGCTAAATATGGTTTTTACAACATTCTACCCGGAATAGTAAAAACCGGACCCCGAGCCCACATAATCGAAACTCAAGTTTCGAACCAAAATAATTTCACCCAATCTTCCATGAGTTCAAATATACAATTTGTTCTTAAGTTCGACTCCAAAACGAGGTCTAAATCGCAAATTCTTTGAAAGCCCTAACTATACCCATTTCTCAAATTTTCAACCAATTTATACATGTTTAAGCCTAAGGATTTGATTGATGTTGATGAAAAATGAAGAAAATGAGTTAACAATACTTACCCAATGAACTTTGATGAAGAAAAGCCTCAAAAATCGCCTAAAACGCTGTGGAGAAGGGGTTTGAACAGAAATGGGATTTTTATCCCGTTTCTGTTCTGTTTTCTGTCTTAAATTCAATGGGCGAAAATTTACTCTATGCGATCGCAGGGCCTGTGATGCAATCGCATAGAAGGAAAATGGGGACAGCAAAAATTACTCTATGCGATCGCGGAGGTCTTATGCGATCGCATATAAGGAAATGGATGAACTGAAATTACCCTATGCGATCGCAGAGAATGGTACGCGATCGCATAGAAGGAAATTCTGGGCCTCAGTCTTACTCTATGCGATCGCGAAGGACAGTATGCGATCGCATAGGAGGAAAAGTGGAAGTTATGCGATCGCATGGGCTCTATTGCGATCGCACAGAAGGATTTTTGGGACCTCTGATCTTTGCTCTATGCGATCGCAGCTACACCTATGCGATCGCATAGAACAAAATCCCTCTGCAGAAACAGCAGAATTTCTGCTGTGTTTTTCAAATCCGAAAACACCCCGAACCACCTCCGAAACACTCCCGAGCCCTCGGGGCTCCAAACCAAATATGTACACTAACTCAAAAACATCATACGAACTTGCTCGCGCGATCAAATCGCTAAAATAACATCAAAATCAAGGAATTTAGCCTTAAATCTCAAGAATTCTTTCAAAATTTCATAACTTCCAAACTTTCCAATTTAAGGCCGAAACACGTCAAACGACGTCCGTTTCCAACCAAACTTTACAGGAAGCGCTTAACCAATATATATGACCTGTACCGGGCGTCGGAACCAAAATACGAGCCCGATACCAGTACTTTTTAATAAAAAATCATTTTCATTTTCCTTAAACATTTTCAGAAAACAATTTAACAGAAAAATTCTTTTACTGGGGTTCTAGACCTCGGATTTCAATTCCGGACATATGCCCAAGTTCCATATTTTTCTACGGATTTTCTAAAATAGTCAAATCACGGATCCGGGTCCGTTTACCAAAAATGTTGACCAAAGTCAACCATATCAATATTAATATCAAAATTCTTCTACTTTTTCACATATTTCACATATTTCAACATAATTATTTTTCAGCTTTGTGCCCGGACTGTGCACGCAAATCGAGGCAACATAGAATGAGGTTTTCAAGGCCTCAGAAGCTCGAAATGATTAATTAAATAAGTGATGACCCTTTGGGTCGTCACAGCCACTTGGCTTTTTGTGATTATGTCACTTGTCTTAATAATATACTGTGGGTTGAATTCCCACAGGTCCTGGACTTATTAATTGAGTTTGTTATTTGTTGTTAGTTAATTGTAGACGGTAGTAATCATTTTATTGTTGTCATTCGGAAATTATTATCGTTTAAACTGCTTATTATTGTTATTATCATTTTTGTAATTGTTTTTTTCTCTCAGTAGGGCCCTGACCTTCCTCGTCACTACTCCATCGAGGTTAGGCTTGGCACTTACTGAGTACCGTCGTGGTGTACTCATGCTACTCTTCTGCACACTTTTGTTGTGCAGATCCAGGTACATCAGGACATGCTCATACTAGGTGATTCAGCAGCACCTTGGGAGACCTCGAGGTATGATCTGCTACGTCCGCGGATCCGGAGGCCATCCTTCTATTCTGATAGTTCTAGTAGATGTTTTTCCTTCATCTCGTTGTTTAGATACTCTTTACACATAGAGCCACAATTGTATTTCTCTTAGTCTGTGTTACCCATGGGATTCCGGGTCTTGGTGGTGTTTATACAGAGTGTTTGACGGGTGTATGTGCCAAGCGACATAGAATACATTCTTATTTATATCGTTTTCCGCTATTTTTTATTTAATGTTCATAAACTTGTATATTCCGCAATGTGTTAGGCTTACCTAGTCGTGGGGACTGGGTGCCGTCATGACATGTTCACGATTGGTGAACTAGGGTCGTGACAAGTTGGTATCAGAGCTCTAGGTTCGTAGGAGTCACAGGACACAGACCGGTTACTTAGATTCTCGTTGATCGATACGGAGACGTCTGTATTTATTTACGAGGGGCTATGTAACTATTTAGGAAACTCTTCAATTCTTTGAATTCCTTATCATGCGCCATTTTTTCAGTTGGAGCCTATGTCATACGTTCTTTTGCATCCACTCGTGTATTGAAAGTTGTGCGCTCGGTATCGAGTATGCGTCGATGGTTCATGATGCTGCAGAGGGACTTCAAGGGAGTCAAGAATTTACTCAACCATTGTTACAGCGTGTCATCCATATCAATAATGCAAGAGAATTGAGAAATCTTCAATTGTGCACGTGGGGGTGCACTAGGTTCTCACATTCGGTTGATAAGTACGGTCTTGAGAAGGTTTACTTAACTGCTTAATCATCACAGTAAAGGTAGAATCAGAAGGTGGATGTAGATCTAAAGAAAGTTAGTGGTAATAAAGACTATATGGTTCATATGAGATATCTATAATTCAGCCAGTAGAGATACTGGGGGAAATGAGTTTAACTGTCTTAAGAAGGACATGTACCAAACCAATGTCTTGGGTTGTCTTATGATGAAGACGTACATATGATAAAGGCTATTGTCGTGGATTAGCAAAATGTATCTTTAAGGCTTCGTGCTAAGTGAAAGGATTTCACTATCAACGATCTAATTATGGGTCATGTGTCATATCAGATTTGGCCTGCGATGTATTTAGGTGCTATTCAAAAAAAAGTTCTTGAAAACTTGCGGATGGGCAAGAGTTGAGGCTCGTATGGTATGGTGATGGGACTTTGGATGTTCCTGTGTCCCTAATAAACTCTACATTTTTTTTATCAGCAGGGAAATATTCGACAAGGGCTACATGGTGCTTCGTAGGTGTGTGAGAATCATATCATGTTTTAAGGTGTCGTTGGTAGAGAATGCTCGGTGCATGGAGCGGGGTAATGTTTGGTTGTATTGGAATGAGGTCATACCCTATGGGGTCAGAGTGCTAATAGGGCACAAGTGATTATGTTCGTAGGTTCAAGTGAATTGCAGTTGAATAAGAGTAGATGACTTGAGTGAATGTTTCTAATGTGCTCGAGAGTCGTGTAATATTGGCTTTGAGCTAGTAGGAGAGTCTCACCGCTTATGATTTGGGTCTCATGGCTAATTACCTGCGTGAATTCTGGATACTAGCGTATTAATGGGTTATTGCAGCCACGGGAAAAGGACCATGTGTGGCAATTTGAGTATATGTATTATTGAATGCATGTTATGTTTAGCCTTACTGGCTCATGTTCAAACTTGAGGGAAAATTCATGATTTATGCCTCGTATAGGTGCGGGCTTTGCGGGAAGTGATTCCGCTGGGTGCTTTATCGAGAGGGTATTCATATGTTATAAAGAAATTCAGTAGAGTTGGTTGCGTACTGGGGCAAGTTAGAACCGGATGGTTCTCAATAGCGGTCCTAGTGAATTCAAGAGGTAAAGTGTGGTGCCCGATAATTCTGAGTCTATAAGTACAGTTAAGGCTCAAGCTTTTGAAGCAACTTATGAAGAAAGGCACAAAACGATCTATGATGTTTTGACTTGTGGTGTAGTATTTGAGAGACATGAAATGGTCGTCGTTCTGGAGATAGCATGGCCTTATGATTTAAGGTCACTCGGGGTGAGTGCAGTTGGAATAAGTTAGGTAATGAAGGGAGATATTAACATTTCTAAGGCAATCCAGGATAAACTGGAAGGAAGTAGATTGATTAGCCATAGCTGAGTTGGCATATTGATGTCAATGATCGGTTCATGCAACGTGATCGAATTATGCATGTGATTTGTGGCGGTGCATTTGAGACTTGTCGGCCGCGATGATTGATGTTATTCTGAAGTATTCTTCTCTATGTGATGACCCGGCCTGTCGTCACGGGAATTACCACCCCGTTATAATGAAATTGTATGTTTTATGCTTTTAATATCAGTGTTAAAGTCTATCGGGTGATTTAGGAGTGATTTGGATTGAAAATGAGGCATATAGCCTTTTTGAAGGACACTTGAATAAGGAAAGTCAACCTGGAGTTGACTATTTGGTTAGAGGGCTCGGAATCAGGTTCTGATGATTCGGTTAGTTCCGGGAGGAGATTTGTGACTTAGGAGAACGATCGGAATTGAATTTGGAGGCCCAGTGTAGAAATAGGCTTGAATTGGCTAAGATTGAATTTTGGCGAAATCCGAACGGTAGGTGAGATTTTGATCCGGGGGTCGGAATGGAATTCCGACAGTTGCAGTAGCTCCGTTAGGTGATTTTGGATGTGCCTGCAAAATTTCAGGTCATTCGGACGTCGTTTAGTTGGGTTTTTGATTGATTGTGTAATTCGGAATGTTTTAAGGAATTTAGGCTTGAATTTGATGTGAATTATGGGTTTTGGTGTTATTAGACATGTTTTGAGGATTTGAGCAAGTTCGAATAAGGTATTAGGGTGTGTTGGTGTGTTTGGATGAGGTCCCGGGGGCCTCGGGGTGTTTTCGGATGGTTATACGGAAGAAAATCATGGAAATTTCAGGTTGAAGTATTCTGGTTCTGTCATTTTCGCCCCTGCGGAAATGTGGGCGCGGAGGCGAGTCCGCAGGAGCGGACTGAGGAGCGCAGGAGCGCTTGGCATCGCAGAAGCGGAATCCTTTCCGCTGAAGCGGCGTCGCTGGTGCGAGTGGGTGACCACAAAAGCGGACTTGATGAAAAATGGGAAAGTCCGCAGAAGCGGATTCTTGACCACCTGGGCGAGTCCGCAGGAGCGGACTGAGGTGCGTAGAAGTGGGAGTTTTCACAGAAGCGGAGGTTCAATCGCGGAAGCGGACGAGCATAAGCGGTCCTTTTCTCGCAGAAGCGGAATTGGCCGGCTAGGCCTGGAATCGCTGAAGCGACCCTCTGGTCGCGGATACGGACTCGTAGGAGCGGAATTTTATCCGCAGAAGCGAAAATCGCAGTGAGTTAAGTGTATCAAAAGTTAGAAAATTTCAGAAACATTTCACACATTTGGGTCTCGTCTTTAGAGGCGATTTGGGCGATTTTGAAGAGAAACTCAAGGGAAATCATCAGGTAATCAACTATGGACTCAAACTATGATTAGTATTGATAATATTATGCAATTATATCATGAAAATGGAGGAATTTGGGGTGATTCATGGAAGATTTAACCCTAGGCTTGAACTTTAGAAAATCAAGGTTTTGAATGGGCAAATGGAGTCCGAATTTGGAAAAATTGATATGCTTAGACTCGTATTGAGATGAGGGTTCCGAATATGTGACTTTTGTAATTTCTCGAAAAGCGTACCGAAAGTCGAGTTTTGACAACTTTGGGAATTTTGATGTAAATTGAGTTGTATTGATTGGGTGTCGTCCCATTGGCCTAATTTGTTGTATTTCTACTGTGTTTGATCAGATTCTATGCGTGCAGAGCTTAATTCTCGTGGCAAAGGCATTGCGGAGTAGTCGTCGCGCCGAATTGAGGTGAGTAATAGATGTGGGTGATGACCAGCGGGTTCGAAACCCCGGTATACCACTTTGTGACGCTGTATAGCGGCGAGACACATACACTCTTGTGAGTGCGGGGTCGATTGTGATTGGGGACTATGACATAGTTCGACTTGTTGATACTGTATTGTGATATTAGGCTATTATTGAGCCGTCGAACCTCCTTCTCGGATGGTTGCATATTATATATTGTGATAATGGCCACTCTTGAGCCGAGGAACCCCCTTCTTGGGCGGTTGAGTATACTTGTGGGCCGTGAGCCACTTATTGGATCCCGCGAGGATCGTTATCATTGTCTTATCATATTGACATGCTAGTTTACTACTAGTCCGCAGATATTTCTGTTATCATGTTATTTCCAGATCTCTGGAACTTGATATTTCTGTTTTCAACTGAAAAATGATAAAAGATGTTTTCAAAACTACTTTTGAGCCTGCGAGGCCGTGATTGCATATTAGCTGACTAGTAGTGGATCGGGCTGCGCGCCGCAGCAGTACATATGTCGGATCGGACTGCACGCCGCGGTAATATTGTGCTTGGGCTGTAGGAGCCCCTCCGGAGTCTGAACCCCCACAGTGAGCATGGGTACCCAAATTGGATCGGGCTACGCGCCGTAGCGGTCATATCATGCATTGCATTACATTTAGCTACATCTACTAGCTATTATACTGTTTTGCTGGTACTTGTTGGTACAGGTACAGTTGATATTGATTCTGTGACAGGGTATTTGATTACAACTTTACATAGTGCTTTATTGCGGATTTCTTATCTGCGCTGTCTTACCCTTGTTTATTTCCACTGAGTCTGGCAGTACTCATTTTACTCGCTGCACCTTGTGTGCAGATCCATGTACCTCTTAGCAGTTATCCAGTAGCTGTGCGAGGTGACAATTATGGATATTCGAGGTAGCTGCAGAGTCCGCAGGACCTGATATTCCTTCTTACTGTCTTTTGATTCTGTATTGATATTTCTTTCCGCACTTGGTATCTTGTAAACCTTTATACACTCATGTTCAGTAGAGGCTCATGACTCTTGACCTTTCGGTCTATGGGAGTTGATGTATTATGGGACTTGGTTCCCCGTTTTCGTTATTTGTATCACTATTGCTTCGTGATTTAATATGCTTAAATGGGCTAAAGAGAGCTTCTAGCTCCGTTGTTGATGTTGATTGGTTAGGCTGGCTTAGTAATGTGCTGGGCGCCATCACGACCGGATTTGGGGTCGTGACAAGTTGGTATCAGAGCCTAGGTTTACTAGGCCTCGTGAGTCTTGAGCCGGTTAGTAGAGTCTTGTGGATCGGTACGGGGACGCTTGTACTTATCCTCGGGAGGCTGCGAACCTTTAGGAAAACTTCACTTTTCTTGAACTCTGTCATGCGATCTTGTTGTTCTGAGAACTGAACTTCTATATTCTATTCTCTCGCGGATGGCGAGAACGCGAGCATCAGGACGAGGTGGACGACCTCCATTGCCACCTGTTAGAGGCCGTGGGCGCAGTCGTGCTAGAGGTAGAGGTAGGGCGGCTGAGGCAGTGCCAACTGACCCGCATGTTGTACCAGTTCAGGAGCAGCCCCCAGTGGTTGATGCTCCAGCAGCCCCAGTTCAGGGCCAGACTATATCTATTGCTATCCCTGGTCTTCAGGAGACTCTTGCTCAGATATTATCAGTGTGTTCCGGTTTGGCTCAGGTAGTTTCAGCTACCGCTACTGTAGCGACATCTCAGTCAGGGGGTGGTCAGCAGACCCCTGCAGCTCGCACACCTGACCCGGTTGTTCGGGGACTTCGGACGCCGAGGCGGTCCCCGCTCGGTGGTTGCACCGGTTATTCCTCCGACTGCACCAGCTCCAGCTCCGCAGCATATGGTTCGAGGTTATGCTCGATGACGAGCGGCGTCGTCTTGACAGATTTGGTAGACTTCGGCCACCCCATTTTAGTGGCGTTGAGGGCGAGGATGCCCGGGGTTTCTTGGACAAGTGTCAGAGGATGTTGCGGACGGCTGGTATTCTTGAGTCCGGCGGAGTTTCATTTACTACCTTTCAGTTCACCTGGTCCCGCATTTGATTGGTGGGAAGAGTTTGAGAGGCGTAGGCTTGCAGGAGCAGCACCTCTCACATGGCAGCAGTTCTCTACTCTCTTTCTAGAGAAATATGTACCTCAGTCTCGTCGCGAGGAGCTACGTTGCTAGTTCGAGTGGTTGGTTCAGGGCGACATGTCTGTGACCCAGTATGAGCTCGGATTCACACGGTTGGCTAGGCATGCCACATGGATGATCCCTAATGATAGGGAGAGGATCAGGAGGTTCATTGATGGCCTCAACTACTCTATCCGCATTCTTATGACCAGAGAGAGAGTTTTGTCATCATCATTTGAGGAGGTTGTTGACATGGCACGCTCCATTGAGGCGGATCGTCGCCGAGAGAGAGAGGAGCGGGAGGCCAAGAGGCCTTGTGGTTCTGGCATTTTCAGTGGTGCTCCATCTAGAGGGCATTCCCAGCAGAGCAGAGGTCGCTCATCTAGACCTTCTCATTCAGGCCGCCCAGAGCAGAGCGGAGGTTCTTATGGTCGTGGTCGACATGGGTTACAGCAGGGTCAGTCATCACTTAGTGCCCTTCCAGCCCAGGGTGCAGCACCTACTTCATCAGCCCAGGGTTCTTCTGCGGCGAGGGGTTCCCTTCAGTCCCCTTATCAGGCACCAGGTGCATGTTATGAGTGTGGTGAGTTTGGCCACATGAGGAGACAGTGCCTTCGACTCCGTAGGGACAGGACTCAGCAGAGGGATCAGCCCTCATCATCAGCACCATCTCAGTCTAATAGAGGTGGAGGTCAGTCTTCTCGTGGTCGCCCCAGGGGCGAGGAGAGATCCGGTGGAGGCCAGGCACGTTTCTATGCACTTCCTGACAGGCGTGATGCAGTTGCCTCCGATGCAGTGATTACAGACATCATTTCTGTCTGTCACAGATATGCATCTGTTCTATTTGATCCAGGGTCCACATATTCATACGTGTCCTCTTACTTTGCACATCACTTGGGTGCGACTCGTAGTGGTCTTGATTTACCTGTTCATGTATCCACCCCGTGGGTGATACGATTGTTGTGGATCATGTCTATAGATCCTGTGTTATATCTATTGAGGGTCTGGAGACCCAGGCATATTTGTTATTGTTGGGTTTGGTGGACTTTGATGTTATATTGGGTATGGACTGGTTGTCTCCGTACCATGCTATATTGGACTGTCATGCTAAGACAGTTACGTTGGCCATTCCTGGTATTTCTCAGATCGAGTGGCGGGGTTCGACCGATTTCGTCCCTAGCCGTGTTATTTCGTTTTTAAAAGCTCGGAAGATGGTTGAAAAAGGGTGTTTATCGTACCTAGCTTTTGTGAGAGATGTGGGAGCTGAGTCTCCTAGCATTGATTCTGCACCTGTTGTGAGGGACTTTCAAGATGTATTCCCCTCAGACCTGCCGGGCATGCCGCCGGACAGGGATATTGATTTTGGCATTGACTTGGTGCCGGGCACTCAGCCCATATACGTTCCTCCTTATCGGATGGCACCAGCTGAGTTGAAAGAACTGAAAGAGCAGCTTCAAGAGCTTCTCGATAAGGGTTTCATCCGCCCTAGTGTGTCTCCGTGGGGTGCACCGGTATTATTTGTTAAAAAGAAAGATGGTTCCATGCGAATGTGTATTGATTATAGGCAATTGAACAAAGTGACGGTGAAGAACAAGTACCCTCTACCGCGCATAGATGATTTATTTGATCAGTTACAAGGTGCGAGGGTGTTTTCTAAGATCGATCTTCGTTCAGGCTATCATCAGCTGAAGATCAGGGACTCGGATATTATGAAGACTGCATTCGGGACCCGATATGGTCATTATGAGTTTCTTGTGATGTCGTTTGGGCTGACCAACGCCCCAGCAGCATTTATGCATCTGATGAACAGTGTGTTCAGGCCCTATTTGGATTCATTTGTGATTGTGTTCATTGATGACATTATAGTCTACTCCCGTAGTCAGGAGGAGCATGCTCAGCATTTGAGTATTGTGTTGCAGAGATTGAGAGAGGAGAAGCTATATGCTAAATTCTCAAAGTGCGAGTTTTGGCTCGAGTCCGTAACATTTCTGGGACACGTGGTGTCTCGTGATGGTATTCAGGTTGATCAGAAAAAGATAGAGGCGGTGCAGAGTTGGCCTAGACCGTCCTCAGCTACAGAGATTAGGAGTTTTCTTGGCTTGGCGGGATATTATCGCCGGTTTGTTCGGGGATTTTCATCCATTGCTTCTTCATTGACTAAATTGACCCAGAAGGGTGCACCATTCGTGTGGTCGGATGAGTGAGAGGAGAGCTTTCAGAAGCTCAAGACAGCTTTGACCACAGCTCCAGTGTTAGTATTGCCATCAGCTTCAGGTTCATATACCGTTTATTGTGATGCCTCGAGAGTGGGGATAGGTTGTGTGTTGATGCGGGAAGGTAAGGTAATTGCTTATGCTTCTCGGCAGTTGAAGCCACATGAGAAGAACTATCATGTTCATGATTTGGAGCTAGCCGCCATTGTTCATGCATTGAAGATTTGGAGACATTATTTGTACGGTGTGTCTTGTGAGGTGTATACCGACCACCGTAGTCTCCAGCACTTGTTCAAATAGAAAGACCTTAATTTGAGACAGCGGAGATGGCTGGAGTTGCTGAAGGATTATGACATTACTATATTATATCATCCGGGGAAGGCCAATGTGGTGGCCGATGCTTTGAGCCGGAAGGCGGTCGGTATGGGGAGCTTGGCATATATTCCAGCTGAGGAGAGGCCATTTGCTTATGATGTTCAGGTGCTAGCCAATCGGCTAGTGAGGTTAGATATTTCGGAGCCCAGCAGGGTATTGGCTTGTGTTATATCTCGGTCATCTATATATGATCGTATTCGTGAGCACCAGTATGATGATCCACATTTGGCTGTCCTTAGGGACAAAGTTTAGCATCATGATGCTAGAGATGTCACCATTGATAGTGACGGCGTATTGAGGATGCAGGCAGGGCCGGATATGTGTGCCCAATGTTGATGGCCTTCGTGAGTTGATTCTGGAAGAGGCCCATAGCTCGCGGTATTCTATCCATCCAGGAGCCGCTAAGATGTACCAAGATTTGAAACAGCACTATTGGTGGAGAAAGATGAAAATGGACATTGCCAGACATGTAGCACGGTGCCTCAACTGCCAGCAGGTTAAGTACGAGCACCAGAGGCCCGGTGGTGTATTTCAGCGCATTGTTATTCCTGAGTGGAAATGGGAGAGGATCACTATGGACTTTGTTACTGGACTCCCTCGGACGGCGAGGAAGTTTGATTCCGTATGGGTGATTATGGATAGACTGACCAAGTCAGCTCACTTTATTCCAGTTAGTACTACCTACTCATCGGAGCGGTTGGCAGCGATCTTTATTCGAGAGATTGTTCGGTTGCATGGAGTCCCGGTGTCTATCATATCCGATAGGGGTACTCAGTTCACTTCTCAGTTTTGGAGAGCATTTCAGCGAGAGATGGGTACGCGGGTTGAGTTGAGTACAGCATTTCATCCCCAGACAGATGGGCAGTCTGAGCGTACTATTCAGATCTTGGAGGATATGTTGCGAGCTTGTGTGATTGATTTTGGTGGTTCGTGGGATGAGTTCCTACCACTTGCGGAGTTTGCCTACAACAACAGTTATCAGTCGAGTATTCAGATGGCCCCGTATGAGGCATTGTATGGCAGGCGGTGTAGATCCCCGTGGGATGGTTTGAGCCTGGTGAGGTTAGATTGATAGGGACTGAGTTAGTCCAGGATGCTCTGGATAGAGCAAAGTTGATCCAGGAGAGGCTTCGTACAGCACAGTCTCGTCAGAAGAGTTATGCGGACCGTAGAGTTCGAGAGTCGTCTTTCATGGCTGGTGACAGAGTATTGTTGAAGGTTTCACCTATGAAGGGTGTCATGAGGTTTGGTAAGAAAGGGAAGTTGAGTCCTAGGTAGATTGGTCCTTTTGAGATACTCAGGAGGGTTGGAGAGGTGGCATATAAGTTAGCCTTGCCGCCCAGCTTATCCAGCGTTCATCCAGTATTCCATGTGTCTATGCTCCGAAGTACATTGGAGATCCGTCTCATGTATTAGATTTCAGCACCATTCAGCTTGATGGTGATCTATCCTATGATGTGGAGCCTATTGCCATTTTGGGACGGCATGTGAGAAAATTGAGGTCTAAGGAGATTGCATCAGTTAAGGTTTAGTGGAGAGGTCGACCCGTGGAGGAGGCCACTTGGGAGATCGAGCGGGAGATGCGGAGCAGATATCCTCACTTGTTTGAGACTTCAGGTATGTTTCTTGACCCGCTCGAGGACGAGCGTTTGCTTAAGAGGGGAGAATGTGACGACCCGGCCCGTCGTCACGGGAATTACCACCCCGTTATGTTGTAAATTGTATGTTTTATGCGTTTATATCGGTGTTAAAGTCTATCGGGTGATTTAGGAGTGATTTGGATTGAAAATGAGGCATATAGCCTTTTTGAAGGAGACTTGAATAAGGAAAGTCAACCCGGAGTTGACTATTTGGTTAGAGGGCTCGGAATCAGATTCTGATGATTCGGTTAGTTCCGGGAGGAGATTTGTGACTTAGGGGAACGATCAAAATTGAATTTGGAGGCCCGGTGTAGAAATAGGCTTGAATTGGCTAAGATTGAATTTTGGCGAAATCCGAATGGTAGGTGAGATTTTGATCTGGGGTCGGAATGGAATTCCGACAGTTGCAGTAGCTCCGTTAGGTGATTTTGGATGTGCCTGCAAAATTTCGGGTCATTCGGACGTCGTTTAGTCGGGTTTTTGATTGATTGTGTAATTCGGAATGTTTTAAGGAATTTAGGCTTGAATTTGATGTGAATTATGGGTTTTGGTGTTATTAGACGTGTTTTGAGGATTGGAGCAAGTTCAAAATAAGGTATTAGGGTGTGTTGGTGTGTTTGGATGAGGTCCCGGGGGCCTCGGGGTGTTTTCGGATGGTTAAACGGAAGAAAATCATGGAAATTTCAGGTTGAAGTATTCTGGTTCTGTCATTTTCGCCCCTGCGGAAATGTAGGCGCGGAGGCGAGTCCGCAGGAGCGGACTGAGGAGCGCAGGAGCGCTTGGCATCACAGAAGCGGAATCCTTTCCGCTGAAGCGGCATCGCTGGTGCGAGTGGGTGACCGCAGAAGCGGACTTGATGAAAAAGGGGAAAGTCCGCAGAAGCGGATTCTTGACCGCCTGGGCAAGTCCGCAGGAGCGGACTCTGGTGCGCAGAAGCGGGTGTTTTCGCAGGAGCGGAGGTTCAATCGCGGAAGCGGACGCGCATAAGCGGTCCTTTTCTCGCAGAAGCGGAATTGACCGGCTAGGCCTGGAACCGCTGAAGCGACCCCCTGGTCGCGGATACGGACTCGTAGGAGCGGAATTTTATCCGCAGAAGCGAAAATCGCAGTGAGTTAAGTGTATCAGAAGTTAGAAAATTTCAGAAACATTTCACACATTTGGGTCTCGGCTTTAGAGGCGATTTGGGCGATTTTGAAGAGAAACTCAAGGGAAATCATCAGGTAATCAACTATGGACTCAAACTATGATTAGTATTGATAATATTATGCAATTATATCATGAAAATGGAGGAATTTGGGGTGATTCATGGAAGATTTAACCCTAGGCTTGAACTTTAGAAAATCAAGGTTTTGAATGGGCAAATAGAGTCCGAATTTGGAAAAATTGATATGCTTAGACTCGTATTGAGATGAGGGTTCCGAATATGTGACTTTTGTCATTTTTCGACAAGCGTACCGAAAGTCGGGTTTTGACAACTTTGGGAATTTTGATGTAAATTGAGTTGTATTGATTGGGTGTCGTCCCATTGACCTAATTTGTTGTATTTCTACTGTGTTTGATCAGATTCTATGCATGCGGAGCTTGATTCTCGTGGCAAAGGCATTACGGAGTAGTCATCGCGCCGAATTGAGGTAAGTAATAGATGTGGGTGATGACCAGCGGGTTCGAAACCCCGGTATACCACTTTGTGACGCTGTATAGCGGCGAGACACGTACTCTCTTGTGAGTGCGGGGTCGATTGTGATTGGGGACTATGACATAGTCCGACTTGTTGATACTGTGTTATGATATTAGGCTATTCTTGAGCCGTCGAACCTCCTTCTCGGATGGTTGCATATTATATATTGTGATAATGGCCACTCTTGAGCCGAGGAACCCCCTTCTTGGGCGGTTGAGTATACTTGTGGGCCGTGAGCCAGTTATTGGATCCCGCGAGGATCGTTATCATTGTCTTATCATATTGACATGCTAGTTTACTACTAGTCCGCAGCTATTTTTGTTATCATGTTATTTCCAAATCTCTGGAACTTGATATTTCTGTTTTCAACTGAAAAATGATAAAAGATGTTTTCAAAACTACTTTTGAGCCTGCGAGGCCGTGATTGCATATTAGCTGACTAGTAGTGGATCGGGCTGCGCGCCGCAGCAGTATATATGTTGGATCGGACTGCACGCCACAGTGATATTGTGCTTGGGCTGTAGGAGCCCCTCCGGAGTCTGAACCCCCACAGTGAGCACGGGTACCCGAATTGGATCGGGCTACGCGCCGTAGCGGTCATATCATGCATTGCATTGCATTTAGCTACTGCTAGCTGTTATACTGTTTTGCTGGTACTTGTTGATACAGGTACAATTGATATTGATTCTGTGACAGGGTATTTGATTACAACTTTACATAGTGCTTTATTGCGGATTTCTTATCTGCGCTGTCTTACCCTTGTTTATTACCACCTGAGTCTGGCAGTACTCATTTTACTCCCTGCACCTTGTGTGCAGATCCAGGTACCTCTCAGCAGTGATCCAGTAGCTGTGCAAGGCGACAATTGTGGATATTCGAGGTAGCTGCAGAGTCCGCAGGACCCGATATTCCTTCTTACTGTCTTTTGATTCTGTATTGACATTTCTTTCCGCACTTGGTATCTTGTAATCCTTTATACACTCATGTTCAGTAGAGGCTCATGACTCTTGACCTTTCGGTCTATGGGAGTTGATGTATTATGGGACTTGGTTCCCCATTTTCGTTATTTGTATCACTATTGCTTCGTGATTTAATATGCTTAAATGGGCTAAAGAGAGCTTCTAGCTCCGTTATTGTTATTGATTGGTCAGGCTGGCTTAGCAATGTGCTGGGCGCCATCACGACCGGATTTGGGGTCGTGACATACGAGTAGGCAGATCTCGGGAAGGGTTATGGTGGCTTGAACCACTACTTAGATATTGGCATATTCGATGGCTATGAGAATTCGCCGTATGTTGTTATAGCTCTCCTGTAGTGAGTTAAATGGAAGGTCTTATGTGATGAAGTATTAACCTATCGTCAGTTCTAGAGCTATGATGGAAATTGTGTCTATCGTATATCGGCACGTGATGTGCAGTGAGTAGTATGAAATTTGAAGTAAGGACCAAGGTCACAGTTTGGTCAATGAATGTGATATAAAGAGCTCGGATGAGCAGGAAAAGAGCTCGGATGAGCAGGAAAGGATTTTCAGTGTTTGAGTATCGCTTGAGATCAGTGTTCTGTGGGAAAGGCTTTGCATCACGGTTAGGGACTCCTGATCGCTTTTCAGTGTTAGTGCAGCTGGTGGGTTGAATGTGCAAGCCCGTTTAATTATTCGGAAGATAGTGGGAGCTTGACCCACAAGAAGATTGTATAGGTGTGACTTGTAGTCACTTGATTGGTTAGAAATTTAAACCAAGTATGAGGATTTTGGTGATATCATTCAATTTAGAATTTATGTTGGAGGGCACTCTGCTTATTGGGTTATAGACCTGTGAAATATTATTGACTTAGCTTGGCACGACCGGGATAGACTTAAGGTCGGTGGATAGATTTAAATGTGGAAGTGAGCCTTGCATCAGGCCGGTTGTGTTTCTTCCATCAATACGCCCTTTGTGGAGGGATAGTCGCGGTCTTATTTCGCGGTTAGTTAATTCATGTAAAGATATATTGAGCCTATGAGTGTGAGACGACTTGGTAAGTTCCTTATGTGTTGAGGTTCCGCTTAGCGGTAATGTTATATGAGCATGATGGCTCTTGAGACTCAAATCTTATATCGTACCTCAGTTGTGCTTGAGTTTGTAGCCTATGGCGCTATATGGTTCCTTGTGACTGATATCATGCACCTTAGTATGCTTATGATCGATATTCAGCATTTTGATGTGATGAGCTATTCAGCTCGACGTATGGCTCCTTGTGTGAGTTTTATATAGGGATCGGGTGGAACGCCGCCATGGTTATATTGTTTGGATCGTGTGGCATGCCGCCATAGTTATATTGTTTGGATCGGGTGGCACGTCGCCATGGTTATATTGGTGGGATCGGGTGGCACGCCGCCATGGTTATATTGTTGGGATCGGGTTGCACGCCGCAACAGTGTGATGTTTATTTCAGTGTCTATAATTGCTTTTATGTGTTCTGTTTCCTATTTTCCGAGGAGGTCCATGTTAATGTGAGAGTTGAATAGTTCTCTCTAGTGTTCGCCTTCCTTTTGTATCACGTACGAATTAGTAGCCTACTGGCACATTGTGTCATCTTGTAGGACTTTTGATTATGTCTGAGGTGGCTTATCGCCTGAGCAGTTCGTACTGGGTGAGATGAGGTTATGGGATTTGGGGTCAGTGCAAACTGATTATATGAAGTATATTATAGAGGAAAATAACATTCTCTAGTTTAGGACAAGGTAATGGATCTTGTTAGAAGTATAGACTCTGAATGATTTGTTGACTTGGCAACTAAATATGAATTCCCGCACATCTCTTCCGTCGTATCGGTGTTGTAAAAGCTAGAGCAAGACCCATGTAGGTCATGAGATGCAATGAGAGCATCAGATTTGTGGAATTTCGGCTATTATATTTAAAGAATATTATTGTGGTCCCATGAGTAAAGTGATGCAAAGTGTGAATTCAACAAAGTTATGCAGTCATGTATGGGTACAGCGTGTGAAAAAATGATATTGTGGTCGTATGATGGAAACATGCTAGGCGAGAAATTCCGGATGTTGGAATTGGGTCTAATGGCTTATTTACTCTAATAAAGGAGTATATCTATAGAGTTATCGAGCTAATGTGCTCAAATGAGTTATGGAAGCACAGGAAGTTGCATGAGATGTCAAAACAGTGATTTCAGACTACTTCAGTTTAGTTCTCAGCACGTTCGAGGACGAACGTATGTTTAAGTGGGGGAGATTGTAACGACCCAACCGGTCGTTTTGAGATACGGCACGTCATTCAACAGTTTGAGGCCATGAGCAACTGCATCTCAAGTATATTGACTTGTGTGTATGGTCAGAATTAAAATTCAAGATGTTTGGAGTCAAATTTAAATGAAAATTTCTCATTTCCAAAGCTTAAAATTTAAGAAATGAACTAGGATTGGAATTTTGAGTGTACGACCTCGAAATTGAGATTTGAAGGTTCCAACAGGTTCATATGATGATTTCGGACTTGGGCGTATGCGTGGATCGGGTTTTGGATAACCCGGGAGCATTTTGGCGCATATTATGGAAGATAGCATTTTAGAAGAAATTGCATCAATTTGGCTTAAAATGCATTTTAGTGTTATTGATGTCCGTTTGGGTTTTCGAGACTGGGAGTAGCTCCGTATGGTTATTCTGGATTTGGGAGCGCGATCGGAAGTGAATTCGGAGGTCCGTGGATCATTTTGGAGTCGTTTGGCTAAAGATAAAAAATTAAAGGTTTTTGAGAAAATTTGACCGGAAGTGGAAATTTTGATATCGGACTCAAAATGCAAATCATATGGTTCGGATAGCTTCGTTAGGTGATTTGGGACTTAGTAGTGTGTCCGAAATATTTTTGTGATGATCGGTGTAGAATTAAGCTTGAATTGGCAAAGTTAGTATTTTGGCGAATTTCGATTGATAGGTGAGATTTTGATCCGAGGGTCAGAATGGAATTCCGAAAGTTTCTGTAGCTTCGATATATCATTTTGGACGTGTGTGCAAAATTTGAAGTCAATCGGATGCGATTTGATAGGTTTCGACATCGGAAATAGAAGTTGGAAACTTCAAAGTTCATAAAGTTTGAATCGGGGTGTAATTCTTGGTTTTAGAGTTGTTTGATGTGGTTTGAGGCCTCGAGCAAGTCCGTAATGTGTTTTGGGGTTGGTTGGTATGATTGATTGGGGTCCGGGGGCCTCGGGTGTGTTTCGGGTTGTGATCACGCTCTTATTTGATGTTTCAACCTTTGCTTCTTTGAACATAAAGGGGTACCATATTAGGTAAATGATCTCCAAATTCAGTTTTTTTTAACCATTAGATCCGTATCGTAATTTCGGAGCCATAGCAAAAAGAATCGTCGAATTTGGACATCGTATGAGGAAGTTATGCTCATTTCCGTGCTGAGAAAAGTGCTGGTGTCTGTCAGAACCGCAGAAGCGGAATTTGACCGCGGATGCGGAACCGTAAAAGCAGAAATAGAACCGCAAAAGCGGTCTCGCCTATGCGAAAATTATCCACAAAAGCGAAAAAGATGGCCTGGCAGTGACTTTAAGTCCAAAAACATTTCAGACGCGGCCTATCACAAAAAAATGCCATTTTTGAGCTCCAAGAGAGGATATTGAAGGGGAAACGCTGGGTTATCATCGGGAAATCATCGGGGGTAAGTTTCTTGACCTTAATTCGTTAGTTTATCATGAAATTCGTGATTATTTCACTATTAATGGAGGATTAATGGACGGTTTGAGCCCTAGGCCTAAATTTTAGAAAACCTTCGATTTGAATGGGCAAATGAAGTCCGATTTCGATAAATTTTATATGCACGGACTCGTGTTGAGATAAGGAACCTGAATATATAACTTTCGTAATTTTTCGAGAAGCGTACCGAATGTCGGGTTTTGGCAACTTGTGGGTTTTGGTGTATTTTGAGTTGTTTTGATTGGGTAATGCCCAATTGGCCTATTTTGATGTGATTCTATTGATTTTTATCAGATACTACACCTGTCGAGGCCGACATTTGTGGCAAGGGAGTTGTCTCTTAGCGGTTTTGTACCGGAGTCGAGGTAAGTGGCTTGTCTAACCTCGTGTGGGGGAACTTTCACCCCTAGGATATTATGTGATAGTTTAAATGCCTTGTACGCGAGGTGACGGGCGTGTACATGCGCTGGTTGTTGTGACACACACTTACTTGAGTTATCCGATTAGTGATATTCCTGCTCTTAGCTGATAAAAGAGTTACTTTTACCCGGTATTAGTTAGAAAAGCATGATTAGCTAGGATTCAACATGTCTAATTGCCTAGTTGACTTACTTGAAGTTCTTGATAAATCGTTGGCACTAGTTTTGGTGAAGTTGTAGTTAAACATATTATATTCTCTCTGTGTGTTCTCTTTATTTGATGTGTTAGTGGACTGAGGGTTCAATTCCCGGAGATCCCACGGCTGTGGGTTCGATTCCTAGATACCCGAAGTGATATTTGTTGGGACTGCGGGTTCGATTCCCGAGATCCCGAGTTATTTGTAGGGACTGCGGGTTCGATTCTCGGAGATCCTGAGTTATTGATCTATTATTGAGACATGGGCAGCGGGCTCGATTCCCGGAGACCCAGGGGTACTGTTAATGGGACTGTGGGTTCAATTCCCACAGGTTCTGGACTTGTTAATTGAGTTGTTACTTGTTGTTAGTTTAATTGTAGATATTATTGAGACATGGGCTGCAGGTTCGATTCCCGGAGACCCAGGGGTACTGTTAATGGGACTGTGGGTTCAATTCCCACAAGTCCTGGACTTATTAATTGAGTTTGTTATTTGTTGTTAGTTAATTGTAGACGGTTGCAGTAATTATTTTATTGTTGTCATTCGGAAATTATTATCGTTTAAACTTCTTATTATTGTTATTATCATTTTTGTAATTATTTTTTTCTCTCAGTAGGGCCCCTGACCTTCCTCGTCACTACTCCATCGAGGTTAGGCTTGGCACTTACCGAGTACCGCTGTGGTGTACTCATGCTACTCTTCTGCACACTTTTGTTGTGCAGATCCAGGTACATCAGGACAGGCTCATACTAGGTGATTCAGCAGCACCTTGGGAGACCTCGAGGTATGATCCGCTACGTCCGCGGATCCGGAGGCCATCCTTCTATTTTGATAGTTCTAGTAGATGTTTTTCCTTTATCTCGTTGTTTAGATACTCTTTACACATAGAGCCACAGTTGTATTTCTCTTAGTCTGTGTTACCCGTGGGATCCGGGTCTTGGTGGTGTTTATACAGTGTGTTTGACGGGTATATGTGCCAAGCGGCATAGAATACATTCTTATTTATATTGTTTTCCGCTATTTCTTATTTAATGTTCATAAACTTGTATATTCCGCATTGTGTTAGGCTTACCTAGTCGTGGGGACTGAGTACCGTCATGACATGTTCACGATTGGTGAACTAGGGTCGTGACATAAACATCTATCTATCAATCAAAGATATAAAATGACATGTTGTTAAAGGTTGGTCCATGTATTAAATCAAATGTAAGCAAATTCCCAGAAGAAAACAAGGAGAAACAAGTAGCCTTTCTCACGTGAAACATCAAATCAATAGTCACTAGCCGTCACTATTCACTTAATCCACACAACTACCAGTTAATTCCGACTTCAGTCAAGCATATTGGAATCAGACAAGTCTAGGATTATACTAGTTCATTACATTTTAGACTAACACTAGCTGAATACACCTTTTGAACAAAGTTCTACGTGTATCAAACAAAACTAAACATAAGCAAAAATTCATGAAAACTAATAGCTTCATTTCTTCATCTTGTCATTACAGCTTCATAGTCATTAGGAAATGAGAGGATATACCTGGAAATGATAATACAAGAAGAAGAAGAGGAAGTTAGTGGATGGCAGCTTAACGGCAAAGCAAACAGCAGCAGTCGACAACAACGGCAACACAAATTAACCAATGAACAGTAGCAAATCCCCAGGAATACCAATTTCACAACCCAGAAATACCAAATGCGAATCACAAGTAGAAAAGAAAGAACCAACAGCGGTGCAACAAGTGATTTCTGGTTTGCAAAAATACTCCAAGAAAAGAAAGCTTAAACTTCAATTGAAACAATATTTGCTCACAAAAAGACCTCACTATTCAGTTCTAACTCTTAGAACCTTTAAAAATCTGTTTTCTCTGCCTATATGTATCTCTCCAGTATGTTTTTCAAGTCTCTCTGTCTGTTCCAGTACTCTCACCCCTTTTTATAGACAAAAACAGACCTTCTTCCCTTCAAAATTATTCAATCCTTTCCTGTTATTGCCTTGTACATGGCTCCCTTTACCTTTTTAATCAATCCCCCAATGTTTTGTTCTGATTTCCAGCCTTTAAAAACACTCAGCAGCATTAAAAAAACTAATTGCTGATCATTATATTCCCTGACAGCCCCTTTTTTCTTATAAAACAATTTTTATTTGACTAATCTATATAAAAAATACAGGCTGAATCAGGCATGCCTTATTATCACATGGCTTCCATTTAATTCAAAATAGTTCAATTCAAATTAATTAAACCCCCAAGCCAAATGCAGATTTCCAATCAGTAGTGATTCCAGATGGAATTAATCAGTGTTAACACTACTGTCCTACTGTTCTAAACCAGGCTTTATAACTATTCGACGATGTTCGTTAAATCGATCACAACACGTATAATCGATAACAAATTAATTGACGAACCAGTGATTCACAAGTCCCGGGCAAGAACAAAGTTACGAAACTAATCATTGGACGACACTAATCGAAGCGAATTCGTATCTTATAACCAACACATTTAAAGAAATAAACAGAACTAATCATCGACCAAATAAAGGTCTTTGAGAAGAAGCAAATAGAAAAGGAAAAGAGAAATAAAAAACTAAACACAAACGAAAAACAAATAGACAGCTATACTAAACCAAAGAACTTAATAACTAACACTAGTCCTTAATTACAAGACACAAATATAGATAATCTTGGTAAAGTAGAGGAGAAATAGAAGAAAGCACGGGAAAAACATTAGACTTACATATTAAACCATGTGAAAGGAAATTTACCGGTTCAAGCTTTGACCTCGCGACTGACTTTATGATTGAATCACCAAATAAGGTTAATCGCTTGCTCTTTTTTCAAGAACAAGTGAAAGACCTTATTTGAGTGACAAAATCAGTCTTTAAAATTCTCGGAGCCTTAGGTTTTGGACTCGTCTCTTAGGGATCAAACTTCTAGATTTGAGATTCGGAGTAGATTAGGCCATGTTCGAAGGAAACAGGTTAGGGCTTATGGTAGAGGAAGGTGATGAGATTATGTGGAGTTGATTTGGGGTCGAGGTGAGGTGCCGCCTCCAGGTTTCAGACGAAGGGGGGGTGCAGTGGCTCTAGGGTTCCTCATCTCTTCAGAGATGATTCTTGAGAGAGAGGGGAGGCGGGGGAGGGGGTGTGAATGGGGGCCGGGTCTGGGGAAATTAGTATATACTGCGGTGAGATTTTAATCCAGACCGTTAGATTTAATTTAATCAATGGTATGGATTACTTTACTAAAGATAAACGGCACCGTTTGGTCTTAGTGGGGGTCTGGGTCAGTTCGAAGGCAACGGGGTCGGGGCAGGCTTGGGTTATGATGGTATAGTCTTGACCGTTCGATCAATTGAATTGAACGACCTGGATTAATGCTTCTGAAATGGGTGAGATAGGGGCAATCTTGGCCATTGATCATCTTGAGATCAATGGCCAAGATCAAATATACCTGATACGACGTCGTTTCGGGACGTCTATGAGACCAGCTCGCTTGGACTGTGCACAGGGGTGTACTGGGCCTGGTTTTGAGGATTATTTAGTTTGGGCTTGGGGTTTAATTTACAAGCTGGCCCAATTCTAAATTCTTTCTCTTTTATTTTATTTTTCTTTTCATTTTACTTTCTAATTAAAAATCAAATACAACCCTAAATTTAAACTTGACCCAAATTATCTTAACAATACTAATTAAATCTAAGTAGTGTTTCCAAAGAATCACATATCAAAATTAAATAAAAATCATATATTTAAATACTAAAATGTAATATACATTAACATTTTTCATTTATTTTATAAAACAATCAGTTTAACAATTAATTCCAAATTGTCTAATTTAAACTACTCCATCGTATTTTTTGTATTTTTCTATTTTAAACAAAAATGAACGTGCACACATAGATGCAAACATAAAGTATACAAATATTGCAAACAACATAAAAGTATTTTATTTTGAAATTTTTGGGAGTAGTTCTCATCTAAGGCAAAAATCACGTGCTCACAGCTGCCCCTTTTTGTGCGTAGACGTGAAGAGTTTTCGCGCAAAGATAAGTAAACAAATACGAGCAATTTTTGCCCATTCGAGCACTCTGTGTGAAGCATTTTGAAAAGATTTTGATAGAGCCTTTGCTTCGGGAGGCCTCCTACATATCCTGGGCTAAACAGGAATCAGGTCAATGTAGTTCGGGAAGTTTTGGTATCTGGGAATACCAAGGGCTTGTGGTTCCGCTGTTACTGCTACTGCGTGCCGTTACCACTGCTTTACTGATCTCCTTATTACACCATGCTAAAAGGGAAAAACAAGAAACTATGCTAGCCTATGGATCATAAGATCTCATCTATCTTCAACTTATTCATGTCGCCTTGCCTTCTTGTCGTCTTGTGATTCTTCCAGTGCTTTCTTTCGAGAACTTAGAGGTGGCACTGGCCTTCGCTTCTTTGAATATCAGTTTTTCTTGTTTTGCTCAATCTGCTGGGGATAAAGCTTTCTCTGTCAAGTCTGTTATGTTGACGGGGTAGACAAAGTTTGAAAGTTTTTCCTCTCCGGATGTATCTCATATCTCTTCTGACTCATGTGCTTGGATTTGCGCTGGGAACTTTGTTATAACCTTACGCTTTAGGGTGGGTTACTGGTTTCAAAACCTGTAACGCGAAGAGCTTTTTCGACCACTGTTGCCTTCTTTCTCACTCCTGAATTTGGATTTGTGATGAGGATCTCCGTTACACTCTGCCACTTTCTGATTGTTCACTATCCTTATCAAATCTTAGAAACTGAGACGTCGTTCCGTTCTTCCGGCGGGCTTCTGACTTCATTGACAAGCTCTAATCATAAATCGCCATTCCATTCTTCAGGCGGGCACCTGATTTCAACATTGATTCAATAACTTCTACTTAAAAGACAACGCCTCTCCATTCTTCAGGCGGGCACCTGACTTCAACATCAATTTGAAAACTTCCACTTGAAAACAACGCCTTTCAGTTCTCAGGCGGGCACCTGACTTCATCAACGACCTTCGAAAATAAATCGCCACTCCATTCTTCAGGCGGGCACCTGACTTCAACCTCAATTTGTTAACTTCTAATTGAAAACAACGCCTTTCCGTTCTTCAGGCGGACACCTGAGTTCATCAATGAGCTTCGAGAATAAATCACCACTCCATTCTTCAGGTGGGCACCTGACTTCAATAATAAACTTCGAGAATAAATCGCCACTCCATTCTTCAGGCGGGCACCTGACTTCAATAACAAACTTTGAAAATAAATCGCCACTTCATTCTTCAGGCGGGCACCTGACTTTAATAATAAACTTTGAAAATAAATCGCCACTCCATTCTTCAGGCGGGCACCTGACCTCAACAACAAACTTTGAAAATAAATCGCCACTCCATTCTTCAGGCGGGCACCTAACTTCAACAACAAACTTCGAAAATAAATCGCCATTCCATTCTTCAGGCGGGCACCTGACTTCAACAACAAACTTCGAAAATCAATCGCCATTCCATTCTTCGGGCGGGCACCTGACTTCAACAACAAACTTTGAAAATAAATCGCCATTCCATTCTCCAGGCGGGCACCTGACTTCAATCAACAAACTTTGAAAAATCAATCGCCATTCCATTCTCCAGGCGGGCACCTGACTTTAACAACAAACTTCGAAAATAAATCGCCACTCCATTCTTCAGGCGGGCACCTGACTTCAACAACAAACTTTGAAAATAAATCGCCACTCCATTCTTCAGGCGGGCACCTGACTATAACAACAAACTTCGAAATAAATCGCCATTCCATTCTTCAGGCGGGCACCTGACTTTAACAATAATTCGATACACTTCGTCCCATTCCTGTCGCCTTCTTTCGCTTCCTGTACCACTTTCTTCTTCCTGTGTCGCCTCTTAAACCATCATTTCTTTTGAATTACCTTCTTTCGGAATTGCTTTCCTCCTGACTGCTGGGGACATCTTTAGAATTGTTCACTTACCTACTGGGGATAATGCTGCTGGGAAGATTTTCTTTATTCCCTCCCTTTCCATTTTCTTTAAAACTTTTGTTTTCTTTTGAGATCGCTGAGGATCTAAAATGTTGTCCGCTGGTGACTATACTGTCGGGGAACCCCCTTTCTTCTTTCCCAACTTCCTTCAAGACTCGCATTTGCTCTCTTGAAAACTGTAGGATATAATGTCGCTGGGGGAACTTTTCAGCGTTTCATTCTTCCAAACTGCTAGGGATAATACCTGCCTCTTGCTTTCTGAACATAAGTTCTCTCACTTTGTTCTGTCTTTCTACTTGTGGTATAACATCCTTTGTCGCAGCTTTTTATTTCTCTCAAAGCTGCTGGGGATAAATCTGGTTCCAGGATCATTCTCTCTTGTTAACTGGCTTCTTTCAAGACTATTCCACTCGAAGTTGGTATTTTCCTTCCTCCCAAAATCTTGTGTTACCTTCTATCTTTACCAACTAGGTATTTGAAAATTTTTGCAGCGGGAGAAAATTTTCTGCCCCAGTTTGATAACCTTCTTTGTGGCATACTTTTCCACCGACGAAACCTCTTTTCCTGCTTCAAATCAAAGAAAAATTGTTAGTTTCAAAAATGCGGTGAGTGGTCATGCCGCTCTCGCTGGGGCGGTTTTCATTTTCTCCTTTAGTTGCTTTGCCTTCCTCAAACTTTGGGGGTGACGTTGATACTTGCTGGGGATGGTGTCCTTGCCGCAGATGATCTCTCATCTCTCCTTTTTCTTCCATCCTCAGTGTGGTCCGACCCTCTCGGTCGACGACCTATTTGGAGAAACTATTTTCCGAATGTGTAATTTGTGTCCCTACTGTTCTCCGCCCTACTCCATAATTCCTTTGAACCTTCAAACCAACCTGTCGTTCCAGTCCTAATATCAGAACGTCTTTTGACTTATTGCCTTGTTCCGCGCCTACTCATCTTCCTTTGCACGCTTTGGGCGACTTGGTAGTAAGCTTTGAAAAGTCAATTCTCGACATAAACATAAAAAGTCTTTAAAGACAGAGAAAAATGATAGATAAAATAAAATAAATAAAAAGAATACTGACCGCAAAAGATAGAAGGAAAACTTTTCTGAGCCCAAGACTGGGAAAAACTTATCTGAATGTATAACCAATCCAATGGTTATATCGTGCCTTTGAGATTAATCTACCCAGTCTATTTATGTCAATTACTTTTCTGACGGCTTCGTTTTGCTAGAAGTAAACAAATGTCCCAACCTCGTCCCATGCAGACACCTTGCAATCATCTCACCTTGTCACCTCATAGTGCCCTTCAAGGGGTTTTCACTAATGAGATTCTCTCATTTCTCTCGACCTCCCGTCGCCTTAAGGTGCCTGTAAAGTTTTTCACCGTAAGACTTTCTCGTTTTATTTCTCTTGGCTTTCTTCGCCTTAAGGTGCCCGCGAGGGTTTTCACCGTTAAGACTCTCTCATTTTGCTTTCTTTCTCTGTTGGGGGCTGGGGAATTATCAACGAGATTCCCTCTAATGGGCTATCCATTATTCAGCTTGCGAGTCATAGGTTCAGTCAAGGATCGGGGTGTTATTCTCGGCTTTCCTTTGCATGACTCGGCATTTCTCAAATACTGATTGAGAGGTCTTTTTGGTCATTAATATGGTTTTTGTGTACGAGGCTAGAGAAAAGGGATGCAACCTCAACGGGTAGCTCATTACAACTTTTGGAATCAACACTTTCTTTTCAAACGTAACATGACTTCTGCCCCAGTTTTGTTGCTTGGGGAATCTTTGATTTTTGTTACACTATGACTGAGCCGTGTGGCGCCTACGTATCCTCTTTGAGGAATCAGGTCGAACGTAGTTCACTTTTTCTTGTGACTTTTCTTTGTTTCTTTTTCTATTTTGTTATACATCTTCATTGAGGATTCCAAAAGAGGGTATATGAAAGAATAATTAAGGCTCGAAGGGGAAAACAAGGGTTAAAGTGTTTGGGTAGTAGAAAAATTACCTCTGTCATTTCATTCTCCGACAAATGCCAAATACAAACAAACGAAACCAAATGTTGACAACTACATTAAAGAATTACACATAATATCTTTTGACTGCATCTGAATTGATAGCCATATCGGTGCATCTTCCCTCGATATCAGTTAGATCTAGAGCGCCGTTGGATAATACTCTAGTCACAACAAATGGTCCTTGCCAATTTGGAGCGAACTTGCCTTTCGCTTCAGCCTGATGTGGTAGAATTCTCTTCAGCACTTGTTGTCCCACTTCAATTTCCTGGGACGTACCTTCTTATTATAAGCTCTCGCCATTCTCTTTTGATACAATTAGGCATGACATACTGCTGCCAATCTCTTTCATCAATTAAGCTCAATTGCTCCAATCGGGCTTTGACCCACTCATTGTCTTCAATTTCAGCTTCAGCGACAATTCGGAGGGATGTAATCTCAACTTCTACTGGTATTACTGCTTCAGTTCCGTACACCAACAAGTAAGGAGTTGCACCTACTGAAGTTCGGACAGTAGTGCGATAACCCAACAATGCAAATGGTAACTTTTCATGCCATTGCCTAGACCCTTCTACCATCTTTCTCAATATCTTCTTTATATTCTTGTTTGTTGCCTCAACCGCACCATTTGCTTTGGGACGATACAGTGTGGAGTTTCGGTGTGTAATCTTGAACTGTTGACATACCTCCTTCATCAATCCGCTGTTAAGATTGGCACCGTTATCCGTGATGATTACCTTTGGATTCCAAACCTACAAATGATGTGGGAATGTACGAAGTCCACCACCGCCTTCTTGGTCACTAATTTGAAGGTTTTAGCCTCCACCCACTTGGTAAAATAATCGATGGTTACAAGAATAAACCTATGACCATTGGAAGCTGCAGGTTCGATAGGTCCGATGACATCCATACCCCACGCAACAAACGGCCACAGCGCTGACATTGTGTGCAATTCGGTCGGCGGAGAATGAATCAGATCTCCGTGTATCTGACACTGATGGCATCTTCGTACGAAACTTATACAATCACGCTCCATAGTGAGCCAATAATATCCCTCTCGAAGAATCTTCTTTGCCAATACATATCCGCTCATATGTGGCCCATAAACTCTGGCATGTATCTCTTTCATCACTGTTGTGGCTTGGTCTGCATCTATACATCTCAGAAATCCCAAATCCTGGGTTCTTTTGTACATCACTCCTCCACTAAGGAAAAATTCGTTTGCCAATCGCCGAATAGCTCTCTTCTGATCTCTAGTTGCCTGCTCTGGGTATATTCCTATCCTGAGGTATTCTTTGACATCATGAAACCATGGCTCACTATCCATTTCTTCCTCTACCATATTGTAATAAACATGTTGATTTTGAACCTGAATATGTAACAGATCAACATGAATCTTGTTCGGGTGATGCAACATCGATGCCAAAGTAGCTAAAGCATCAGCAACCTCATTATGCATTCTTGGGATATGTCTGAATTCTACCGACCGAAAATGCATTCCAATGTGTGTCACACCTCCTTTTGGCGCGCCCCTACCCCGAAGGGTAGAAGCGCAAGGGAGTTTTTCCAATTTAAGTGACAATATTCGAAACGGGATTATTCTATTTATTTCAGAGTCGCCACTTGGAATAAATTAAGGTGTCCCAAGTCACCGATTTATTTAAATCCCGAGTCGAGGAAAATTACGACTTTTCAAATGAAGTCTGCGAACCAGAAATTCTAAGTAAGTAATTAATTCTGTTAACCCGAGGGAAGGTGTTAGAGACCCCCGGATCCCGTGGTTCTAGCACGGTCGCTTCAATTATTATAAATGGCTAAAAATACCTGATTTTATACATGTTTATAAATTATATGCTCTAATTAAACTTTAGACCGCTCTATTAATTTGAAACTGGACCAAAGAAAAACTAATTACAACATAGACTCGGACTTTTGACAAATAGGTAAATAAATAAAAATGTATCTGAATTACTTACTTTGAAACTATGCCGATTAAAGCAATTGTTAGACTAGATAAAATGATACCTAAATTGAAAACCACAATTGGCCGTTTATATACTAACGAAATAGTGCCGATTTTGATCTTAGGGCCGGGGAGCCCAAACCATGCCATAACTCGTTGGGCAAAAACTCTTAGTAACATATACGCTGGGCTTAAAGATCAACCAAGTCGGACAAAACATTTGGACGAGTGGAAGATCGATCACTGTCCATTTAAGTTTTATTTCATGCTCACATTTGTCCTATACCCTGATCCATTAGTGAAGGTTACTGAAATTGACGATTAAATAAACACAAGAGTTTGGTGATAATATTACTAAAGCCAACTAACTATTTTTCGTAACTTACTTAAGCTAACGTTATTAGATAATTAGACTATTGAAATCGTGACACACCGTAGTCATCGCCCTCATGTATGTTGCCCCTGCATTCTTCAGGCCGAATGGCATTACTCGGTAGTAGTAAGTTCCCCATGGTGTGATAAAAGCCATCTTTTCTGCGTCCTCTTCATCCATTAAATTTTGATGATATCCCGCATAGCAGTCCACAAAGGATCCGATCTTGCGCCCGGTGCAGTTATCGATTAAGATATGGATATTGGGAAGCGGAAAATTATCCTTAGGGCTTGCCTTGTTGAGATTGTGGTAGTCAACACATACCCTGATCTTCCCATATTTCTTCGGCACCGGTACTATGTTAGCCAGCCAATCGGGGTATCGAGTGACACGAATAACTTTCGCTTGTAGTTGCTTGGTCACTTCCTCCTTGATCTTTACACTCATATCCATCTTAAACTTCCGTATTTTTTGCTTGATGGGAGGGCATGTCGGGTCAGTGGGTAATTTGTGAACCACTAGATTAGTGCTGAGGCACGACATGTCGTCGTACGACCATGCGAAAACATCTTTGAATTCCACGAGTGTTTTGATTAATTCTTCTTCAAGGTTTGGTTCGAGATGGACACTTGTTTTGGTTTCTTTAACATCATCTGTATCCCCAAGTAGATTGCATTTGGGATTTTCTTCGAATTGACTCAATTCCTCGCCGATTTCTTCTAAGGCTTCATCTTCGTCGTATTCTGATTCACTCTCGTTATTTCTTATTATTATTATTTCTGAACCAGATTGACTTTCTAGACTGGGTTGATTATTCTTTAGGCACGCCACATCATTAAGATCAGTTGAAAGAAAGCTGCTCAGGAAAGTAAAAGGAAAAATAAACAAAATTTCATTAATTGGAAAGTACAAGAAAACAAGGTTTTCACACTCTAATCCAAACGGGGAAGCAAAATGAAATAGACTACAGCCCTGGGATAGTCCCAAACAAAACTTGAAAGACAAACACAAAGCGGACTACCAAGACTCCTTTCGGGGAGGAAGAAGAGTAGCATCCCAATTATTCAATTTCGTTTTTGGCCCCACAAATGGTATTTCAGCATGGCTGGGCCCTTCAGCATCTTCTAACATGCACACATCTGAGAACAGATCCTCGAACTTTCTCAGAAACGCTTCATCTGGTCTGACCATAGGGCCGGAAGTCCTTGTTGTCGGACATCTTCTAATCCCGGACCTGACAAAGGATCGGGAGAGACGCGGAACAGGCTTTGGTAGTACCCATGTCTTCTGTTTGATTCTCTTAGCTTGCTTAATGTCTTCTGGTGTCGGTTCAAATCCTAAACCGAAAGTCCCTACATTTTCAGGCAAGGATACCGGCTGTACAATACCTTGCAGAGATGCACCCAAGCCTTTGCCGGTCACAAAACCATTTCCTAGCATTTCGTAAGCGACCATGACGTCTGCAGAGATTACTTTGTCATCATGAATGTACTCCCCCTCTGGAACTCTGTTAATGGATACCATATCGCAAACCTGGTACACCCATGGCCCGACATCCTCTTCTATCTCAACAAAGGGAATGATGGTGCCGGGCTGTAGATCATTTTCTCCATGGACCACAATCTCTTGTCGATCCCACTTGAATTTGACAAGCTGGTGTAGGCTAGACGGAACCGCTTTTGCAGCATGGATCCATGGCCGTCCTATCAAAAGGTTATATGAGACCACCATGTCCAACACTTGGAATTCCATGGTGAATTCCACAGGTCGGATTGTCAGCACCAAAACTATATCCCTGACTGATTCCTTGCCTCCTCCATCGAATCCCTGGACATAGATGTGATTCTTGCGCACCCTGCTGATATCCACTTTCATTTTGTTAAATGTAAAGAGGGGACAGATGTTCGCACTGGACCCGTTGTCAACCAAAACCCTAGTAACCACAAACTCTTCACATTTCACTGTAAGATATAGGGCTTTGTTATGCTCGGTACCCTACTCAGGCAAATCATCAGTGAAGGTAACCCAGTTTACCTCGAATATCCTATTCGTAATCTTTTCCAGGTGGCTGACAGAGATCTTGTCAGGTAGATGGGCCTCATTCAGGATTTTCATTAAGTCATGTCGATATTCTTCAGAATGGATCAGTAATGACAGTAATGAAGTTGGACCCGATGAGGGTTGCCTACGTATCTCACATCCAGTGAGAATCAAACCCGCGTAGTTCGGTCCAATAAAACAAACAATATTTTTTCATTTTATTGACCGACAAATAAACTATTTTTGAAACAAAATCACACACATTTTCTTTTTGTTGTCAAAATAAAGCAAACTATTTTGAAAACAAAAACTTATCATTTTTGTTGGCAAATAAAATAAATTATAAAAACACATGTTTTCTATTTTCTCGAAAATCCGGCAGAGTTTCGACACTACATGAGCATTTTTTTAAAAATAAGTATTTATCTCTCTACAGTTTTTCCTTTTTTTTTTCATTTTTTTATCGTTTTGCCCAGTATTTAAAAGTCGGTCAGCATGCAAGTCCAAATATACTTAAAACAAACAGGATATAGCGGGATGGTCTTTTCATTTCAGGTTGCCTGTCCTAGACGGACCCAACCCCTATGTTGAGTCCCCTAAGTCAAATGCAACATGATGAAAATAAGCGTTCCTACTAGGGATCCGGTATGAAGTTTTGTTATACTATGTTAAAAACCCAGGTATTTGTTCTAGACCGTGTACCCGAGCAGACAACTCGAGCCGAGGAAGGAGCTCCTTTCCGGGAACAAAAAGGCCAGCCAGCTTAGAAACTTTCTGAGCCTCTTTTTTATTTTAGGGTAAGACACTAAAAGAATAGGGAGTCTCAACCAGTAAGCACATCCCCGGAGGTGAGAAGAGAAGGATTCAGCACAATTTATATATACAGTTCAAATAATTTCAAAGCGGTTATCATCATTTTCCAGATTAAGCATATATCATATAAAAATATCATATAATAAACAAATCCAAATACAACAATTATTCTAGCTCAAATTTCTAACCCTAAACCAGTGGTTCTGGGTTGTCGTCCCCAGCAGAGTCGCCAGAGCTGTCACACTTCATTTTTCCGCAGGTCGCGAGGGCGCGAGGTAAAGGAGTTTTTCCAATTAAAGGACAATCAAAATGGGATTCATTTATTAAGAGATTCAGAGTCGCCACTTGGGAGATTTATGGTGTCCCAAGTCACCGGTTTGAAACCCGTATTGAGGAAATGTTTGACTCTATTTAACAGTCCGCGAACCATAATCCGGATAAGGAATTCTGTTAACCCGGGAGAAGGTGTTAGGCATTCCCGAGTTTCGTGGTTCTAGCACGGTCGCTCAACTGTAGCATTTGGCTTAATTATCGGACTTTAAAACATGCTTCAACTTATGTGCAAATTTTAACTTTCAACTGCTTTTGATTATTATTTAAAAGAATTGCAACGTCGTGAAAATGTATTTTGGACCACGCCGTACCAGTACGCCTGTGACCTTTTACGCATTTTGACTTCGTTGAGATTTGGATTTGGTTCACAAAAATTTGCACCCGTATTTAAGAAAGTAATTTTATTAAAGTCGTGCCTAAAGAGTCTATCGTGTTGTTATCTTTTGGAAAGACCATGGAATTCGCTAAATGATCCTTCCAAATCTACATGTTTTATATCAATTATTTGAGGGCCCCGTGTGTTTTTTCTTCTAAAGAGTCTTATCTCATTATTATTTATTAAAGGCCAATCCTAAGGCAAGCTAAATTTTTTTATTTTTTTTATTTGTCTCCATAGGCCAATTAATTCACAAATATAAATTCAAGCCTCGAATTCAAGTCCGAATTCAAACAAAAGGGAGGACCATTTTAGCTTGAACCCACTAACTAATCCAAAACCCAATTTTATATTTATGAATTAATTTCCTATATCCTAAGGCTCACGCACCCGAGTGATGACGTCCTAAACATGCACCTAGCGAATAATATCACCAATAAAGGAAAATGAATGAAAGAAAGAATTAAGTAAAAACACTTCAATTCATGCTCATGCTTTATTTTAAACTTTTCAATTTTATTAGCCGAGCTCGATACCTAAAGTATGGAACAAATTAACTGCTAATGAGCTTTAGCCTTTATAACACCACATGACCTATCACTGTTTAAGAAGACAATTAGACTGTAACACATTAGTTAATTATAAACAACTAATAAGAGCAAGGCGAGGCACATATAGCAGAACTTCTAATCAAATGTTAATATTTCAATTTCAAATCGGAAATGTAACTTCAGAATTATATAACATTGATAGTAGCTTCTCGTAGGATCAATTAAATGACAACTATGACATAGGATTACCCTTGATGACACCACATAAATTAAGCATCTACCAGATTTGCATTTTATGACAGCAACACCACTTGTCTCGAGATAATAGAAGCACTACATTAAGGCAACCTCTACCAACACATAAACTTAAAGAACTAAATGTTGACTCAACTTAGGCATGAAGTGAGATAACCTTTCGAGAGTAGCTTAGCAACATAGTCCATGGATTTCAATGATGATAAAGACACTTCCAAACCAACACATAAATTCATTTTCCTTACTTAATATCCTAGAAAGAGACAACGACCCCCTTAAACATCTATCTATCAATCAAAGATATAAAGTGACATGTTGTTAAAGGGTGGTCCATGTATTAAATCAAATGTAAGCAAATTCCCAGAAGAAAACAAGGAGAAACAAGTAGCCTTTCTCACGTGAAACATCAAATCAACAGTCACTAGCCGTCACTATTCACTTAATCCACACAACTACCAGTTAATTCCGACTTTAGTCGAGCATATTGGAATCAGACAAGTCTAGGATTATACAGTTCATTACATTTTAGACTAACACAAGTTAAATACACATTTTAAACTAAGTTCTATGTGTATCAAACAAAACTAAACAGAAGCAAATATTGATGAAAACTAATAGCTTCATTTCTTCATCTTGTCATTACAGCTTCATAGTCATTAGGAAATGAGAGGATATACCTGGAAATGATAATACAAGAAGAAGAAGAGGAAGTCAGTGCATGGCAGCTTTAACGGCAAAGCAAACAGCAGCAGTCAACAACAACGACAACACAAATTAACCATCGTCAGGCGAAGGGGGGGTGTGGTAGCTCTAGGGTTCCTCATCTCTTCAGAGATGAGTCTTGAGAGAGAGGTGAGGCGGGGGGGGGGGGGGGGGGGGGGGGGGGGCCGGGTCTGGGGAAATTGATATATACTGGGGTGCTATTTAATCCAGACTGTTAGATTTAATTAAATCAATGGTATGGATTAATTTACTAAAGAGAAACGACACCGTTTGGTTTTAGTGGGGGACTTGGTCGGTTCGGAGGCAACATGGTCGGGGCAGGCTTGGGTTATGATGGTATGGTCTTGACCGTTCGATCAATTGAATTGAACGGCCTGGATTAATGATTGTGAAACGTGTGAGATAGGGGCGATCTTGGCCATTGATCATCTTGAGATCAACGACACCTGATATGACGTCGTTTCGGGACGTCTGTGAGACCAGCTCGCCTTGACTGTGCACAGGGATGTACTGGGCCTGGTTTTGAGGGTTATTTAGTTTGGGCTTGGGGTTTAATTTACAAGCTGGCCCAATTCTAAATTCTTTCTCTTTTATTTTATTTTTCTTTTCATTTTACTTTCCAATTAAAAATCAAATACAAACCTATCACACCTCCCTTTTTACTACCCCTTTACGATCCCTTTTAAAAGATAAATTGGGTATACCTTAATATTCAAATACCCGATAAGGATATAATAACAAAAAGGAAGGAGTTTTTCCAAATAAATGACAATCGGTCCGAGATTTTGTTTAATTTTCAGAGTCGCCACTTGGGAAGATAATGGTGTCCCAAGTCACTAGTTAATCACGAATCCGAGGAAGTTGACTCTGTATTACAGTCCGCGAAATAGAAAACTGGATAAGGAATTCTGTTAACCCGGGAGAAGGTGTTAGGCACTCCCAAATTCCGTGGTTTCAGCACGGTCGCTCAACCGTCGTTATCAATTTTACTTGACTTGTTATACGCTTTTTAAAAATATGTATATGTTTCCAACTTTAATATTTTTAAAGAATTGTGACGTCGCAAAAACGTATTTCGAGTCATACCGCAACCAGTACGCCTGTGACTTTTAATACATTTCGGCTTCGCCGGGATTTATGATTTGAGTTGCACCAAGTGCACACTCAGATTAAGGAAGGTATATTTATTAAATCATTCCTTATAAGTGTCTAACGACTTTAAATCTCTTGGGAGAGGTTATGGAATTCGCTATTAACCTTCCCGAATCTATTATATATTTTATCAATTACTTAAAAGGGGGACCCCACTATTTTTGCTATTATGTAAGGCTCGTCCCGTGTATCTTTTAAAGTCCATACTTATAGTGTCACTATATTTTCTATCAATATTTTTTTTCCTTAATCAATTTAACTATATATATATATATATTTCCAGAAGTGAGTCCAGGCCTAAGTCACACATTAGGCCCAGACCAAAGACGAAGCAGTAGTAATGAAAACAAAAATGAGAACTCATGATAAAAGTAGAAACTCATAAACAAAAGAGAAATAAATTCGAACTATATTTTATTTATTAAGAGATAAATTCTATACAAAAACTAACAATATTGAATCTGAATCATGAAAGTCGAACATGCAGAAAACTTAATTGACAAGACTATTTTTACTTTATTCTCAAGGACTAATTCATGTCACTGATCTGAACTCTTTAATAACTAATTGACAGGAGACTACTTTAAACATGTGAATCAGAACTAAACTAACGATTCAGTCATTTACACCTAGCATTCAATTACCTAGGCTAAATTGACTCACTCGCGGATACGTAATTACATTTCATCATTGAGTCTGGTTTTATGATATTACGAAAAACCAGTCTTAACTAAGCTATAATTTCGTTTCATTGTTACTGTTTAAGGACTTGTTTGGATCTAAGTGTCAAATACCAAATTAGATTACCTACATAAAAACTAATTAAAGTTATTACTGCGAGCTTGTTGTTATCAATTCATGTCAGGATTAATTAACCTTATTTCATGATTTTAACCTATTAAACTAGGTGATTTAGCTACTATAACTATACTACTACTATTTACTACTTATCACATTGTTTTGTTCGAGTTTTCACTTATACATACAATGCTATCCTAAAGAGTTAAAATTTTAAATTAATACTAAACAGCTAATTAGAAAAGAAAAATGGAGAGATAATAAAATGCTTTTAAACAAATTTCTGAGTCTTCATTTCATCAAGCTTCAAAGTTACATAGCTTCGAACATGGATGTGTACCTGGTATTGAAAGGAATGGGAAGATGGCAAATCAACGGGGGTAGTGAAAATACAGCAACAACAACAGTAACAACCAGTAGTAGCTTCAACATTTCAATCCCGAAAAGCCCAGCAATACGGAGAAAAACAAAAACCAGTAAAAAAAAAATATTCCAGATTTTCTCTTTGTTTTGTCTTTCTAGCTTTGAACTCTTTTCAATTCTCAAAAGAAACTCTCAAAAATTGAATTTTTGTCCATGTATACTTCTGTATCCAGAGTGTATATCGAGTGTATACTGCTCTCTTTTTTTCCTTATTTTTTCTTCTCTTCCTATTTTTTCCTCTCTTTTTTCCACCTCCTTTTTCATAAATCTTCTCTTCTTTTTATGGGCAAGAATTTCAAAAATTTTCAGATTTTTTATTAAAAAGAAAATATTTTTTAATTTAAAGAAAACCCACTAATCCATGTTTTCCTCTCCTTGTTTTCTTCCTTGATTTTCTTGCCCCCCACTACTTTATGTCATGTGATTATGATTATTTTTGGCTAAAAAATCTGAAATTTTCTTTTTGAGCCAAGGGGTTTTGGGTTGGGTAAGGGTGCTTAGGATTGGGCTTGTAACTTAATTTGTAAGATGACCCAATCCAATTTTTTCTATTTTGTTCTTCTCCATTATTCAACTTCCTAATTAATTAAAGCCCAAAATACTAAGATTAATTTATAAAAACTAAAATTATCTTGAAATACTAAATAACTCAGAATAATAATTGTCACCTAAATTTAAATGGTAATTAAAATACAATCACACAATTTGGACATTAAAGGCAAAACTGCAAAAGATGCCTATTTTTTGTGATTTTCATTTTGTAAGATAAAATTAATTACTTCCTAATTGTAGAATTAAATCCTAAATGCAAATACGTATATATATATATATATATATATATATATATATATATATATATATATATATATATATATATATATATATATATATATATATATATATATATATATATATATATATATATATATATATATATATATATATATATATATATATATATATATATATATATATATATATATATATATATATATATATATATATATTAATTTAACTAATAAATATGCACAAAAATAAGGACATTAAATTCGCAACAATTATAAAAGCAAAGAAAAAAATATTTTATTTGAATTTTGTGGGAATAACTCATATGTAGGGTAAAAATCACGTGCTCACTGCTACCCCTCTTTGCTCGGGAATACGAAGAGTTTCAGTGCAAAGATAAGTGAGCAACTATGAACGAATTTTGCCCGTTCGAGTATTCCGTTGTGAAGCATTTTGAAAAAGTTTTGACCGCACTCTGCTTCAGAGTTTGCCTACATATCCTAGGCTAAACAGGAATCAGGTTAGTGTAGTTCAGGAAGGTCTGGTAGCTGGGACTACCAGGGACTGTGATCTCACTGTTGTTGCTGTTGTTACTGCTGTTACTGCTGTAGTTATGCCTTCCAACTTGTTCTTGTGTTGCCTTGATCTTTCATCTTGTATATCTTCCAACGGCATTCTTGTTATTGCCTTGAACTTGTATTCTTCTCACGGCATTCTTGTTTTTGCCTTGAACTTGTATTCTTCTAACGACATTCTTGTTGTTGCCTTGAACTTGTATTTTCTCTTCCAACGACATTATTGTTATTGCCTTGAACTTGTTCAACTGTTTCAATTTGAAATATGCGTCCATTTCCAGGTGGATCCCTGCTTGCGACAAAATAAACAATCAAATTGTTTTTCCTGCCCCAGTATGATGACTGGGCACATCATATTATTGAATGTTAGAATTTAAAGAAAATTTTCATTTTTTGAAAAAGTATTCCCTCATTTTCCTGGTGGGCGGCTGAACAGAAATAAAAAATGCATAAATGTATTCCCTCGTTATACAGGTGGGCGCTTGAACAAAAATTAAAAAATGCAGAAATGTATTCCCTTGTTATATAGGTGGGCACCTAAACAGAAATTAAAAATGCAGAAAAATATTCCCTTGTTATCCAGGTGGGCGCCTGATGCAGAAATTAAAAATGCAGAAAATATTCCCGTGTTATCCAGGTGGGTGTCTGAACAGAAATTAAAAATGTAGAAATGTATTCCCTTGTTATACAGGTGGGCGCCTGAATAAAAGTTAAAATTGCAGAAATGTATTCCCTTGTTATCCAGGTAGGCGCCTGAACAGAAATTAAAATTGCAGAAATGTATTCCCTTGTTATACAGGTGGGCGCCTGAATAGAAATTAAAATTGCAGAAATGTATTCCCTTGTTATCTACGTGGGCGCCTGATGCATGAAATGCGTATGCAGAAAAGTATTCCCTTGTTACCAGGTGGGCGCCTGATGCATGAAATGCGTATGCAGAAATCTATTCCCTTGTTATCCAGGTGGGTGCCTGATGCATGAAATGCGTATACAGAAAAGTATTCCCTTATTATTCAGGTGGGCGCCTGATGCATGAAATGCGTATGCAGAAAAGTATTCCCTTGTTATCCAGGTGGGCGCCTGATGCATGAAATGCGAATACAAAAAAGTATTCTCTCGGTTTGATAATTGGGGTGTGAATTTAAAAGGCTGATACCTCCTCGCTGTTTTTGTATTTTCTTGATTGGTTGATTTTCATCCATGGATTCCCCCATTAATTGTTGAACTTTCCTTTTTAATGTTTTCTATCTTTCCACATTGGTCACATTCACTTTAAAGTGATTAGTGACGATTTGTTCCTGTCTAAATCACAAAAACAAGATCTTATTAGTTATAAGCTGCTGGCAACTGCCATCTGCCGCTCCTGCCTCTTATTGGTTTTCCTCTTATGCTTTTCTTTCGGTGTGCGGTCTTTCAATGACTATCTTCGGCAAGCTCTTTTGAATTTTCTTGTTTTTCACCTTTTTGTTTTCTTTTCTTTTGGCTGTGTTTGCCAACCTCCTTTATTTCTTTTCAACCCCTTTCTTTTTTTCTTCTGATCTAGTGTTATTTCAAATCTTATCATCGGAAGCTGGTAGTTAGCCTTCAAAGGATAAATAATGAAATGCAGGAAAATGAATTTCAAAAGGGTAAGGGTGTTTTGGAGAAGTGATAGGACTTATCCGGGTATGTTGGCTGATTCTGTTGACCATGCCATGTATTTAAACTCCGACCCAGTTCGTTCAATCCATTATTCTGACTCCAAATTTCTTGCAACCCAAACCGATCCTATATTTTTTTTTTGCTTTTCTCTTTTCAGAAATAACCCCTTGCAATCGCCTTATGGTGCCATGAAAGGTTTTTACCAATAAGACTCTCTCATTTATTCTCTCTCAACCTCACAATCGCCTTGCAGTGCCGTTAAAGGTTAACAATTAATTCCAAATTGTCTAATTTAAACTACTCCATCGTATTTTTTGTATTTTTCTATTTTAAACAAAAATGAACGTGCACACATAGACGCAAACATAAAGTATACAAATATTGCAAACAACATAAAAGTATTTTATTTTGAAATTTTTGGGAGTAGTTCTCATCTAAGGCAAAAATCACGTGCTCACAGCTGCCCCTTTTTGTGCGTAGACGTGAAGAGTTTTCGCGCAAAGATAAGTAAACAAATACGAGCAATTTTTGCCCATTCGAGCACTCTGTGTGAAGCATTTTGAAAAGATTTTGATAGAGCCTTTGCTTCGGGAGGCCTCCTACATATCCTGGGCTAAACAGGAATCAGGTCAATGTAGTTCGGGAAGTTTTGGTATCTGGGAATACCAAGGGCTTGTGGTTCCGCTGTTACTGCTACTGCGTGCCGTTACCACTGCTTTACTGATCTCCTTATTACACCATGCTAAAAGGGAAAAACAAGAAACTATGCTAGCCTATGGATCATAAGATCTCATCTATCTTCAACTTATTCATGTCGCCTTGCCTTCTTGTCGTCTTGTGATTCTTCCAGTGCTTTCTTTCGAGAACTTAGAGGTGGCACTGGCCTTCGCTTCTTTGAATATCAGTTTTTCTTGTTTTGCTCAATCTGCTGGGGATAAAGCTTTCTCTGTCAAGTCTGTTATGTTGACGGGGTAGACAAAGTTTGAAAGTTTTTCCTCTCCGGATGTATCTCATATCTCTTCTGACTCATGTGCTTGGATTTGCGCTGGGAACTTTGTTATAACCTTACGCTTTAGGGTGGGTTACTGGTTTCAAAACCTGTAACGCGAAGAGCTTTTTCGACCACTGTTGCCTTCTTTCTCACTCCTGAATTTGGATTTGTGATGAGGATCTCCGTTACACTCTGCCACTTTCTGATTGTTCACTATCCTTATCAAATCTTAGAAACTGAGACGTCGTTCCGTTCTTCCGGCGGGCTTCTGACTTCATTGACAAGCTCTAATCATAAATCGCCATTCCATTCTTCAGGCGGGCACCTGATTTCAACATTGATTCAATAACTTCTACTTAAAAGACAACGCCTCTCCATTCTTCAGGCGGGCACCTGACTTCAACATCAATTTGAAAACTTCCACTTGAAAACAACGCCTTTCAGTTCTCAGGCGGGCACCTGACTTCATCAACGACCTTCGAAAATAAATCGCCACTCCATTCTTCAGGCGGGCACCTGACTTCAACCTCAATTTGTTAACTTCTAATTGAAAACAACGCCTTTCCGTTCTTCAGGCGGACACCTGAGTTCATCAATGAGCTTCGAGAATAAATCACCACTCCATTCTTCAGGTGGGCACCTGACTTCAATAATAAACTTCGAGAATAAATCGCCACTCCATTCTTCAGGCGGGCACCTGACTTCAATAACAAACTTTGAAAATAAATCGCCACTTCATTCTTCAGGCGGGCACCTGACTTTAATAATAAACTTTGAAAATAAATCGCCACTCCATTCTTCAGGCGGGCACCTGACCTCAACAACAAACTTTGAAAGTAAAAATGCCATTCCATTCTCCAGGCGGGCACCCTGATTTCAACAACAAACTTCGAAAATAAATCGCCATTCCATTCTTCGGGCGGGCACCCCGATTTCAACAACAAACTTTAAAAATAAATTGCCACTCCATTCTTCAGGCGGGCACCTGACTTCAATAATAAACTTTGAAAATAAATCGCCAGTCTATTCTTCAGGCGGGCACCTGACCTCAACAACAAAGTTCGAAAATAAATTGCCACTCCATTCTTCAGGCGGGCACCCTGACTTCAACAACAAACTTCGAAAATAAATCGCCACTCCATTCTTCAGGCGGGCACCTGACTTCAACAACAAACTTTGAAAATAAATCGCCACTCCATTCTTCAGGCGGGCACCTGACTATAACAACAAACTTCGAAATAAATCGCCATTCCATTCTTCAGGCGGGCACCTGACTTTAACAATAATTCGATACACTTCGTCCCATTCCTGTCGCCTTCTTTCGCTTCCTGTACCACTTTCTTCTTCCTGTGTCGCCTCTTAAACCATCATTTCTTTTGAATTACCTTCTTTCGGAATTGCTTTCCTCCTGACTGCTGGGGACATCTTTAGAATTGTTCACTTACCTACTGGGGATAATGCTGCTGGGAAGATTTTCTTTATTCCCTCCCTTTCCATTTTCTTTAAAACTTTTGTTTTCTTTTGAGATCGCTGAGGATCTAAAATGTTGTCCGCTGGTGACTATACTGTCGGGGAACCCCCTTTCTTCTTTCCCAACTTCCTTCAAGACTCGCATTTGCTCTCTTGAAAACTGTAGGATATAATGTCGCTGGGGGAACTTTTCAGCGTTTCATTCTTCCAAACTGCTAGGGATAATACCTGCCTCTTGCTTTCTGAACATAAGTTCTCTCACTTTGTTCTGTCTTTCTACTTGTGGTATAACATCCTTTGTCGCAGCTTTTTATTTCTCTCAAAGCTGCTGGGGATAAATCTGGTTCCAGGATCATTCTCTCTTGTTAACTGGCTTCTTTCAAGACTATTCCACTCGAAGTTGGTATTTTCCTTCCTCCCAAAATCTTGTGTTACCTTCTATCTTTACCAACTAGGTATTTGAAAATTTTTGCAGCGGGAGAAAATTTTCTGCCCCAGTTTGATAACCTTCTTTGTGGCATACTTTTCCACCGACGAAACCTCTTTTCCTGCTTCAAATCAAAGAAAAATTGTTAGTTTCAAAAATGCGGTGAGTGGTCATGCCGCTCTCGCTGGGGCGGTTTTCATTTTCTCCTTTAGTTGCTTTGCCTTCCTCAAACTTTGGGGGTGACGTTGATACTTGCTGGGGATGGTGTCCTTGCCGCAGATGATCTCTCATCTCTCCTTTTTCTTCCATCCTCAGTGTGGTCCGACCCTCTCGGTCGACGACCTATTTGGAGAAACTATTTTCCGAATGTGTAATTTGTGTCCCTACTGTTCTCCGCCCTACTCCATAATTCCTTTGAACCTTCAAACCAACCTGTCGTTCCAGTCCTAATATCAGAACGTCTTTTGACTTATTGCCTTGTTCCGCGCCTACTCATCTTCCTTTGCACGCTTTGGGCGACTTGGTAGTAAGCTTTGAAAAGTCAATTCTCGACATAAACATAAAAAGTCTTTAAAGACAGAGAAAAATGATAGATAAAATAAAATAAATAAAAAGAATACTGACCGCAAAAGATAGAAGGAAAACTTTTCTGAGCCCAAGACTGGGAAAAACTTATCTGAATGTATAACCAATCCAATGGTTATATCGTGCCTTTGAGATTAATCTACCCAGTCTATTTATGTCAATTACTTTTCTGACGGCTTCGTTTTGCTAGAAGTAAACAAATGTCCCAACCTCGTCCCATGCAGACACCTTGCAATCATCTCACCTTGTCACCTCATAGTGCCCTTCAAGGGGTTTTCACTAATGAGATTCTCTCATTTCTCTCGACCTCCCGTCGCCTTAAGGTGCCTGTAAAGTTTTTCACCGTAAGACTTTCTCGTTTTATTTCTCTTGGCTTTCTTCGCCTTAAGGTGCCCGCGAGGGTTTTCACCGTTAAGACTCTCTCATTTTGCTTTCTTTCTCTGTTGGGGGCTGGGGAATTATCAACGAGATTCCCTCTAATGGGCTATCCATTATTCAGCTTGCGAGTCATAGGTTCAGTCAAGGATCGGGGTGTTATTCTCGGCTTTCCTTTGCATGACTCGGCATTTCTCAAATACTGATTGAGAGGTCTTTTTGGTCATTAATATGGTTTTTGTGTACGAGGCTAGAGAAAAGGGATGCAACCTCAACGGGTAGCTCATTACAACTTTTGGAATCAACACTTTCTTTTCAAACGTAACATGACTTCTGCCCCAGTTTTGTTGCTTGGGGAATCTTTGATTTTTGTTACACTATGACTGAGCCGTGTGGCGCCTACGTATCCTCTTTGAGGAATCAGGTCGAACGTAGTTCACTTTTTCTTGTGACTTTTCTTTGTTTCTTTTTCTATTTTGTTATACATCTTCATTGAGGATTCCAAAAGAGGGTATATGAAAGAATAATTAAGGCTCGAAGGGGAAAACAAGGGTTAAAGTGTTTGGGTAGTAGAAAAATTGCCTCTGTCATTTCATTCTCCGACAAATGCCAAATACAAACAAACGAAACCAAATGTTGACAACTACATTAAAGAATTACACATAATATCTTTTGACTGCATCTGAATTGATAGCCATATCGGTGCATCTTCCCTCGATATCAGTTAGATCTAGAGCGTCGTTGGATAATACTCTAGTCACAACAAATGGTCCTTGCCAATTTGGAGCGAACTTGCCTTTCGCTTCAGCCTGATGTGGTAGAATTCTCTTCAGCACTTGTTGTCCCACTTCAATTTCCTGGGACGTACCTTCTTATTATAAGCTCTCGCCATTCTCTTTTGATACAATTAGGCATGACATACTGCTGCCAATCTCTTTCATCAATTAAGCTCAATTGCACCAATCGGGCTTTGACCCACTCATTGTCTTCAATTTCAGCTTCAGCGACAATTCGGAGGGATGTAATCTCAACTTCTACTGGTATTACTGCTTCAGTTCCGTACACCAACAAGTAAGGAGTTGCACCTACTGAAGTTCGGACAGTAGTGCGATAACCCAACAATGCAAATGGTAACTTTTCATGCCATTGCCTAGACCCTTCTACCATCTTTCTCAATATCTTCTTTATATTCTTGTTTGCTGCCTCAACCGTGCCATTTGCTTTGGGACGATACGGTGTGGAGTTTTGGTGTGTAATCTTGAACTGTTGACATACCTCCTTCATCAATCCGCTGTTAAGATTGGCACCGTTATCCGTGATGATTACCTTTGGATTCCAAACCTACAAATGATGTGGGAATGTACGAAGTCCACCACCGCCTTCTTGGTCACTAATTTGAAGGTTTTAGCCTCCACCCACTTGGTAAAATAATCGATGGTTACAAGAATAAACCTATGACCATTGGAAGCTGCAGGTTCGATAGGTCCGATGACATCCATACCCCACGCAACAAACGGCCACAGCGCTGACATTGTGTGCAATTCGGTCGGCGGAGAATGAATCAGATCTCCGTGTATCTGACACTGATGGCATCTTCGTACGAAACTTATACAATCACGCTCCATAGTGAGCCAATAATATCCCTCTCGAAGAATCTTCTTTGCCAATACATATCCGCTCATATGTGGCCCATAAACTCTGGCATGTATCTCTTTCATCACTGTTGTGGCTTGGTCTGCATCTATACATCTCAGAAATCCCAAATCCTGGGTTCTTTTGTACATCACTCCTCCACTAAGGAAAAATTCGTTTGCCAATCGCCGAATAGCTCTCTTCTGATCTCTAGTTGCCTGCTCTGGGTATATTCCTATCCTGAGGTATTCTTTGACATCATGAAACCATGGCTCACTATCCATTTCTTCCTCTACCATATTGTAATAAACATGTTGATTTTGAACCTGAATATGTAACAGATCAACATGAATCTTGTTCGGGTGATGCAACATCGATGCCAAAGTAGCTAAAGCATCAGCAACCTCATTATGCATTCTTGGGATATGTCTGAATTCTACCGACCGAAAATGCTTAGTCAGATCTGTCACACCTCCTTTTGGCGCGCCGGCTACCCGGGGGTAGAAGCGCAAGGGAGTTTTTCCAATTTAAGTGACAATATTCGAAACGGGATTATTCTATTTATTTCAGAGTCGCCACTTGGAATAAATTAAGGTGTCCCAAGTCACCGATTTATTTAAATCCCGAGTCGAGGAAAATTACGACTTTTCAAATGAAGTCTGCGAACCAGAAATTCTAAGTAAGTAATTAATTCTGTTAACCCGAGGGAAGGTGTTAGAGACCCCCGGATCCCGTGGTTCTAGCACGGTCGCTTCAATTATTATAAATGGCTAAAAATACCTGATTTTATACATGTTTATAAATTATATGCTCTAATTAAACTTTAGACCGCTCTATTAATTTGAAACCTGGACCAAAGAAAAACTAATTACAACATAGACTCGGACTTTTGACAAATAGGTAAATAAATAAAAATGTATCTGAATTACTTACTTTGAAACTATGCCGATTAAAGCAATTGTTAGACTAGATAAAATGATACCTAAATTGAAAACCACAATTGGCCGTTTATATACTAACGAAATAGTGCCGATTTTGATCTTAGGGCCGGGGAGCCCAAACCATGCCATAACTCGTTGGGAAAAAACTCTTAGTAACATATACGCTGGGCTTAAAGATCAACCAAGTCGGACAAAACATTTGGACGAGTGGAAGATCGATCACTGTCCATTTAAGTTTTATTTCATGCTCACATTTGTCCTATACCCTGATCCATTAGTGAAGGTTACTGAAATTGACGATTAAATAAACACAAGAGTTTGGTGATAATATTACTAAAGCCAACTAACTATTTTTCGTAACTTACTTAAGCTAACGTTATTAGATAATTAGACTATTGAAATCGTGACACACCGTAGTCATCGCCCTCATGTATGTTGCCCCTGCATTCTTCAGGCCGAATGGCATTACTCGGTAGTAGTAAGTTCCCCATGGTGTGATAAAAGCCATCTTTTCTGCGTCCTCTTCATCCATTAAATTTTGATGATATCCCGCATAGCAGTCCACAAAGGATCCGATCTTGCGCCCGGTGCAGTTATCGATTAAGATATGGATATTGGGAAGCGGAAAATTATCCTTAGGGCTTGCCTTGTTGAGATTGTGGTAGTCAACACATACCCTGATCTTCCCATATTTCTTCGGCACCGGTACTATGTTAGCCAGCCAATCGGGGTATCGAGTGACACGAATAACTTTCGCTTGTAGTTGCTTGGTCACTTCCTCCTTGATCTTTACACTCATATCCATCTTAAACTTCCGTATTTTTTGCTTGATGGGAGGGCATGTCGGGTCAGTGGGTAATTTGTGAACCACTAGATTAGTGCTGAGGCACGACATGTCGTCGTACGACCATGCGAAAACATCTTTGAATTCCACGAGTGTTTTGATTAATTCTTCTTCAAGGTTTGGTTCGAGATGGACACTTGTTTTGGTTTCTTTAACATCATCTGTATCCCCAAGTAGATTGCATTTGGGATTTTCTTCGAATTGACTCAATTCCTCGCCGATTTCTTCTAAGGCTTCATCTTCGTCGTATTCCGATTCACTCTCATCATTTCTTATTATTATTTCTGAACCAGATTGACTTTCTAGACTGGGTTGATTATTCTTTAGGCACGCCACATCATTAAGTTCAGTTGAAAGAAAGCTGCTCAGGAAAGTAAAAGGAAAAATAAACAAAATTTCATTAATTGGAAAGTACAAGAAAACAAGGTTTTCACACTCTAATCCAAACGGGGAAGCAAAATGAAATAGACTACAGCCCTGGGATAGTCCCAAACAAAACTTGAAAGACAAACACAAAGCGGACTACCAAGACTCCTTTCGGGGAGGAAGAAGAGTAGCATCCCAATTATTCAATTTCGTTTTTGGCCCCACAAATGGTATTTCAGCATGGCTGGGCCCTTCAGCATCTTCTAACATGCACACATCTGAGAACAGATCCTCGAACTTTCTCAGAAACGCTTCATCTGGTCTGACCATAGGGCCGGAAGTCCTTGTTGTCGGACATCTTCTAATCCCGGACCTGACAAAGGATCGGGAGAGACGCGGAACAGGCTTTGGTAGTACCCATGTCTTCTGTTTGATTCTCTTAGCTTGCTTAATGTCTTCTGGTGTCGGTTCAAATCCTAAACCGAAAGTCCCTACATTTTCAGGCAAGGATACCGGCTGTACAATACCTTGCAGAGATGCACCCAAGCCTTTGCCGGTCACAAAACCATTTCCTAGCATTTCGTAAGCGACCATGACGTCTGCAGAGATTACTTTGTCATCATGAATGTACTCCCCCTCTGGAACTCTATTAATGGATACCATATCGCAAACCTGGTACACCCATGGCCCGACATCCTCTTCTATCTCAACAAAGGGAATGATGGTGCCGGGCTGTAGATCATTTTCTCCATGGACCACAATCTCTTGTCGATCCCACTTGAATTTGACAAGCTGGTGTAGGCTAGACGGAACCGCTTTTGCAGCATGGATCCATGGCCGTCCTATCAAAAGGTTATATGAGACCACCATGTCCAACACTTGGAATTCCATGGTGAATTCCACAGGTCGGATTGTCAGCACCAAAACTATATCCCTGACTGATTCCTTGCCTCCTCCATCGAATCCCTGGACATAGATGTGATTCTTGCGCACCCTGCTGATATCCACTTTCATTTTGTTAAATGTAAAGAGGGGACAGATGTTCGCACTGGACCCGTTGTCAACCAAAACCCTAGTAACCACAAACTCTTCACATTTCACTGTAAGATATAGGGCTTTGTTATGCTCGGTACCCTACTCAGGCAAATCATCAGTGAAGGTAACCCAGTTTACCTCGAATATCCTATTCGTAATCTTTTCCAGGTGGCTGACAGAGATCTTGTCAGGTAGATGGGCCTCATTCAGGATTTTCATTAAGTCATGTCGATATTCTTCAGAATGGATCAGTAATGACAGTAATGAAGTTGGACCCGATGAGGGTTGCCTACGTATCTCACATCCAGTGAGAATCAAACCCGCGTAGTTCGGTCCAATAAAACAAACAATATTTTTTCATTTTATTGACCGACAAATAAACTATTTTTGAAACAAAATCACACACATTTTCTTTTTGTTGTCAAAATAAAGCAAACTATTTTGAAAACAAAAACTTATCATTTTTGTTGGCAAATAAAATAAATTATAAAAACACATGTTTTCTATTTTCTCGAAAATCCCGCAGAGTTTCGACACTACATGAGCATTTTTTTAAAAATAAGTATTTATCTCTCTACAGTTTTTCCTTTTTTTTTTCATTTTTTTATCGTTTTGCCCAGTATTTAAAAGTCGGTCAGCATGCAAGTCCAAATATACTTAAAACAAACAGGATATAGCAGGATGGTCTTTTCATTTCAGGTTGCCTGTCCTAGACGGACCCAACCCCTATGTTGAGTCCCCTAAGTCAAATGCAACATGATGAAAATAAGCGTTCCTACTAGGGATCCGGTATGAAGTTTTGTTATACTATGTTAAAAACCCAGGTATTTGTTCTAGACCGTGTACCCGAGCAGACAACTCGAGCCGAGGAAGGAGCTCCTTTCCGGGAACAAAAAGGCCAGCCAGCTTAGAAACTTTCTGAGCCTCTTTTTTATTTTAGGGTAAGACACTAAAAGAATAGGGAGTCTCAACCAGTAAGCACATCCCCGGAGGTGAGAAGAGAAGGATTCAGCACAATTTATATATACAGTTCAAATAATTTCAAAGCGGTTATCATCATTTTCCAGATTAAGCATATATCATATAAAAATATCATATAATAAACAAAGCCAAATACAACAATTATTCTAGCTCAAATTTCTAACCCTAAACCAGTGGTTCTGGGTTGTCGTCCCCAGCAGAGTCGCCAGAGCTGTCACACTTCATTTTTCCGCAGGTCGCGAGGGCGCGAGGTAAAGGAGTTTTTCCAATTAAAGGACAATCAAAATGGGATTCATTTATTAAGAGATTCAGAGTCGCCACTTGGGAGATTTATGGTGTCCCAAGTCACCGGTTTGAAACCCGTATTGAGGAAATGTTTGACTCTATTTAACAGTCCGCGAACCATAATCCGGATAAGGAATTCTGTTAACCCGGGAGAAGGTGTTAGGCATTCCCGAGTTTCGTGGTTCTAGCACGGTCGCTCAACTGTAGCATTTGGCTTAATTATCGGACTTTAAAACATGCTTCAACTTATGTGCAAATTTTAACTTTCAACTGCTTTTGATTATTATTTAAAAGAATTGCAACGTCGTGAAAATGTATTTTGGACCACGCCGTACCAGTACGCCTGTGACCTTTTACGCATTTTGACTTCGTTGAGATTTGGATTTGGTTCACAAAAATTTGCACCCGTATTTAAGAAAGTAATTTTATTAAAGTCGTGCCTAAAGAGTCTATCGTGTTGTTATCTTTTGGAAAGACCATGGAATTCGCTAAATGATCCTTCCAAATCTACATGTTTTATATCAATTATTTGAGGGCCCCGTGTGTTTTTTCTTCTAAAGAGTCTTATCTCATTATTATTTATTAAAGGCCAATCCTAAGGCAAGCTAAATTTTTTTATTTTTTTTATTTGTCTCCATAGGCCAATTAATTCACAAATATAAATTCAAGCCTCGAATTCAAGTCCGAATTCAAACAAAAGGGAGGACCATTTTAGCTTGAACCCACTAACTAATCCAAAACCCAATTTTATATTTATGAATTAATTTCCTATATCCTAAGGCTCACGTACCCGAGTGATGACGTCCTAAACATGCACCTAGCGAATAATATCACCAATAAAGGAAAATGAATGAAAGAAAGAATTAAGTAAAAACACTTCAATTCATGCTCATGCTTTATTTTAAACTTTTCAATTTTATTAGCCGAGCTCGATACCTAAAGTATGGAACAAATTAACTGCTAATGAGCTTTAGCCTTTATAACACCACATGACCTATCACTGTTTAAGAAGACAATTAGACTGTAACACATTAGTTAATTATAAACAACTAATAAGAGCAAGGCGAGGCACATATAGCAGAACTTCTAATCAAATGTTAATATTTCAATTTCAAATCGGAAATGTAACTTCAGAATTATATAACATTGATAGTAGCTTCTCGTAGGATCAATTAAATGACAACTATGACATAGGATTACCCTTGATGACACCACATAAATTAAGCATCTACCAGATTTGCATTTTATGACAGCAACACCACTTGTCTCGAGATAATAGAAGCACTACATTAAGGCAACCTCTACCAACACATAAACTTAAAGAACTAAATGTTGACTCAACTTAGGCATGAAGTGAGATAACCTTTCGAGAGTAGCTTAGCAACATAGTTCATGGATTTCAATGATGATAAAGACACTTCCAAACCAACACATAAATTCATTTTCCTTACTTAATATCCTAGAAAGAGACAACGACCCCCTTAAACATCTATCTATCAATCAAAGATATAAAGTGACATGTTGTTAAAGGGTGGTCCATGTATTAAATCAAATGTAAGCAAATTCCCAGAAGAAAACAAGGAGAAACAAGTAGCCTTTCTCACGTGAAACATCAAATCAACAGTCACTAGCCGTCACTATTCACTTAATCCACACAACTACCAGTTAATTCCGACTTTAATCGAGCATATTGGAATCAGACAAGTCTAGGATTATACAGTTCATTACATTTTAGACTAACACAAGTTAAATACACATTTTAAACTAAGTTCTATGTGTATCAAACAAAACTAAACAGAAGCAAATATTGATGAAAACTAATAGCTTCATTTCTTCATCTTGTCATTACAGCTTCATAGTCATTAGGAAATGAGAGGATATACCTGGAAATGATAATACAAGAAGAAGAAGAGGAAGTCAGTGCATGGCAGCTTTAACGGCAAAGCAAACAGCAGCAGTCAACAACAACGACAACACAAATTAACCATCGTCAGGCGAAGGGGGGGTGTGGTAGCTCTAGGGTTCCTCATCTCTTCAGAGATGAGTCTTGAGAGAGAGGTGAGGCGGGGGGGGGGGTGTGAACGGGGGCCGGGTCTGGGGAAATTGATATATACTGGGGTGATATTTAATCCAGACTGTTAGATTTAATTAAATCAATGGTATGGATTAATTTACTAAAGAGAAACGACACCGTTTGGTTTTAGTGGGGGACTTGGTCGGTTCGGAGGCAACATGGTCGGGGCAGGCTTGGGTTATGATGGTATGGTCTTGACCGTTCGATCAATTGAATTGAACGGCCTGGATTAATGATTGTGAAACGTGTGAGATAGGGGCGATCTTGGCCATTGATCATCTTGAGATCAACGACCTAGATCAAACATACCTAATATGACGTCGCTTCGGGACGTCTGTGAGACCAGCTCGCCTTGACTGTGCACAGGGGTGTACTGGGCCTGGTTTTGAGGGTTATTTAGTTTGGGCTTGGGGTTTAATTTACAAGCTGGCCCAATTCTAAATTCTTTCTCTTTTATTTTATTTTTCTTTTCATTTTACTTTCCAATTAAAAATCAAATACAAACCTATCACACCTCCCTTTTTACTACCCCTTTACGATCCCTTTTAAAAGATAAATTGGGTATACCTTAATATTCAAATACCCGATAAGGATATAATAACAAAAAGGAAGGAGTTTTTCCAAATAAATGACAATCGGTCCGAGATTTTGTTTAATTTTCAGAGTCGCCACTTGGGAAGATAATGGTGTCCCAAGTCACTAGTTAATCACGAATCCGAGGAAGTTGACTCTGTATTACAGTCCGCGAAATAGAAAACTGGATAAGGAATTCTGTTAACCCGGGAGAAGGTGTTAGGCACTCCCAAATTCCGTGGTTTCAGCACGGTCGCTCAACCGTCGTTATCAATTTTACTTGACTTGTTATACGCTTTTTAAAAATATGTATATGTTTCCAACTTTAATATTTTTAAAGAATTGTGACGTCGCAAAAACGTATTTCGAGTCATACCGCAACCAGTACGCCTGTGACTTTTAATACATTTCGGCTTCGCCGGGATTTATGATTTGAGTTGCACCAAGTGCACACTCAGATTAAGGAAGGTATATTTATTAAATCATTCCTTATAAGTGTCTAACGACTTTAAATCTCTTGGGAGAGGTTATGGAATTCGCTATTAACCTTCCCGAATCTATTATATATTTTATCAATTACTTAAAAGGGGGACCCCACTATTTTTGCTATTATGTAAGGCTCGTCCCGTGTATCTTTTAAAGTCCATACTTATAGTGTCACTATATTTTCTATCAATATTTTTTTTCCTTAATCAATTTAACTATATATATATATATTTCCAGAAGTGAGTCCAGGCCTAAGTCACACATTAGGCCCAGACCAAAGACGAAGCAGTAGTAATGAAAACAAAAATGAGAACTCATGATAAAAGTAGAAACTCATAAACAAAAGAGAAATAAATTCGAACTATATTTTATTTATTAAGAGATAAATTCTATACAAAAACTAACAATATTGAATCTGAATCATGAAAGTCGAACATGCAGAAAACTTAATTGACAAGACTATTTTTACTTTATTCTCAAGGACTAATTCATGTCACTGATCTGAACTCTTTAATAACTAATTGACAGGAGACTACTTTAAACATGTGAATCAGAACTAAACTAACGAATCAGTCATTTACACCTAGCATTCAATTACCTAGGCTAAATTGACTCACTCGCAGATACGTAATTACATTTCATCATTGATTCTGGTTGTATGATATTACGAAAAACCAGTCTTAACTAAGCTATAATTTCGTTTCATTGTTACTGTTTAAGGACTTGTTTGGATCTAAGTGTCAAATACCAAATTAGATTACCTACATAAAAACTAATTAAAGTTATTACTGCGAGCTTGTTGTTATCAATTCATGTCAGGATTAATTAACCTTATTTCATGATTTTAACCTATTAAACTAGGTGATTTAGCTACTATAACTATACTACTACTATTTACTACTTATCACATTGTTTTGTTCGAGTTTTCACTTATACATACAATGCTATCCTAAAGAATTAAAATTTTAAATTAATACTAAACAGCTAATTAGAAAAGAAAAATGGAGAGATAATAAAATGCTTTTAAACAAATTTATGAGTCTTCATTTCATCAAGCTTCAAAGTTACATAGCTTCGAACAGGGATGTGTACCTGGTATTGAAAGGAATGGGAAGATGGCAAATCAACGGGGGTAGTGAAAATACAGCAACAACAACAGTAACAACCAGTAGTAGCTTCAACATTTCAATCCCGAAAAGCCCAGCAATACGGAGAAAAACAAAAACCAGTAAAAAAAAAATATTCCAGATTTTCTCTTTGTTTTGTCTTTCTAGCTTTGAACTCTTTTCAATTCTCAAAAGAAACTCTCAAAAATTGAATTTTTGTCCATGTATACTTCTGTATCCAGAGTGTATATCGAGTGTATACTGCTCTCTTTTTTTCCTTATTTTTTCTTCTCTTCCTATTTTTTCCTCTCTTTTTTCCACCTCCTTTTTCATAAATCTTCTCTTCTTTTTATGGGCAAGAATTTCAAAAATTTTCAGATTTTTTATTAAAAAGAAAATATTTTTTAATTTAAAGAAAACCCACTAATCCATGTTTTCCTCTCCTTGTTTTCTTCCTTGATTTTCTTGCCCCCCACTACTTTATGTCATGTGATTATGATTATTTTTGGCTAAAAAATCTGAAATTTTCTTTTTGAGCCAAGGGGTTTTGGGTTGGGTAAGGGTGCTTAGGATTGGGCTTGTAACTTAATTTGTAAGATGACCCAATCCAATTTTTTCTATTTTGTTCTTCTCCATTATTCAACTTCCTAATTAATTAAAGCCCAAAATACTAAGATTAATTTATAAAAACTAAAATTATCTTGAAATACTAAATAACTCAGAATAATAATTGTCACCTAAATTTAAATGGTAAATAAAATACAATCACACAATTTGGACATTAAAGGCAAAAACGCAAAAGATGCCTATTTTTTGTGATTTTCATTTTGTAAGATAAAATTAATTACTTCCTAATTGTAGAATTAAATCCTAAATGCAAATACGATATATATATATATATATATATATATATATATATATATATATATATATATATATATATATATATATATATATATATATATATATATAATTTAACTAATAAATATGCACAAAAATAAGGACATTAAATTCGCAACAATTATAAAAGCAAAGAAAAAAATATTTTATTTGAATTTTGTGGGAATAACTCATATGTAGGGTAAAAATCACGTGCTCACTGCTACCCCTCTTTGCTCGGGAATACGAAGAGTTTCAGTGCAAAGATAAGTGAGCAACTATGAACGATTTTTACCTGTTCGAGTATTCCGTTGTGAAGCATTTTGAAAAAGTTTTGACCGCACCCTGCTTCAGAGGTTGCCTACATATCCTGGGCTAAACAGGAATCAGGTCAGTGTAGTTCAGGAATGCCTGGTAGCTGGGACTACCAGGGACTGTGATCTCACTGTTGTTGCTGTTGTTACTGCTGTTACTGCTGTCGTTATGCCTTCCAACTTGTTCTTGTGTTGCCTTGATCTTTCATCTTGTATATCTTCCAACGGCATTCTTGTTATTGCCTTGAACTTGTATTCTTCTCACGGCATTCTTGTTTTTGCCTTGAACTTGTATTCTTCTAACGACATTCTTGTTGTTGCCTTGAACTTGTATTTTCTCTTCCAACGACATTATTGTTATTGCCTTGAACTTGTTCAACTGTTTCAATTTGAAATATGCGTCCATTTCCAGGTGGATCCCTGCTTGCGACAAAATAAACAATCAAATTGTTTTTCCTGCCCCAGTATGATGACTGGGCACATCATATTATTGAATGTTAGAATTTAAAGAAAATTTTCATTTTTTGAAAAAGTATTCCCTCATTTTCCTGGTGGGCGGCTGAACAGAAATAAAAAATGCATAAATGTATTCCCTCGTTATACAGGTGGGCGCTTGAACAAAAATTAAAAAATGCAGAAATGTATTCCCTTGTTATATAGGTGGGCACCTAAACAGAAATTAAAAATGCAGAAAAATATTCCCTTGTTATCCAGGTGGGCGCCTGAACAAAAATTAAAATACTGAAATGTATTCCCTTGTTATACAGGTGGGCGCCTGAACAAAAATTAAAATGCGAAAATGTATTCCCTTGTTATACGGTGGGCGCCTGAACAGAAATTAAAAATGCTGAAATGTATTCCCTTGTTATACAGGTAGGCGCCTGAATAGACATTAAAATGCTGAAATATATTCCCTTGTTATACAGGTGGGCGCCTGAATAGAAATTAAAAATGCTGAAATGTATTCCCTTGTTATCTAGGTCGGCGCCTGATGCATGAAAATGAAAATGCAGAAAATATTACCTTGTTATCCAGATGGGCGCCTGATGCATGAAAACAAAAATGCAGAAAATATTCCCTTGTTATCCAGGTGGGTGCCTATTGCATGAAAATCAAAATGCAGAAAAATATTCCCTTGTTATCCAGGTGGGCGCCTGATGCATGAAAACGAAAATGCAGAAAATATTATTCCCTTGTTATCCAGGTGGGCGCCTGATGCATGAAATGCGAATACAAAAAAGTATTCTCTCGGTTTGATAATTGGGGTGTGAATTTAAAAGGCTGATACCTCCTCGCTGTTTTTGTATTTTCTTGATTGGTTGATTTTCATCCATGGATTCCCCCATTAATTGTTGAACTTTCCTTTTTAATGTTTTCTATCTTTCCACATTGGTCACATTCACTTTAAAGTGATTAGTGACGATTTGTTCCTGTCTAAATCACAAAAACAAGATCTTATTAGTTATAAGCTGCTGGCAACTGCCATCTGCCGCTCCTGCCTCTTATTGGTTTTCCTCTTATGCTTTTCTTTCGGTGTGCGGTCTTTCAATGACTATCTTCGGCAAGCTCTTTTGAATTTTCTTGTTTTTCACCTTTTTGTTTTCTTTTCTTTTGGCTGTGTTTGCCAACCTCCTTTATTTCTTTTCAACCCCTTTCTTTTTTTCTTCTGATCTAGTGTTATTTCAAATCTTATCATCGGAAGCTGGTAGTTAGCCTTCAAAGGATAAATAATGAAATGCAGGAAAATGAATTTCAAAAGGGTAAGGGTGTTTTGGAGAAGTGATAGGACTTATCCGGGTATGTTGGCTGATTCTGTTGACCATGCCATGTATTTAAACTCCGGCCCAGTTCGTTCAATCCATTATTCTGACTCCAAATTTCTTGCAACCCAAACCGATCCTATATTTTTTTTTTGCTTTTCTTTTTTCAGAAATAACCCCTTGCAATCGCCTTATGGTGCCATGAAAGGTTTTTACCAATAAGACTCTCTCATTTATTCTCTCTCAACCTCACAATCGCCTTGCAGTGCCGTTAAAGGTTTTCACTGACAAGACTCTCTCATTTTTGTTTCTCTCAACCACACAGCCGCCTCACGGTGCCGGTTAAGGTTTTCACCGATGAGACTCTCTCATTTTTTCATTTTTCATTTTTCCCTTTTGTCTTTTGTTTTTCTGCACCACTGATGTTGTCCAATGTACCGATCTTCCTTTATTCTCATTGCATTTGTTATTTTCTTAAAATTGATTAGAAGGTCTTTCTTTGGACTGTAACGTGTCATTTGGATGGGTTAAGAAAGAAAGGTATAAAGGCTCAAAATTTACGAGGGTTTAAAAATATTTACAACTCTCGGGATTATAAAACATAACTTCTGCCCCAGTTTCAATATGTGGGGGATTTTTGGATTTTTTCTTTATTGTTACTGAACCTTAGTGAGGCTGCCTACGTACCCTTTCGGGATCAAGTCAGACGTAGTTCAGACTACGCCATAATTCATGGTTTCGTTTGACTTTTTCCCGATTTCCTTGTCTTTTTCTTTTGCTTGCATTTGCTTTTTCTCTTTTTTTTCTTTTTTCGTTTCCTTCTTTTTGGCTATTTTTCTTTTGTATCGTAAACAATTCCAAGAGAGGGGTATGAAAGAATATATTGAACACAGCTCGAAGGGGATGTCAATAGATAAAGTGTTTGGATAGAGAATAAAATGCCTTCATCATTTCAATTCCAAAATCACAACAAAATACAATCATACAATTGAAAAGGAATCATACATAGTATCTTTTAACCGCATTTAAATTGATAGCAGTCTCTACACATTTCCCTTCAACGTCTGTCAAATATAATGCACCATTAGATAACACCCGTGATACCATAAATGGCCCTTGCCAGTTTGGCGCGAATTTGCCCTTTGCTTCAGCCCAATATGGTAAGATACGCCTTAATACAAGTTGTCCAACTTCAAACTTTCGAGGACGCACCTTCTTATTATTTGCTCTGGCCATTCTTTGTTGATATAATTGCCCGTGGCAAACCGCTGCCAACCTCTTCTCGTCAATCAGATTTAATTGTTCCAGTCGGGCTTTTACCCATTCCTCGTCACCTATCTCAGCTTCAGCTATGATTCTTAGTGACGGTATCTCAATTTCCGTAGGTATAACAGCCTCTGTCCCATACACTAATGAATAGGATGTGGCGTCGATAGAAGTGCGCACTGTTGTGCGATAACCCACAAGAGCGAAAGGCAGCTTCTCGTGCCATTGTCTAGACTGCTCCACCATTTTCCTAAGGATCATCTTTATATTCTTGTTTGCAGCTTCTATTGCCCCATTTGCCTTTGGCCTGTAAGGTGTAGAGTTACGATGCAGGATCTTAAATCTCTGACATGCTTCCGCCATGAGGTGACTTTTTAGATTAGCCCCGTTATCTGTGATAATTACTTTGGGAATTCCAAATCGGCATATAATATTTTCATGCACAAAATCCACCACGGCTTTCTTCGTCGCCGCTTTGAATGTCTTTGCCTCCACCCACTTAGTGAAGTAGTCAATCGCGACCAAAATGAATCTATGTCCATTAGAAGCTGCAGGCTCTATTGGTCCGATAGCATCCATGCCCCAGGCAACAAATGGCCAGTGTGCAGACATTGTATGTAATTCATAAGGTGGGGAGTGGATTAAATCTCCATGTACTTGGCATTGGTGGCATTTCCTCACATACCTGATACAGTCCCGCTCTGGTGAGCCAATAATACCCAGCTCTCAAAATCTTCTTTGCTAAGATATAACCGCTTATATGAGGTTCGAAAGCTCCAGCGTGCACCTCAGTCATAATCTTATCAGCTTGTTGCGCATCCACACATCTCAGCAAGCCTAAGTCTGGTGTTGTTTTATATATAACTCCTCCACTGAGGAAGAAGCCATTTGCTAAGTGTCTTATAGCTCTCTTCTGATCTCCGGTGGCTTGCTCTGGGTATTTTCCTATTTTCAAGTATTCCTTGATATCGTGATACCACGGTTCTCCATCCAACTCTCCTTCCACAACAAAATAGTAAGCATTCTGATCATACACCTGTATCTGAAGTGGATCTATATAGGCTTTGTTCGGATGATGTTACATAGAGGATAGTGTGGCTAGAGCATCTGCTACTTCATTGTGCATTCTTGGGATATGTTTGAACTCTATGGATTGGAATCTTTTGGATAGTTCATGTAGACAATGCCGATAAGGTATCAATTTCAAATCTCTTGTCTCCCATTCTCCCTGAATTTGATGTATCAAAAGATCTGAGTCACCCATGACCAAGCTCTCTTGAACGTGCATATCTATTGCCATCCTCAATTCCAATATACACGCCTCATATTCGGCCATATTGTTGGTACAGAAAAATCAAAGTTGAGCAGTAACGGGATAGTGTTGACCCGTTTCTGAAATAAGCATTGCTCTAATCTTAACTCCTTTACTGTTGACGGCTCCGTTGAAGTACATCTTCCATCCTGGCTTATCACTTTGTTCTATTTCTTCAACATTAATTGCCTCCTCATCCGGAAAGTATATCTTTAGTGGCTCATACTCATCATCCACTAGATTTTCTGCCAAGTGATCTGCAACTGCTTGCACCTTCATCGCCGTACGTGTTATATAAATAATGTCAAATTCTGTGAGCAGAATCTGCCATTTAGCAAGTCTTCCTATAGGCATGGGCTTCTAGAATATATACTTCAGAGGATCTAACTGTGATATCAGATATGTTGTGTATGCTGACAGATAGTGCTTTAATTTCTGAGCCACCCAGGTCAATGCACAACATGTTCTTTCTAACGGAGTATATTTTACCTCGTAAGATGTGAATTTCTTACTAAGGTAATATATAGCTTATTCTTTATTGCCCGTTTCATCGTGTTGTCCCAGTACACAACCAAAAGAATTATCAAGCACTGTCAGATATAAGATCAAAGGTCTTCCCGGCTCCAGAGGAACTAACACTGGAGGATTTGCCAAATATTCCTCGATTTTGTCGAAGGCCTCCTGACATTCATCGGTCCATTTCACTACTGCATCCTTCTTTAACAACTTGAAAATAGGCTCACATGTTGATGTCAACTGAGCGATGAATCGACTAATATAATTCAGACTTCCTATTAAGCTCATTACTTCTTTCTTGTTCTTCGGTGGAGGCAAACTCTGGATGTCTTTTATCTTTGACGGATCTAGTTCAATGCCTCGCTGACTTACTATAAATCCCAATAGCTTCCCTGAAGGTACTCCAAAAGCGCATTTCGCATGATTGAGTTTAAGATTATACCTTCGGAGTCTTTGGAAAAACTTCCTCAAGTCCTTGACATGATCATGTTGCTTCTTGGACTTTATGATGATGTCGTCCACATACACTTCAATTTCTCGATGCATCATATCATGGAACATTGTGGTCATTGCCCTCATATAAGTAGCTCTGGCATTCTTTAATCCAAACGGTATCACTCTATAGCAGTATGTTCCCCAAGGCGTAATAAAAGCTATTTTGTCCGCATCCTCTTCGTCCATTAGGATCTGATGATAACCCGCATAGCAATCTACAAAAGAGCCAGTTTCATGTTTGGCGCAATTGTCGATTAGTATGTGGATATTCGGCAATGGGAAATCATCCTTTGGACTGGCCTAGTTGAGGTCTCTGTAATCAACATACACCCTAGTTTTTCCATCTTTCTTTGGAACTGGCACAATATTTTCTAACTAGGTGGGGTACTTAGTAACCCGTATGACTTTTGCCTCAAACTGCTTATTCACTTCTTCTTTTATCTTCACGCTGATGTCCGTTTTGAACTTTCTCAACTTTTGCTTTACCGGCCGGCATTGTCACAACCCGAATTTTCCCCCAAATATCGGGATCGTGATGGCGCCTACTCGTGGTAGCTAGGCAAGCCACTGTATTCATACTATCCTGCTTTTAACACAATTTTACTTGAATAAATGCGGAATGCTTTATCGAAATAGAAATAACAAATCACAAGGTGAAAATCATACTGAAATCCTCTACCCCAAGAAGTGGAGTCACCAACTCACGAACTACTATGGAATACTACACATAAAAGTCTGAAGGAAATATAACATAATTCTGTTTGTCTCGGAACAAAGAGACTACAGCTAATGACATAAATAAGAGAGAGAGACGCCGGGCCTGCGGACGTCTGCACGCTACCTCGGTCTCAATATGATCAACTCCCACGAAATCGATTTACTGCTGCTGCTGCTCCTGATCGTAACCTGGACCTGTGCAAAAATGCACGAAGTGTAATATCAGCACAACCGACCCCATGTGCTGGTAAGTGCCTGGCCTATCCCGGCGAAGTAGTGACAAGCCAAGGACCAGACACCCACATAAACCTGTGCAGTTCAATATCTATGTATACCACAGAATAACAAGAAATAACCAGGTAATAACACAATAAGGAATATCTCAAAGAATTCAACAATTAACAACAATTCACAAGGAAAAACAAAGTGTAATGTAAACACAAGTAATATCAAGTCAAGGAATAGCAAACAGTTGCACGGCATCACCCTTCGTGCTTTTACTCTCATCCTCACCAAATAAGTAAATAAAGTACACGGCATCACCCTTCGTGCTTTTACTCTCATCCTCACATCCATAGTACGGCATGATCCTTCGTACATGGTTCAATAACAAGGCACGGCATGATCCTTCGTGCATAATCAATAAAACATGGCACGGCATTAACCTTCGTGCATAAATAAATAAACATGGCACGGCATCACCCTTCGTGCATTATCACTCTTCCTCACCCAAATAACAATCACGGTTAAGGGCAAAGAAAGAAACAGTAATTCATAAACCGTCCCAACAAGGGCAATCAATAATCATCTTCATAACAAGTCCCGACAAGGGAGAACAATAACAATTCATCTGTAATATATCTCAAAATAATCATTTTCCAACGACTCACGGTCATACTAGACGCCGGTGTATGGATGCTCGTCACCACAGCCCATACACCGCACTCGATCACATAACACATAACACATAATCCTATTCCCTCAAGCTAGGATAGAACAAACACTTACCTCGAGTGTTTATGAACAATTCAATCCGTGGAAATGTCTTTTTCATTCAAATTTGGCTCCAATCCAATCGTATCTATACACAATTGATTTAATATCATCAATACTACTCAACAAACTAATTCTTAAGACCAAATACAACTTTTACAACATTCCGCCCGGAATAGTGAATTTCAACCCCGGGCCCACATGGTCGGAACTCGGGGTTAGGACCAAAATCCGGTTACCCATCCCCCACGAGTTCATGTATATGATTTTTTTCAAAATCGGACCTCAATTCGAGGTCCAATTCCCCAATTTATGAAAAACCCTATTTTCTAACAAAAACAAGAATTCTACCATGAAAACCTTTGATTTCTAATGAAAAACATGTTTAATGATGTTAGGAATTGAAAGAATTAAGTAAAAAGTGACTTACAATTGTTTTGATGAAGAAGAAATCCGTGAAGAATCGCAAATGGGTGTTTTTGTTTTGTAAAAAGTGAAGAAATGAACTTAAAATCGTGTTTTACAGGTCTCTGTGTTCGCATTTGCGAACATGGGTTCGCAATTGCGAACCCCGACCAATTTCTGGAGTTTGAAAATAAGCTAAGGCTGGAAAGTTCGCATTTGCGAACACTGGCAGACAAGGGAGTGTTCGCATTTGCGAACTAATGTTCGCATTTGCGAACGTAGGCTGTATAAGGCAGTGTTCGCATTTGCGAACAATGGTTCGCATTTGCGAACCAAGGCAGTATGGGGCAGTGTTCGCATTTGCGAACTTTTGTTCGCATTTGCGAACATAGGCAGACCCTGGGGACTTTCGCATTTGCGAACAAGGCTGGGCATGAGGGCTTTCGCATTTGCGATCAGGGTTCGCATTTGCGAGCCCTGCCTTGTACTGTCCCCTTCGCAATTGCGAGAAATACTTCGCAATTGTGAAGCCAACAGCTGGGTGAAAAACCAGCAGTGCAAAAATTCAGAATTTCATCCAACGGCCTATCAAATCTTTACCCGAGCCCCCGGGCTCCAAACCAAACATGTACATAACCTCAAAAACACATTATGAACTTGTTCGTGCGATCACATCGCCAATATAACTTCGTTTTAATCAAATCAAGCCTCAAACTCATGATTTTCATAGTTTTGGTTTTCAAAACTTTCAAACTTGGGACTCAAGGTCCAAAACATCTCAAACGACATCCAAATGCACCAAACTTTACGGAAATCACATATATAATATTTAAGACTTGTACCGGGCGTCGGAACCAAAATACGAGCCCGATACCAAGGTCAATTAATTCATTTCCTTTAACAATTACATCAAAAACAATTTCATAGAAAAATTCATAACTTGGGCTCTAGGCCTCGAATTCGACTCCGGACACATGTCCAAGTCCCATAATTTCCTACGGACCTCTCGGGACCATCCAATCTCGGGTCCGGATCCGTTTACCAAAAATGTTGACCGAAGTCAACCATATCAATATTAATATCATTTTTATCCAAATTTCTCATAGAATTCATATTTTCTATCGCAAAATCTTTTCGGCTACATGCTCGGATTGTGCACATAAATCGAGGCAACATGGAATGAGGTTTTCAAGGCCTCGAAGCTCGAAATGATTAATAAAATAAGTGATGACCCTTTGGGTCGTCACAATCTCCACCTCTAAAACAACCGTTCATCCTCGAACGGACAAAAGAAAGAAGTACCCGAGTCAGGAAACAAGTGTGGGTAGCGGCTCCGCATATCAGACTCGGACTCCCAGATCGATGCCTCAGGAGGCTGACCTCTCCACTGAACACGCACAGAAGGATAACTCTTTGACCTCAACTGTCGAACCTGCCGGTCTAGAATAGCCACCGGCTCCTCCTTGTAAGATAGATCATTGTCCAATTGGACAATACTGAAGTCTAACACATGAGTGGGATCGCCGTGGTATCCCCGAAGCATAGATACGTGAAAAACAGGATGCACGGCTGATAAGCTAGGCGGCAAAGCTAATCTGTAAGCCACCCCTCCCACTCTGTCTAGGATCTCAAATGGACCAATATACCTAGGGCTGAGCTTGCCCTTCTTCCCGAACCTCATCACGCCCTTCATAGGCGACACTCGGAGCAATACTCGTTCACCAACCATGAAATCCACATCTCGAACCTTACGATCCGCATAAGTCTTTTGCTTGGACTGAGCTGAACGCAATCTCTCCTGAATAGTCTTGACCTTATCCAAGGCCTCCTGAACTAAGTCTGTACCCAACAACCGAGCCTCTCCCGATTCAAACCATCCGACTGGTGATCGATATCGCCTACCATACAACGCCTCATACGGAGCCATCTGGATGCCAGATTGGTAACTGTTATTGTAGGCGAACTCTGCTAATGGTAGAAACTGGTCCCACGAGCCTCCGAAATCAATAACACGGGCTCGAAGCATGTCCTCTAGAATCTGTATAGTCCTCTCGGACTGGCCATCCGTCTGAGGATGAAATGATGTACTCAACTGAACCTGGGTGCCTAACTCCTGCTGGACCGCTCTCCAGAACCGCGAGGTAAACTGCGTACCCCGATCAGAGATAATAGATACCGGCACTCCATGGAGACGAACAATCTCCCTAATGTAAACCTCCGCTAACCTCTCCGATGAGTAGGAGACAGATACTGGAATAAAGTGTGCTGACTTGGTCAGCCTATCAACAATGACCCAAATAGCATCAAATTTCCTCCGAGTCAAAGGAAGTCCAGTAACGAAGTCCATAGTGATCCGCTCCCATTTCCACTCGGGAATTTCAATCCTCCGGAATACACCACCAGGTCTCTGGTGCTCATATTTCACCTGCTGACAATTTAGACACCGAGCGACATACGCAACGATATCTTTCTTCATTCTGCGCCACCAATAGTGTTGCCGTAAGTCCTGGTACATCTTCGCGGCGCCTGGGTGAATAGAATACCGCGAACCGTGGGCCTCCGCTAAGATCAAAGATCAACTCTCTTCGACATTGGGCACACAAACTCGACCCTGCAATTTCAATACCCCATCATCATCTAGATTTACCTATGTGGCACCTCCCCGCTGTACCGTATCTCTCAACTCACGCAAATGAGGATCATCAAATTGCCTCTCACGGATACGCTCTAATAAAGAAGAACGAGCGACCGTGCGGGCTAACACCCTGCTAGGCTCAGAAATGTCTAATCTCACGAACCGGTTGGCTAAGGCCTGAACATCTAGAGCTAATGGTCTCTGACTGACCGGAATATATGCAAGACTACCCATGTCTGGCATACTTTCTACTCAATGCATCGGCCACCACATTGGCCTTACCTGGGTGATATAATATAGTAACATCATAGTCTTTTAGCAACTCTAACCATCTCCGCTGTCGTAGATTCAACTCCTTCTGTTTGAACAAGTACCGTAGGCTTTTGTGATCGGTGTACACCTCACATGTCACACCATATAGATAATGCCTCCAGATCTTTAAGGCATGAACCACTGCTGCTAACTCAAGATCATGAACTGGATAATTCTTCTCATGTATCTTTAACTGCCTCGAAGCATAAGCGATAACCTTACCATCCCGCATCAATACCGCTCCAAGCCCTGTACGAGATGCGTCACAATAAACTGTATAAGGCCCTGTACCTGTAGGTAGTATCAACACTGGTGCGGTGGTCAAGGCTGTCTTGAGCTTCTGAAAGCTCGTCTCACACTCCTCTGACCACTGAAACTGGACACCCTTCTGGGTCAACCTGGTCATCGGGGCTGCAATAGAAGAAAACCCCTCTACAAAACGACGGTAGTAACCTGCTAATCCCAAGAAACTCCCGATCTCAGTCACTGAAGCTGGTCGAGGCCAATTCTGGACTGCCTCAATCTTCTTTGGGTCTACCCGAATACCTTCCACCGATACAATGTGACCCAGAAATGCTACCGAACTCAGCTAGAACTCACATTTAGAAAATTTGGCATATAGCTGGTTATCTTTCAGAGTCTGAAGAACCACTCTGAGGTGCTGCTCGTGCTCTTCCTGGCTGCGGGAGTACACCAGGATGTCATCTATGAAAACTATCACGAACAGATCTAAGTAAGGCCTAAATACCCGATTCATCAACTCCATGAATGCTGCTGGGGCATTGGACAACCCGAAGGACATGACCAAGAACTCATAATGCCCATATCTAGAGCGAAAGGTCGTCTTAGGAATGTCAGCCGCCCTGATCTTCAGCTGATGGTAGCCTGACCTAAAGTCTATCTTAGAGAATACCCTCGCTCCCTGGAGCTGGTCAAACAAATCATCAATCCTCGGCAGTGGATATTTATTTTTGATGGTCACCTTGTTTAACTGCCGGTAATCAATACACATCCGCATCGAGCCATCCTTCTTCTTTACAAATAATACAGGTGCTCCCCGGGGGGAAACACTGGGCCTGATAAAGCCCTTCTCAAGAAGGTCCTGCAACTGATCTTTCAACTCTTTTAACTCCGGCGGGGCCATACGATAGGGTGGAATAGAGATGGGCCGAGTGCCCGGTGCCAAATCAATACAGAAATCAATATCCCTGTCGGGTGGCATGCCCGGCAGGTCTGAAGGAAAAACCTCCGGAAACTCCCGTGCAATAGGGACCGACTCAATGGAAGGAACTTCTGCGCTGGAATCACGAACATAAGCCAGATAAGCTAGACACCCCTTCTCGACCATACGTCGAGCCTTAACATAAGAAATAACAGTGCGAACGGAGTGGCTTGAGGTACCTTTCCACTCTAGTCGGGGTGATTCCGGCAAGGCTAAGGTCACCGTCTTAGCATGGCAATCAAGAATAGCATGATATGGGGACAACCAGTCCATCCCCAATATGACATCAAAATCTACCATATCCAAAAGCAACAGATCAACACGGGTCTCAAGACCCCCAAATATAACTACGCACGAACGATGCACCCGATCGACTACAATGGTGTCACCCACTGGTGTAGCCACATAAACTGGAATATCCAGAGCATAGCTGGGCACGACCCGGTGCGAAGTAGGAAGACACATAGGAATATGTAGATCCAGGGTCAAATAATACTGAAGCACCTCTGCCACACACAAGAATAGTACCTGTAATCACGGCATCTGATGCCTCTGCCTCTGGCCTGGCCGGTAAAGCATAGAATCGGGGATCTGCACCTCCCCTCTGAGCTGCGTCTCTAGGACGACCATCAACTGGCTGACCTCTACCTCTGGCCGGACGGTCTCCACCTCTACGGTCTCGACCTCCACCTCTATAATCTCTACCCCCGCCTCTGGCTGGCTGGGCAGGCTGAGGGTCAGCTGGGGCCTGAATCATAGGACGAAGACCTCGCTGCTAAGAGTTGCCCGCTGCTAGAGGGCAATACCTAATAAAATGACTTGGGTCACCACAACCGTAGCAACTCTTAGACTGATAGGGCTGCTGGCCCTGACGACCTGAATGGCCTCCACGAACACTCTGAAGAGGCTGAGCATTAATAGGAGGCTGGTCCGAATAATGCCCACGGAAACCACGATCACCTGGTCCACCCTGTGAAGCCTGAAGGGCGGAATGAAAAGGCCTGGAAGACCTGGCCTCTATCAAAGGATTCTCTGCCACCAGAGGAAGAACCACCAAACCTGCCTGAATGACGAGGCCTCTTATCTGAAGAATAACCGCCTCCCCTAGCAAGAGCCATCTCAACTCTGCGTGCTGCATTGGCTGCCTCCTGAAATGATATGTCACTCCCCACGCCCATAGCCATCTGGAGTCTAATTGGCTGATTAAGCCCATCTATAAACCTGCGGACCCTCTCCCGCTCTGTGGGAAGTATCACCACCGCATGACGAGCCAAATCGACAAATCTCGTCTCATACCGTGTGACCATCATAGTGCCCTGATGGAGGCGCTCAAACTGCCTCCGAAGTACATCCCGCTGAGTAGGAGGGAGAAACTTCTCCATAAATAGTTCCGCAAACTGGTCCCATGATAAAGCTGGGGACCCTGCTGGTCGAGTCAAGCAATAATCTCTCCACCAAGTCTTGGCGGATCCTGCAAGCCTGAAGGTACAGAAGTCAACTCCGTTTGTCTCCACGATCCCCATAGTCTTGAGAATTTCATGGCAACTGAATAAAAAGTCCTGAGGATCCTCTGATGCGGCTCCACTGAATGTAGTGGTAAATAGCTTGGAGAACCGATCAAGCCTCCATAACGAATCAGAAGTCATGGCCGCTCCATCACCGGCATGAGCTGTGGTACCTGACTGAGTGGCCACAGCTGGCTGAATTACTGGTGCCTGAGGCTGAGGAGCTACTGGCTCCGGAGTATGAGCAATAGGAGTCCGGGCCCCTCCTCCAGCCTGAGAAGTGGCTGGGGCAACTGATAATAAACCCGCTCTGGCAATGCTGTCCATGAATCCCGCTATTCTTACCAAAGCATCCCGAAGATCCGAGGTAAATAAAGCCTCTCCTGGGACCTGAGTTGGGCCCACTGGAGCTGCTGGGACTGTAACCTCCTCGTCAATCTCAATATGAGGCTCCACCTATGGGGTAGCTGCCTGGGGCTGAGCTCTACCCCTACCACGGCCTCTGATACGGCCTTGGCCCCTGCCCCTCACAAGAGCTGCCTGGGGCTGAGCTCTACCCCTACCACGGCCTCTGATACGGCCTTGGCCCCTGCCCCTCACAGGAGCTGCCTGGGGCTCGGGCTGCTGGTCAGCGGACGAAGAAGCGCGTGTCCTCACCATCTGCGAAAGGACAGAATAGAAATTCAATCAGTAATTGAGGAACAAGTCGCACGACAAGAAAGAACAAATGAGAGACTCTTTCCTAACTCAATAGACTCTGGAGGACAAGTACAGACGTCTCCATACCTACCTCTCAATTTCTACTAAGCTTGTTCGTGAGTGGTGAGACCTATGTAACCTAGAGCTTTGATACCAACTTGTCACGACCCGGATTTTCCCCCAAATATCGGGATCGTGATGGCGCCTACTCGTGGTAGCTAGGCAAGCCACTGTATTCATACTATCCTGCTTTTAACACAATTTTACTTGAATAAATGCGGAATGCTTTATCGAAATAGAAATAACAAATCACAAGGTAAAAATCATACTGAAATCCTCTACCCCAAGACGTGGAGTCACCAACTCACGAACTACTATGGAATACTACACATAAAAGTCTGAAGGAACTATAACATAATTATGTTTGTCTCGGAACAAAGAGACTACAACTAATGACATAAATAAAGAGAGAGACGCCGGGCCTGCGGACGTCTGCAAGCTACCTCGGTCTCAAATATGATCAACTCCCACGAAATCGATTTACTGCTGCTGCTGCTCCTGATCGTAACCTGGACCTGTGCAAAAATGCACAGAAGTGTAATATCAGCACAACCGACCCCATGTGCTGGTAAGTGCCTGGCCTATCCCGGCGAAGTAGTGACAAGCCTAGGACCAGACACCCACATAAACCTGTGCAATTCAATATCTATGTATACCACAGAATAACAAGAAATAACCAGGTAATAACACAATAAGGAATATCTCAAAGAATTCAACAATTAACAACAGTTAATAAATTCACAAGGAAAAACAAAGTGTAATGTAAACACAAGTAATATCAAGTCAAGGAATAGCAAACAGCTGCACGGTATCACCCTTCGTGCTTTTACTCTCATCCTCACCAAATAAGCAAATAAAGTACACGGCATCACCCTTCATGCTTTTACTCTCATCCTCACATCCATAGTACGGCATGATCCTTCGTACATGGTTCAATAACAAGGCACGGCATGATCCTTCGTGCATAATCAATAAAATATGGCACGACATTAACCTTCGTGCATAAATAAATAAACATGGCACGGCATCACCCTTCGTGCATTATCACTCTTCCTCACCCAAATAACAATCACAGTTAAGGGCAAAGAAAGAAGCAGTAATTCATAAACTGTCCCAACAAGGGCAATCAATAATCATCTTCACCACAAGTCCCGACAAGGGAGAACAATAACAATTCATCTGTAATATATCTCAAAATAATCATTTTCCAACGACTCACGGTCATACTAGACGCCGGTGTATGGATGCTCGTCACCACAGCCCATACACCGCACTCGATCACATAACACATAACACATTATCCTATTCCCTCAAGCTAGGATAGAACAAACACTTACCTCGAGTGTTTATGAACAATTCAATCCGTGGAAATGTCTTTTTCATTCAAATTTGGCTCCAATCCAATCGTATCTATACACAATTGATTTAATATCATCAATACTACTCAACAAACTAATTCTTAAGACCAAATACAACTTTTACAACATTCCGCCCGGAATAGTGAATTTCAACCCCGGGCCCACATGGTCGGAACTCGGGGTTAGGACCAAAATCCGGTTACCCATCCCCCACGAGTTCATGTATATGATTTGTTTCAAAATCGGACCTCAATTCGAGGTCCAATTCCCCAATTTATGAAAAACCCTATTTTCTAACAAAAATAAGAATTCTACCATGAAAACCTTTGATTTCTAATGAAAAACATGTTTAATGATGTTAGGAATTGAAAGAATTAAGTAAAAAGTGACTTACAATTGTTTTGATGAAGAAGAAATCCGTGAAGAATCGCAAATGGGTGTTTTTGTTTTGTAAAAAGTGAAGAAATGAACTTAAAATCATGTTTTACAGGTCTCGTTGTTCGCATTTGCGAACATGGGTTCACAATTGCGAACCCCGACCAATTTCTGGAGTTTGAAAAATAAGCTAAGGCTGGGAAGTTCGCATTTGCGAACATTTGTTCGCATTTGCGAACACTGGCAGACAAGGGAGTGTTCGCATTTGCGAACATAGGCTGTATAAGGCAGTGTTCGCATTTGCGAACAATGGTTCGCATTTGCGAACCAAGGCAGTATGGGGAATGTTCGCATTTGCGAACTTTTGTTCGCATTTGCGAACATAGGCAGACTCTGGGGACCTTCGCAAATGCGAACAATTGTTCGCATTTGCGAACAGGGTTCGCATTTGCGAGCCCTGCCTTGTACTGCCCCCTTCGCAATTGCGAGAAATACTTCGCAATTGTGAAGCTAACAGCTGGGTGAAAAACCAGCAGTGCAAAAATTCAAAATTTCATCCAACGGCCTATCAAATCTTTACCCGAGCCCCCCGGGCTCCAAACCAAACATGTACATAACCTCAAAAACACATTATGAACTTGTTCGTGCGATCACATCGCCAATATAACTTCGTTTTAATCAAATCAAGCCTCAAACTCATGATTTTCATACTTTTGGTTTTCAAAACTTTCAAACTTGGGACTCAAGGTCCAAAACATCTCAAACGACATCCAAATGTCACCAAACTTTACAGAAATCACATATATAATATTTAAGACTTGTACCGGGCGTCGGAACCAAAATACGAGCCCGATACCAAGGTCAATTAATTCATTTCCTTTAACAATTACATCAAAAACAATTTCATAGAAAAATTCATAACTTGGGCTCTAGGCCTCAGAATTCGACTCCGGACACATGTCCAAGTCCCATATTTTCCTACGGACCTCTCGGGATCATCCAATCTCGGGTCCGGATCCGTTTACCAAAAATGTTGACCGAAGTCAACCATATCAATATTAATATCATTTTTATCCAAATTTCTCATAGAATTCATATTTTCTATCACAAAATCTTTCCGGCTACATGCTCGGATTGTGCACGTAAATCGAGGCAACATGGAATGAGGTTTTCAAGGCCTCGGAAGCTCGAAATGATTAATAAAATAAGTGATGACCCTTTGGGTCGTCACAATCTCCACCTCTAAAACAACCGTTCGTCCTCGAACGGGCATGTCATCAAAAGACCAGGCAAAGATGTCCTTAAATTCGTGCAGCAGCTTTATTAACTCTTCCCTGAGGGAGACTTCTAAGTGTACACTGATTTTTGTCTCCCGGACATTATCCTCACTCCCAGATTGATAGATTCTGTTTCACTTCAGTTTGGTTTGGGTTTTTCCTCATATTGATTCAAGTCTTTACTTATTTCCTCCAGTATTTCCTCTTCCTCATATTCTATTTTACTCTCATTCTCAATTTCTTGTATGATAATTTTATTGTTAAAACTGGGCCGGGAATCCTTCATGCATGACATATCATCAGAATCAGCGCATATTGAACTGTACAAAAAGAAGAAAAAGAAAAAATAAATAAAAATAAGGCGAAAATGAAGAAAGAAGAAGAAACTGCATTTCATGATATTTTCAAAAGATGAACAAAGACTGGGTACATTTGATTTCAATGGGGGTGGGGACTACAAAAATAAAATTGCTTTTTGGGAAGTGATGATATATTTCAAAAGCTAACTACCAAGACTCCCTCCTGATTGGAAAAGGAGTGGCTTCCCAATTATTGAGTGCAACACTAGACCCCACGAACTGAATATCTATCTTGGTGGTACCCTCGCCCATCTCCACCATGTTCACGTCCCCGAATAACATTTCAAACCTTGCCAGGAGTTCCGCATCAGGTCTAATCTCAGCATACCTTGACGCAGCAGTCACCAGATGTCGTTGTGTACCAGGTTTGGTGAAGGTGTCGAACAATTTTGGGACTGGTTTAGGGAGGGTCCAATTTTTCTTTTTGGTTCTTTTGGCTTTCTGGATGTCGGTGTGGGTAGGTTTGAAGCCTAAGCCAAAGGTGTCATTGTTTACCGGTAGATGGACAGGTTGAGTTATTCCCTGTAAGGCTATTCCTAGACCTTTTCCCGGTGTAAATCCATTCTTGATCATTTCTTTGGCTACCATCACTGCGGTAGATGCCACTGTAGGGATTGGCAAGCTTTCTCCTTCTTCTGTCTTGTTCACTATCAAAGTGTCTGTCACCCGATACACCCAGGGACCCTTGTCCCCATCTGCTTCCTCGAAAGGCATTATGGTATTGCAAGCGTCTTCCTCTCCGTGTACTGTAATTTCTTGCTATTCCCATTCGAACTTTACCATTTGGTGTAAGGATGGTGGTACGGCTTTAGCCGAATGGATCCATGGCCGACCCAGCAATAGATTATAGGACACAGTGACATCTAACACCTGAAATTCCATGGTAAAGTCTACTGGCCCAATGATGACCTCCATCACAATATCTCCCAATGTATTTTTGCTTCCTCCGCCAAACCCTCGATCACTCACACTATTCCGCCGGATTCTGTCAGGATTAATCTTCAACTTTCCGAGAGTCGAGAGTGGACAAATGTATGCACTCGACCCATTGTCTATTAAAACTCGAGTAACCTCTGATTCTTCACTTTTGACGGTAAGATAGAGTGCCTTGTTCTGTTCAGTCCCTTCGACAGACAATTCATTGTCCGAGAATGTTATCTTGTTCGACTCAAAAATCTTGTTGGTAATCTTCTCAAGATGGCAGACTAAGATCTTTTCGGGGACATGTGCTTCATTCAGTATTTTCAACAATGCCTTTCTGTGCTCCTCTGAGTGAATTAACAATGAAAGCAATGAGATTTGTGCAGTCGTCTTTCTCAGCTGTTCTACTATCGAGTAGTCTTGAGCTTTTATCTTCTTCAGAAATTCTTCTGCTTCTTCTTCACAGACCGATTTCTTCACATGACACCTTTACCACTTTCATTTTTCTTAACTCTCCCGGGGCAAAGCACCGTCCGGAACGAGTGAGGCCATGTGTTTCATTGACCTCCCCTGTAACTTCTTTTCCCTTGTACATTACTACAACCTGGTTGTAGTTCCAAGGTATGGCTTTAGTATCAACCACCGGCATTTGCACCACTGGATTTATGATTACTGGTTCCAGCATGCTCCTTTTACTGTCAACAACGGCTTAACCCCTGGCACCACAATTTTCAAAGTTTCAACCACTGGCGGCTTTTTCACTGGCACCTCAGCTGTCGCTTTCTCTTTCTCAACTTCTTTCTCCATTTTACTGTTGGCTTTTATCATCATTACTGATTGGGACGACTTGCTGCTGCTCTTTTCTTGTTCTAACTCTATCATGTGTGTCTCATGATGAGTCAGCAATGGATTCTGAGTGATGTTTGGAGTTTCTGGAGCATGTACCTCAATTCGCCTTCTATCAATAAGCTCATGTATAGCAGATTTCAAGTGCCAACACTTTTCAGTATCGTGCCCTGGTGCTCCGGAGCAATATTCACACCTGACTGACTGGTCAATGTTTCTGGGAGGTGGGTTTGGTAGTTTTGGTTCAATCGGGTTTAGCATCCCCAATTCTTTCAGATGATGATAGAGGCTGGTGTAAGACTCCCCCAATGGGATGAATGTTTTCTTTGTTTAGGCTCTGTTTCTCATTTCTGGATCAGGTCAGAAATTGGGTCTATTTGGGTTCTTGTAGGTTCTGGAAGGAGGGCAGGTGTTCTGTGTAGGATAGACATTTTGTGGGACTTGGGCTCGGCATACATGAGGGGGCAATGGGTAAGGTTAGGCTTGTGGGATGAGGTAATGTGGAGTAGTGGGTGGATAATATAGTGGAGGTGGGTTGTAAGGTGCTGGTGTGTATGGTTGGTATGGGCGAGGTGGGTGATGGTATATGCTTTGGCTCCGAGTCCATGGTTTACTTTCTACAACTGAAACCTCTTCATTCTTCTTCATTCTTCTTCTTCTTCATTCTTCGTGGCCTTGATAGCAGAAAAGCTCATGATTTTGTTGGTTTTCAACCCTCCCTCTACAAACTCCCCATTTTCACTACTTCATTGAAATTCTTACCAATAGCCGACACCAGATGATCGTAGTAAGTAGGCTCTAAGGCCTGTAGAAAACAATCTACCATTTCAGTCTCCTTCATTGGCGGATCCACTCGTGCCGCTTGTTCCCTCCATCTAAAGCCATACTCCCGAAAACTTTCTCCGGGCTTCTTCTCCATCTTGGTAAGCGACAACCGGTCTGGTATTATCTCCAAGTTGTACTAGAAGTGGCTGGCAAATGATTGTGCTAGATCGTCCCAGATGAACCATCTAGCGTGATCCTGACGTGTACACCACTCCAGCGCAGAACCACTCAAACTCTGACTAAATTATGCCATCAATAGTTCATCTTTCCCTCCTACACCGCGCATCTTGCTGCAATAACCCCTGAGATGGGCTACAGGATCCCCATGTCCGTCGTACATGTCAAATTTAGGTAGCTTGAACTCAACCGGGAGCTGCACCTCTAGGAATAGACATAAATCTTTGTATGCTACGCTCACTTGACCTCCTAGCCCTTATATGTTACGGAAAGACTGTTCTAAACTCCTCATCTTCCGTGCCATTTCCTCTTGCTCCAAGTTCTTGACGAGCTTTTCTTCAGTTGTCTCCATCAGTGGGGTATAAGACTCATGCTGCCTAAATATCGGCTCCGGCGGATAGTAATGGGTATCTTGCACATGGAACACTGGTTCACTTGACGACTTATGCAGAGCAACAGGTGGTGGTGTCACATACACCGGGGCGACTTGCGGAGGTTGAGGTGGAATTTGTTTGGACAGTGGTGGTGGTGCTTGCGTAGTGGTGGCATAGTAATGATGGTAATCCGGGTACGTGGAGGATGAGTTCATGGTAGGTGGCTCGGGATTAGGATTGACGGGAGGGACATAGGCTGGGTTGGCTGGATATGCGGGTAAGGGTTGACCCCTGGACCAAGCTTGGTACATTTCTGACATCTGCTGCTTGAGCTTATACATTTCCTCCTTCATCCCTGCTACATCCACAATCTCTTCTACTTGCACTAGGTCCATGATAGTCAGCTCAATTTCCTGAGATACAGCCTTAGTCATAGTCTTTGATCGTGTGTTGTAATGATGATTTGCCAGAGTACCAGTTGCCAGCTGAAATCTGATTCTCATAAACAACAACACTTGTTAACAGTTAGTACATAAAAGGATAAGATGCAACGATTGAAAAATCACAATTTTTTGCCTTCGATCATTATGCATCATCCCGGCATTTATTCCATTTTGAACCAACGTCATTTTTTCCTTTCTCTCTTTTTTTTCTTTCTTTTCTCTTCTCTTTTTTCATTTTCTTTTCCTCTCTTTTCTTCTTTCCTTTATTAATTTTTGTTCCTACTTATTTGCCTATCGTGCAAACAACTGATACAAAGCAAAAAGAAAAAGAAGATTAGCAACAACTTTTTTATCTTTTCATTGATATTCAAAAACATTGATTTATAAGATGCATGTCCTATGAATACATTAAGGCTCCTGATGCCCGCGAGACGTCGTTCGGTCTTGTCGCGTGCCTATATGCTAATCCACTTTGGAGCCTGTCTAGGTCGGATATGACTTGCTTCACAAAGAATTTCACGGCTGATACAAATATTGCTCGTGACATGTCTTCACACAGTTGGCACTTTCGGGTGATATATTGAGCAATATGTACAATTCTTTCTCGAACGACCCCTTTCTCATGAAGTAACCTGCTAATCTATTTAGCGCGAGCATCTAAGGTGTGTTGGTTCTCTTTCTGCAGTTGTTGTAGCTCGAACTCCAACCGAGCCATAGTCATGTAACAATGCTCTCTTTCTTCTTCGAATTCTTTGATTATCTTGTTACTCTTGACAGTGGTTGTGATGACTTTCTTTCTTAAATGAGCTACCTCAACCTCATGTTTGTCTTGTAGCTGCTGAACCAACCTAGATGTTTCCTCGGTGTCGTTGGCTAGTTGCTTTCGAACCCTGACTAACTCTTTTTCTGCCTTGTCCAGATCGAAGTTGTAGTCATTCACTTTGCGAAAACGATTTTCAATTAGCTTCTCGTCTCGTGCTAAGCGAACTGGGGTCTCGAATGCAATTTTCATTTTTGCAACTTGAGCCTTTAGAATTTTATTCTCCCTTTTGCAGCTGCTTCTTTTCTCCTTCGTCAGATGCTGCCTGTAAACTGCTCTCGAACTGGAGATCCCGCAACTATTTTTCTAGCAAGCTGATTTTGGCCATATACTCGTTTTCTTTGGCCGCCCAATTTCTTTTTTCCTTAGACTGCTCCGCCAAATCTTGAAAGTGAGGTCTTTTCGATGGCCTGTCATGCTCAATACCCTGTCGATACCATGAAGCGTACCCTGGCGATACATCTCCCCGAGCTCTATTCTCCACACAAGTTTCTGCCTTCCAATTTTGACACTCATTCCAAATCTGTCGGACCTTTGCTTCCGGGAATTGCCCATCCAGACTAATCTCTATTATTTGCAAACTGAGGTCCCCATCCTTTGGTATAACTTGACACCTTCCAAGATGTCGTAGGACCCTATACGGGGCATAAGGCTAGATACTTTTCAAACCCATGATCAAGAAGTGTGACCCTTCCGTCGGCATGTAAATCACCCCATCAAAGGGCAACAATCTGTATGCCCAATCGATTTGGCTATCGGTCAATGATCTCAGATATGAAATCCAACCTTTAACTACCTCTGGCAGTTTAACTTCTTTTATTCTCGTATAGAATTCTTCGAGGCACGTTCTTTCAGTCGGCCCATAGCTTGAGAACGAAGGATGACGGCATAGATGTTCTATCAACCAGATTTGCAGAATCAAGTTACATCCCTCAAAGAAGTTGCACCATGCTTTACATGTAGTCAGGGCACGGTAGATATCCGCTATAATCATCGGAGCCAAAGTGCGATTATCTTGTATAATCAAAGTGCTGGCAACCCAGGCAACTCTCGTATCAATGTGCCCATCCTTTCTTGGAAAATGATTATCCCGAGAAACGCCACTAGGAAAGCGAATCGTCGATGCTCCTCCCATTTAGCTCGGTTGGACTTGCTACAAAGTTTGTTCGTGGGGTCATTGAAACCCCCGACATGTCCGTATCTACTGTAGATGAAGTTTAAGGAGCAAAACCCGTTAACCAAATCCTCGTTGTGGACGTTTCGACAATCTTCAAGGAGTCAAGGAAACGGTGCACCGTTATTGCTCTTGGAGCCACCGGGTATTTCTCTTTTAAGGGGACCTCATTTTTCCCTATATAGTAAGCAATTTCCTCAAGAGTTGGAGTGAGTTCAAAGTCCGAAAAATATAGAACATTGTGCATAGGATCCCAGCATGTGACAAGTGCTCGAATTATATCACCTCGGGGAATTATGTCCATTAAACCCGTAAGATACTTTAAGTAGCATTTGACCAAATTCTGTCCTTCCTGTCCCATGTCGTTCCACCATACTCTTAGCTCCAAAGGGATTCTACTCATTAGAGTGAAGGGTTCATTCTGTATCGTGCTCATCCTGCACATTTATTAAGGCAATTTTATTTAGAAAAATAAAAAATATTTTTCAAAGCAAATTTTCATTTTTATTTATGTAAAAGGGGAAACATGACTTTCAAAGTGGCCATTTTTGCCAAAACAGCCTTCCGGCGTCCTTTCGGAACATTCGGCTATTTCCAAAAATAGCGATCACCTCGATTATTTGAAAAAAATATTTTTGGTCTTTTTCTGAAAAGGTGGTTGGACCCGTTCAAGGGTTGCCTACGTATCTCACATAATGGCGAGAATCAAACATGCGTAGTTCGGTCAAATTAATTGACCAATTATTTTAACAAAGCCATTTTTTCTCATTTCCAAATTTCCAAATTTTCCAACAACTCTTTTATCACTAGTTCTATCTTTCTTTTTTCATTTTTTCTACTCTCGGGAATTTTTCCGGTCCGCATAATGATCAAAGACAATTAAAAATGCAACACATAGTATGCTCGATCTTTAATTACCGGGTCACCTGTCCTAGACGGACCCAACCCCTGTGTTGAGTCCCCTAAGTCAGTTATGATGCAAATAATCGTCCAAGACCTATGTTCAATATCTTATGGTTTCATATGGTGCTAGACCGTGTACCCGAGTAGACAACTCGGATCGAGGAAGGGGCTACGTACCGGTGACCCGCGGAGTCAATCGGTTTTGTAACTTATCCGGCCTCTATTTCTTAATTTAGGTCTAACTTAACAGAAAGGGGAGTCTCAACCAGTAAGCACATCCCCGGAGGTGAAGACGAGAAGGGTTTTCCGGCATAATTTATATATACAATCCATATAATATCAAAGCGGTAAAACACATAGCATGTTGTTCGAAGCATATAACAAAGTCAAATAATATTGAGGACGGCCATTCTAATGAGCTCGAATCCTTAAACCCTGAAACCGAAGTTCTGGGTTGCTTTCCCCAGCAGAGTCGCCAGAGCTGTCACACCTCCCTTTTTACTACCCATTTACGATCCCTTTTTAAAATATACGTTGGGTATACCTCAATGTTCAAATACCCGAGAAGGATATAATAACAAAGTGGAAGGAGTTTTTCCAAATAAAGGACAATCGGTTCGGGATTTTATTTAATTTTCAGAGTCGCCACTTGGGAAGATAATGGTGTCCCAAGTTACCGGTTAATCCTGAATCTGAGGAAGTTGACTCTGTATTACAGTCCGCGAAACAGAAACCTGGATAAGGAATTCTATTAACCCAGGAGAAGGTGTTAGGCACTCCCAGATTCCGTGGTTTCAGCACGGTCACTCAACCGTCATTCTCAATTTTACGTGACTTGTTATACGCTTTTTAACAATATGTATGTGTTTCCAACTTTAATATTTTTAAAGAATTGTGACATCGCGAAAACGTATTTCGAGTCACACCGCAATCAGTACACCTGTGACTTTTAATACATTTCGGCTTCGCCGGGATTTATGATTTGAGTTGCACCAAGTGCACACTCGTATTAAAGAAGGTATATTTATTAAATCGTGCCTAATAAGTGTCTAACGAATTTAAATCTTTTGGGAGAGGTTATGGAATTCGCTATTAACCTTCCCGAATCTATTATATATTTTATCAATTACTTAAAAGGGGGCCCCACTATTTTTGCTATTATGTGAGGCTCGTCCCGTGTATCTTTTAAAGTCCATACTTATAGTGTCACTATATTTTCTATCAATGTTTTTTTCCTTAATAAATTTAACTATATATATATTTCCAGAAGTGAGTCCAGGCCTAAGTCACACATCAGGCCCACACTAGAGACGAAGCAGTAGTAATGAAAACAAAAATGAGAACTGATGATAAAAGTAGAAACTCATAAACAAAAGAGAAATGAATTTGTCACGACCCAAAACCTGGTCGTGATGGCGCCCAACACAATGCTAGGCAAGCCCGACCATATTATCCCTTAAACCAGCCAGTTATTAATCAAATTAAACTTAAACAGCAAATGATCATATCGGGTGATAAGCGAAATGTAAAACATACAAAATACGGTCCCAACCATATCGTGGTGTCACGAGACTGAGCCTCTATAGAATAGCATCCTAATACAAACAAGTCTAGGCAAATAGAAAATCAACAAGATGATAAAGAAGGAGAAAACAGGCTCTGCGGACGCTGGCAGCTACCTCGTAGTCTCCGCAAGAAGTAGATGTGTGCAGGCAGCAACAATAACTCAACTGCTCTCGGGTACCTGTGAATCTGCACAAAAAGTGCAGGGGAGTGGGGTGAGTATATTTCGACTCAGTGAGTAACAATAATAAATAATAACTAAAAGTAAGAACTCATGTGCTATCACTTAGCAGTTCTAAGGCAACCCTCACAGGTACGTCATCACTATGGTAGTACTCTAATCTCCAATCCACATTTATCTCTACAAGGATTCCACACTGATCCAACCCTCACTCGTACCCCTACTGTGTACGGCCATCTCGTTATATAAAGACACATACCTATGTCTATAATGTATGAGTATTTAAGTAGGTAGTAGGATATGAATAAGTTTAATGTTGCGGCGTGCAGCTCGCTCCAATACATATACCGCTGCGGCGCGCAGCCCGCTCCTTTACATATACTGCTGCGGCGCGCAGCCCACTCCTTTTAACGTCGACGGCGCTCACTGGGGGTGTATACAGACCTCGGAGGGGCTCCCTAGGCCCAAGCACTATAATACTGCGGCGTGCAGCCCGATCCACACATATATTACTGCGGCATGCAGTTCGATCCAATATATATATTTATATATTTATACTGCTGCGGCGCGCAGCCCGATCCCATAATATACACCAGTGCTCACTGAGAATGTGTGCAGACTCAGACTTCGAAGGGTCTCCTACAGCCCAAGCGCAATAATACCGCGGCGTGCAGTCCGTCCCACATGTATATTACATGTATATTATGCGGCGTGCAGTCCGATCCAATATATATACTGGTGCGACGTGCAGCCCGATCCAATATAGGTATATATATATATATAATACCTCATAATGGGTCCTCGACCCTATCCCAGTCAGTATATACTTGGACTCTCAGGCCCAATATAATATAACATAATGGGGTGGAAATTCCCGTGACGACGGGCCGGGTCGTCACATTCCCCCCCTCTTAAGCAAACGCTCGTCCTCGAGTGGGTCAAGAAATATACCCGAATTCTCAAACAAGTGAGGATATCGGCTCTGCATCTCTTACTCAACCTCCCAGGTAGCCTCCTCCACGGGTCGACCTCTCCATTGGACCTTAACTGATGCAATCTCCTTCGACCACAATTTCCTTACCTGGCGACCCAAAATAGCAATAGGCTCCACATCATAGGATAGATCACCATCAAGCTGAATGGTACTGAAGTCTAATACATGAGACGGATCTCCGATGTACTTCCGCAGCATAGACACATGGAATACTGGATGAACGCTGGATAAGCTGGGCGGCAAGGCCAACTCATATGCCACCTCTCCAACCCTCCTGAGTATCTCAAAATGACCAATGTACCTGGGACTCAACTTCCCTTTCTTCCCGAACCTCATGACACCCTTCATGGGTGAAACCTTCAACAATACTCTGTCACCAACCATAAAAGACAACTCTCGAACTCTACGGTCTGCATAACTCTTCTGGCGAGACTGTGTTGTACGAAGCCTCTCCTGGATCAACTTTGCTCTATCCAGAGCATCCTAAACTAACTCAGTCCCTATCAATCTATCCTCACCAGGCTCAAACCATCCTACGGGAGATCTACACCGTCTTCCATACAACGCCTCATACGGGGCCATCTGAATACTCTACTGATAACTGTTGTTGTAGGCAAACTAGGCAAGTGGAAAGAACTCATCCCATGAACCACCAAAATCAATCACACATGCCCGTAACATATCCTCCAGGATCTGAATAGTGCGCTCTGACTGCCCGTCTGTCTGGGGGTGAAATGCGGTGCTCAACTCAACCCGCGTACCCATCTATCGCTGAAATGCTCTCCAAAACTAAAAAGTGAACTGATTGCCTCGGTTAGATATAATAGACACTGGGACCCCGTGGAACCTGACATTCTCCCGAATAAAGATCGCCGCCAACCGCTCCGATGAGTAAGTAGTGCTAACTGGGATAAAATGTGCTGACTTGGTCAGCCGATCAACAATCACCCATACAGAATCAAACTTCCTCGCTGTCCAAGGGAGTCGAGTAACAAAATCCATGGTGATCCTCTCCCATTTCCACTCGGGAATGACCATACGCTGAAGAACACCGCCCAGTCTCTTGATGCTCATACTTGACCTGCTGGCAATTGAGGCACTTAGCTACATGCCTAACAATATCCATCTTCATTCTCCTCCACCAGTAGTGCTGTCTCAAGTCTTGGTACATCTTTGCGGCACCTGGGTGAATAGAGTACCGCGAACTGTGTGCCTCCTCAAGTATCAACTCCCGCAAACCATCAACATTGGGCACGCATATACGGCCCTGCATCCTCAGAACACCATCACTGTCGATAGTCACATCTCTAGCATCATTATGCTGCACTCTGTCCTTAAGGACAAGCAAATGTGGGTCATCATACTGTCGCTCCCTGATGCGATCATATAAGGAAGATCGAGAAACAATACAAGCCAACACTCGACTCGGCTTCGAAATATCTAATCTCACTAGCCGATTGGCTAGGGCCCGAACATCATAAGCAAATGGCCTCTCCCCAACTGGGATGAAAGCTAGGCTGCCCATACTAACCGCCTTCCGACTCAAGGCATCGGCCACCACATTGGCCTTCCCGGATGATACAAAATAGTGATATCATAATCCTTAAGCAACTCCAACCACCTCCGCTGTCTCAAATTAAGTTCCTTCTGTCTGAATAAGTGCTGAAGGCTGCGATGATCCGTGAACACCTCACATGAGACACCATACAGGTAATGTCTCCAAATCTTCAAAGCATGAACTATAACTGCTAGCTCCAAATCATGAACAGGGTAGTTCTTCTCGTGGGGCTTCAACTGCCGAGAAGCATAAGCAATGACCCTACCCTCCTGCATCAACACACAACCAATGCCAACTTTTGAGGCATCACAATATACAGTATAAGGATCTGAAGCTATCGGCAGAATCAAAAATGGTGTTGTGGTCAGTGCTATCTTAAGCTTCTAAAAGCTCTCCTCGCACTCCTCGGACCATAAGAAAGGAACACCCTTCTGAGTCAATCTAGTCAAGGGTGAAGCAATATATGAGAATCCCTGAACGAATCGACGATAATACCCTGCCAATCCCAGAAAGCTACGGATCTCAGTAACTGAGGTCGGTCTGGGCCAACTCTGCACTGCCTCGACCTTCCTCAGATCTACCCGAATACCATCACGGGACACCACGTGCCCTAAGAATGCCACGGACTCAAGCCAGAACTCACATTTGGAGAACTTGGCATACAGTTTCTCCTCTCTCAATCTCCGCAACACAATACTCAAGTGCCGAGCATGCTCCTCCCGGCTACGAGAGTAGACTAGTATGTCATCAATGAATACGATCACAAATGAATCAAGATAGGGCCTGAACACACTGTTCATCAGATACATAAATGCTGCTGGGGCGTTGGTTAGCCCAAAAGACATCACAAGGAACTCATAGTGACCATATCTGGTCCTGAATGCAGTCTTCAAAATGTCGGACTCTCTAATCTTCAGGTGATGGTAGCCTGAACGAAGATCAATCTTCGAGAACACCCTAGCTCCCTAGAGCTGATCAAATAAATCATCAATACGAGGCAGAGGATACTTGTTCTTCACTGTTACTTTGTTTAGCTGCCTATAGTCAATACACATCCTCATAGATCCGTCCTTCTTCTTAACAAACAGGACCGGTGCACCCCACGGCGACACACTCGGCCGAATGAACCCCTTATCTAGGAGTTCCCGGAGCTGCTCCTTCAATTCCTTCAACTCAGCTGGTGCCATCCGATACGGAGGAATAGAAATAGGCTGAGTGCCTGGCACCAAATCGATCCCAAAATCAATATCCCTGTCCGGCGGCATGCCCGGCAGGTCTGAGGGAAACACATCAGGAAAGTCTCGCACAATGGGAATAGAATCAATACTGGGAGTCTGGGCCTCGACCTCCCGCACAAATGCTAAATAAGAGAGACATCCCTTCCCAACCATTCATTGGGCCTTGAGGAAAGATATTACCCTGCTAGGTACATACTCAGTCGTGCCTCGCCACTCTATCCTCTGAACGCCCGGCATAGCCAAGGTGACTGTCTTAGCATGACAGTCCAGAATAGCATGACATGGAGATAGCCAGTACATGCCCAATATAACATCAAAATCAATCAAGCTGAGAAGCAATAGGTCCACTCGGGTCTCCAGACCCCCAATAGTGACCAAACAGGACCGGTATACGTGGTCCACAACAATAGTATCCCCTACCGGTGTAGATACATGTACTGGCAGCTCAAGACTCCCTCGAGTCGTGCCCAAATGAGGAGCAAAATATGTAGACACATACGAATAAGTAGAACCGGGATCAAACAATACTGAGTCATCTCTGTGACAGACTGAAATAATACCTGTGATAACTGCATCAGAAGCAACGACCTCAGATCGACCCTGAAGAGCATAGCATCTAGCCTGTCCGCCTGATCGGCCTCCCCCTCGAGGGCGACCCCTAGCTGACTGACCCTCACCCCTAGCCGGTGGGGCGGGTGCTAAAGTAGACGAACCAGATGACGAGGGCTGCCCCCTATGCTGATAAGATCTAGAAACAAGGCGGGGACACTCCCTGCGGTGGTGCCCAAGCTCTCCGCACTCGTAACAACTCCCCGGTGCTGGGGGCTGAGACTGATAAGGACCTCTGGCGCTGGAGTGGCCCGCTGAAGAACTAGGCCGAGATGAACCCTGAGCAGATGTGGCCTGTGAAGAACTCTGAGTTGGCATGGCACTGAGAGATGGCTGGTTCTGGTGCGAACCCTGATAACCCTGACTAGAAGACCACCCACGACGATCTGAGCGACCTGACTGCGAAGATCTGAAAGAGCGACCTCGGCTCTGCTGACTCTGGCCCCTGCTCTGAGTGCCACTGGAACTAGCTGAACCTCGAGGCCTCTTGGCCTCCCTCTCGTCCCACTTTCTGCGACGATCTGACTCTATGTCGCGAGCAATATCCAGAGCATCCTCAAATGTACGACTCAAAACCCTCTCCCGTGTCATCAGAATACGAATGGGATAAATGAGGCCGTCCATGAAGCGCCCAATTCTCTCTCTATCGGAATGAACCAACCACGGTGCATATCTGGACAACTCTGTACACCTGATCTTATACTCTGACACTGACATGTCCCCCTGACGGAGACCCTCAAACTGCCTATGCATCTCCTCTCTCTGAGATCGAGGCACCCATTTCTTCAAGAACGTAGTGGAGAACTCCGGCCATGATAGTGGTGCTGCCCCGGCTGGCCTGCGGCGCTCATAAGCCTCCCACCAAGCAAAGGCTGGTCCCTGAAACTGAAAGGTAGTGAAAGATACCCCACTGGACTCCAATATCCCCGCCGTACGAAGCATCCGACGGCACTTATCCAGAAAACCTTGGGCGTCCTCGCCCGGAGCACCAGTGAACACTGGAGGAGATAACCTGGTGAACCTCTCGAGACGATGCTGCTCATCGTCTGTCATAGTTGGCACCCTGTCCCCCTGAACCTGATCTGCTGGTTGAACCGATACCACAGGCTGAACTGGAGGAGCCTCTGGTGTCTGTATGCCCTGCACTGCTGGCTCTGGAGTGCATACTGTGGGGGTCTGATGACCACCCCCGATCCCCGATGCAGCTGCCACAGTAGTAACTAAAACCGCCTGTGCTAGGCCAGTGCAGACTGCTAGTATCTGAGCCAAGGTCTCTTGTAGACCCGGAATGACAATGGGCACAGCTGGTGCCTGATCTGGTGCTGCTGGCACCTCTGCAACTGGGGGCTGTGGGTCAGCTGACACTGCCTCAGCTGCCCTAACTCCGCCACGACCACGGCCACGTCCTCGGCCTCTAGCAAGTGGTAGTGGTGGTCGTCCTCCACGTCCGGATGATCCAGTTCTCGCCATCTGCGAGAGAATAGAATGTCAAAGTTCAGTTCAAGTCAAAAGTAATCGCATGACAAGAATTCCAAGAATTTGAAACTTTTCCTAAAAGGTTTGCAGCCTCCCGAGGATAAGTACAGGCGTCCCCGTACCGATCCACGAGACTCTACCAACCGGCTCATGACTCGCGAGACCTGTTAACCTAGGCTCTGATACCAACTTGTCACGACCCAAACCCTGGTCGTGATGGCGCCCAACACAATGCTAGGCAAGCCCGACCATATATCCCTTAAACCATCCAGTTATTAATCAAGTTAAACTTAAAATGTTTATATCAGGTGATAAGTGAAATGTAAAACATACAAAATACGATCCCAACAATATCGTGGTGTCACGAGACTGAGCCTCTACAGAATAGCATCCTAATACAAACAAGTCTAGGCAAATAGAAAATCAACAAGATGATAAAGAAGGAGAAAACAGGCTCTGCGGACGCTGGCAGCTACCTCGTAGTCTCCGCAAAAAGTAGATGTGTGCAGGCAGCAACAATAAATCAACCGCTCTCGGGTACCAATGAATCTGCACAAAAAGTGCAGGGGAGTGGGGTGAGTATATTTCAACTCAGTGAGTAACAATAATAAATAATAACTAAAAGTAAGAACTCCTGTGCTATCACTTAGCGGTTCTAAGGCAACCCTCACAGGTACGTCATCACTATGGTGGTACTCTAATCTCCAATCCATATTCATCTCTACAAGATTCCGCACTGATCCAACCCTCACTCGTACCCTACTGTGTACGTCCATCTCGTTATATAAAGACACATACCTATGTCTATAATGTATGAGTATTTAAGTAGGTAGTAGGATATGAATAAGTTTAATGTTGCGGCGTGCAGCCCGCTCCAATACATATACCGCTGCGGCGCGCAGCCCGCTCCTTTACATATACCGCTGCGGCGTGCAGCCCGCTCCTTTTAACGTCGACGGTGCTCACTGGGGGTGTATACAGACCTCGAAGGGGCTCCCTAGGCCCAAGAACTATAATACTGCGGCGTGCAGCCCGATCCACACATATATTACTGCGGCGTGCAGTCCGATCCAATATATATATTTATATATTTATACTGCTGCGGCGCGCAACCCGATCCCATAATATACACCAGCGCTCACTGAGAATGTGTGCGGACTCGGACTCCGAAGGGGCTCCTACAGCCCAAGCGCAATAATACTGCGGCGTGCAATCCGTCCCACATGTATATTACATGTATATTACATGTATATTACATGTATATTATTGCGGCGTGCAGTCCGATCCAATATATATACTGTTGCGGCGTGCAACCCGATCCAATATAGGTATATATATATATATATATATATATATATATATATATATATATATATATATATATATATATATATATATATATATATATATATATATAATACCTCATAATGGGTCCTCGACCTATTCGAGTCAGTATGTACTTGGACTCTCAGGCCCAATATAATATATATCACAGTGGGTCCTTGACCCTGTCCCAGTCAATATAGACTTGGCCTTTCAGGCCCACTCAGCTATAACGGGAAATTCCACCCTAGATAAGCTTTCTCAATGTACACATCTAGTACTGGCTCATATTATGCTATACAACTAGAGCTACGGCTGAGTGAATATTTCCAACACGATATAAGGGTCACCTAGCTCTATATAGGTTCCCTAATGCTCTACAGATCGGCACAAGGCCCCAAACATGGCTGTTAGCCCCAATTGTACAGTTATTATCTCATTAACAGTCATAAAACACAGTATTCTATTAGCCGGGAAGGACCAAGTCCAGGTCCCCAATCACAATGTCACCACGCTCGTCTCAAGACGTGTGTCTCATCTCATCATAGCACTCTGTGAAGTGCTAGTACGGGGTTTCAAACCCTCGGTACATTGTTTACTACTACCACTCACCTCGAACCGGTAGAAGCTTCAATCCGCCTTGCGCTTGCCTCGCAAATTAATCTCCTCGGATGCCAAATCTGCTCAAAATCATAAGGAGTGCATCAATATATGCTAATTTCACGCAATTCATTCGAAATAACCCAAATTATATCAAAACCCACAAGTTGTCAAAACCCGACTTTTGGTGCGCTTCTCGAAAAATTATAAAAGTTACATATTTGGAACCCTCGTCTCAATACGAGTCTAGGCATATCAAATTTACCAAATTCGGACTCCATTTGCCCGCTCAAATCGGTATTTTTCTTCAATTTAGGCCTAGGGCTCAAACCCACATTTAATCCTCCACTTTCATAGAAATACTCCATGATTTCATGATAAAAGCGTGTAATTAATCCACGAAACTTACCTCCGACAATATCCCGATGATCTCCCAGCTATTTCCCATCACTTTCTCACTCTAGAGCTCAACAATGGAGGGTTTTGCAAATGAACCCGTATGTGAAATGTTTCTGGTTTTAATTCACTGCCCGGGTCGATTGCTCTACGCGTTCGCGTTCCCTGCCACGCGTTCGCGATGCCCAGCCCGGATTAACCTTCGCGAACGCGACCTCCCCCAACGCGTTCGCGATGCACTAGCTCCCAGCCGCCTATGTTTCCTTCTACGCGTTCGCGATATCCCTCACGCGGACGCGATGCACACCCTAACAAACCTACGCGAACGCGTTCCAGCTCCACGCGAACGCGAAGCCTCCGATCCTGACCCTACGCGTTCGCATCCAGACCATCACGAATGCGATGCATACCCTTGCTGACCTTCACGGACGCGTGCCCTTCATCGCGAACGCGATGAAGGATTTCCTTCTGCAGACACAGCAGCAATGTAGCTGCTGTCTAAGGCCAAAAATGGTCCGTTTGGACCCCCCGAATTCATCCCGAGGCCCCCGGGACCGCAACGAAAACCACCAACATACTCCATAACATGATTCAAACTTGTTTCAATCATAAAAACACCATCCTAAACATCAAAATCACTAATTACACACGGATTCAAGCCTAAGTTTCTTCAAAACTTCCGAAATTGACATTCGATCAAAAACCCGGCCAAACGACTTCCGAATGACCTGAAATTTTGCAGGCACATCCAAAATCACCTAACGGAGCTACTGCAACTGTCGGAATTCCATTCCGACTCCCGGATCAAAATCTCACCAACCGTTCGGATTTCGCCAAAATTCAACCTTAGCCAATTCAAGCCTATTTCTACATCGGACCTCCAAATTCAATTCCGATCGCTCTCCTAGCTCACAAATGACCTCCCGGAGCTGACCGAATCATCAGAATTCGATTCCGAGCTCTCTAACTAAATAGTCAACTCCGGGTTGACTTTCCTTATTCAAGTTTCCTTCAAAAAGGCTATATGTCTCATTTTCAATCCAATTCACTCCTAACTCCCCCGATAGACTCTAACACTGATATAAAAGCAGGAAATATGCAATTACAACATAACGGGGTAGAAATTCCCGTGACGACGGGCCGGGTCGTCACATAATTCGAACTATATTTTATTTATTAAGAGATAAATTCTATACAGAAACTAACAATATTGAATCTGAATCATGAAAGTCGAACATGCAGAAAACTTAATTGACAAGACTATTTTTACTTTATTCTCAAGGACAAATTCATGTCACTAATCTGAACTCTTTAATAACTAATTGACAGGAGACTACTTTAAACATGTGAATTAGAACTAAACTAACGATTCAGTCATTTACGCCTAGCATTCAATTACCTAGGCTAAATTGACTCCTCGCATATACGTAATTACATTTAATCATTGAGTCTGGTTGTATGATATTACGAAAAACCAGTCTTAACTAAGCCATAATTTCGTTTCATTGTTATTGTTGAAGGACTTGTTTGGATCTAAGTGTCAAATACCAAATTAGATTACCTACATAAAACTAATTAAAGTTATTACTGCAAGCTTGTTGTTATCAATTCATGTCAGGATTAATTAACCTTATTTCATGATTATAACCTATTAAACTAGGTGATTTAGCTACTATAACTATACTACTACCATTTACTACTTATTTCATTGTTTTGTTCGAGTTTTCACTTATACATACAATGATATCCTAACGAATTACAAATCTAAATTAATACTAAACATCTAATTAGAAAAGAAAAATGGAGAGATTATAAAATGCTTTTAAACAAATTTCTGAGTCTTCAGTTCATCAAGCTTCAAAGTTACATACGAACAGGGATGTGTACCTGGTATTGAAAGGAATGGGAAGATGGTAAATAAATAGGGCAGTGAAAATACAGCAACAACAATAGTAACAACCAGCAGTAGCTTTAACACCTCAATCCCGAAAATCCCAGCAATAAGGAGAAAAACAAAAACCAGTAAAAAATAAAAAAAATAAAAAAAAATATTCCAGATTTTCTTTTTGTTTTGTCTTTCTAGCTTTGAACTCTTTTCAATTCTCAAAAGAAACTCTCAAAAACTGAATTTTTGTCTGCGTATACTTCTGTATCCAGAGTGTATATCGAATGTATACTACTCTTTTTTTTTTCCTTTTTTTTTCTTCTCTTCCTATTTTTTCCTCTCTTTTTTCCACCTCCTTTTTCGTAAATCTTCTCTTCTATTTATAGGCAAGAATTTCGAAAATTTTCAGATTTTTTATTAAAAATAAAATATTTTTTAATTAAAAAAAAATCCACTGATCCATGTTTTCCTCTCCTTGTTTTCTTCCTTGATTTTCTTGCCCCCACTACTTTATGTCATGTGATTATGATTATTTTTTGCTAAAAAATCTAAAATTTTCTTTTTGGGCCAAGGGGTTTTGGGTTGGATAAGGGTGCTTAGGATTGGGCTTGTAACTTAATTTGTAAGATGGCCCAATCCAAATTTTTCTATTTTGTTCTCCATTATTCAACTTTCTAATTAATAAAGCCCAAAATACTAAGATTAATTTATAAAAACTAAAATTATCTTGAAATACTAATTAACTTAGAATAATAATTGTCACCTAAATTTAGATGGTAATTAAAATACAATCACACAATTTGGACATTAAAGGCAAAAAAGCAAAAGATGCCTATTTTTTGTGATTTTCATTTTGTAAGATAAAATTAATTACTCCTAATTGTAGAATTAAATCCTAAATGCAAATGCGATATTTTTTTTTAATTTAACAAATAAATATTCACAAAAAATGACATTAAATTCGCAACAATTATAAATACAAAGAAAAAATTATTTTATTTGAATTTTGTGGGAATAACTCATATGTAGGGTAAAATCACGTGCTCACAAAATCTAAATTTAAACTTGACCCATCTTAACAATACTAATTAAATCTAAGTAGTGTATCCAAAGAATCGCATATCAAAATTAAAGAAAAAATCACATAATTAAATACTAAAATGTAATATACATTAACATTTTTCATTTATTTTATAAAAGACTCAGTTTAACAATTAATTCCAAATTGTCTAATTTAAAGTACTGAGTATATTTTTGTATTTTTCTATTTTAAACAAAAATGAACGTGCACACATAGACGCAAACATAAAGTCTACAAATATTGCAAACAACATAAAAGTATTTTATTTTAAAATTTTTGGGAGTAGTTCTCATCTAAGGCAAAAATCACATGCCCACACTTGCAATGGAAGGATTGAGCAGAATGTTGGACAAAGCAAAGCAGATGCAGTGGCTGAATGGCTTTAGTATGGAGATGACCCGCACAGTCAACATCTCACACTTGCTATACGCTGATGACACCCTGATTTTCTGTAGGGTAGATAAAAATCAGGTGCTCTATTTAAATTTGACTGTTCTTCCTTTTGAAGTTGTTTCAGGTTTACACATTAACATGCTCAAAAGTGTTATTTACCCCATAAATGAGGTACAAAACCTAAAAGAATTGGCAGAAATATTGGCCTGCAGCATTGGGACCTTCCCAACTACCTACCCGAGGCTCCCTTTAGGAGCTAAATTCAAATCAGAAGCTATATGGAGTAGGGTCATTGAAAAGATTGAGAAGAAGCTTGCTTCCTGGCAGTTGTAGTATTTATCTATGGGTGACAGACTGACTTTGATCAATAGCATCCTAGAGAGCATCCCCACCTACTATATGCAGTGAAAGCGCAAAAAATCTCTAAGGTTCGTTGGTTCTTTAAGCACAAAGAGCAAATAAAGCGTGAGCTTTAATGAAAAAGGCACAAGTGGAGAAAAAATAAAAATAAGTATATGTAGTCCAAGACTAATAATTATAAGAATGAATAACAAATTTATGGACAAAAAAATTGGAAAAATTTACGAGAAAGAGAAATATTAATTGTTTAGCATCACCTTTCAGGATTACACTCACTGGTAAAGAAACGTATGCCTTAGAGCCTTGACGAGACACTAAAGCGCACACAAAGTGAGGCGAAGCGCTCAATAAGTTTTGAGTCTTTCTTAAGGGCTTAAGCGAGCTTTAAGCACGTCTTTGACAACACTGACTATATATGTCATTATTTTCAATTAGTAAGGTTTTGAAACAACTTGATAAAATAAGAAGAAATTTTCTATAGGAAGGGAATAGCGGTGATAACAAACTTCACGTGGTTAAGTGGTCTAAAGTTTTATTACCAAAGCACCAAGGTGGACTGGTATCAAGGATTTAGCTTTACAGAATAAATTCTTATTAATGAAGTAGCTATGGAGGTACACTCAGGAGAATAACTGCTTGTGGAAGGAAGTTGTCAACACCAAACATGGTGCACATAACTACTAGTGCACTAAATAATCAAGAGCACCACATGGAAATGGAGTTTGGAAGCATATTTGTAAACTTTGGGAGGAGTTCTCACAGAATATGCACTTTGTAGTTGGATCATATCAAGTTCTGGAAGGATAAATGGCTGGGAAGCATAGCCTTAACGAATGCCTATCTTGCACTATATCAGATAGCCAAAGAGCCCGACTCAACAATGTGCCAGTACAGGGAAGACAACACTTGGAACATAATTTACTGAAGGAACCTACAAGATTGGAAATTTGAGGAATTGCCAAACTACTAGCCACTCTAAATAGCTTCTCAAGTAACCAATTAGCACCAGACCAACTCAATTGGGGAACTACATATGCAGGAAGATACTCAGTGAAAGCAACCTACAAGTTAGCCGTAACTCATCACTGACCAGTAGCCGTGGAAGCTAATTTGGAAAGTCAAACTACCACCTAAAGTTATCTACTTCAACTATACTGTACTTCATGGAGCTTGCCTAACACATGATAACTTGGCCAGAAGGAACTTCTCTATGGCCAGAGGAATGCAGAGTCACACAGTCACCTCTTTCTACATTGCACAATCGTAACATGTCTTTGGAATATGTTTTTATCTCTTTTTGGACTCAGATGGGTCATGCCACAAAACTTCAGGGAAGCTTTTAAGAGCTGGAGCCTTTGGAAAGTTGATAACTCTATCAGAAAAATATGAAAGATGATACCTATAGCCATTTCTTGGACTATATGGAATGAAAGGAATAGAAGGTGTTTTGATGGGATATCAACTTCTGTCTAGTCTCTCAAAGCTTTTTGCCTAGTGTATTTATTTAGTTGGGCTTATCTAGCCCCTGTAGATTCTCCTGATAGCTATCTGAACTGTGTTAGCTCCCTCGTACTAAGCTGATTTTTTTCCTTTTTGTATTGGAGCTAGCAATTGTCATTACTTTTGTAACTATTTTGCATCTACTTGATGCCATCAATGAAACCAATTACTTCATATAAAAAAAATTACAAGAGTTATTCCTTATTTATTTGGAGGAGAACTATGTCAACTTTCAAGCAAAATAAAACCACCAAACCCTTTTAGGTTAGATGCATTTGCTTTGGTATCTAGACAATTTAATGATATGAATTCAAGTCCCAACGCCTTTGTGATGACCCAAAGGGTCATCACTTATTTTATTAATCATTTCGAGCTTCTGAGGCCTTGAAAACTTCATTCCATGTTGCCTCGATTTACGTGCACAATCCGAGCATGTAGCCGGAAAGATTTTGTGATAGAAAATATGAATTCTATGAGAAATTTGGATAAAAATGATATTAATATTGATATGGTTGACTTCGGTCAACATTTTTGGTAAACGGATCCGGACCGAGATTGGATGGTCCCGAGAGGTCCGTAGGAAAATATGGGACTTGGACATGCGTCCGGAGTCGAATTCCGAGGCCTAGAGCCCAAGTTATGAATTTTTCTATGAAATTATTTTTGATGTAATTGTTAAAGGAAATGAATTAATTGACCTTGGTATCGGGCTCGTATTTTGGTTCCGACGCCCGGTACAAGTCTTAAATATTATATATGTGATTTCCGTAAAGTTTGGTGACATTCGGATGTCGTTTGAGATGTTTTGGACCTTGAGTTCCAAGTTTGAAAGTTTTGAAAACCAAAAGTATGAAAATCATGAATTTGAGGCTTGATTTGATGAAAACGATGTGATATTGGCGATGTGATCGCACGAAGAAGTTCATAATGTGTTTTTGAGGTTGTGTACATGTTTGGTTTGGAGCCCGGGGGCTCGGGTAAAGATTTGATAGGCCGTAGGATCAATTTCTGAATTTTTGCACTGCTGGTTTTTCACCCAGCTGTTGGCTTCGCAATTGCGAAGCATTTCTCGCAATTGCGAAGGGGGCAGATCAAGGAAGGGCTCGCAAATGCGAACCCTGATCGCAAATGCGAAGTCCCTCATGCCCAGCCTTGTTCGCAAATGCGAACAATTGTTCGCAAATGCGAACATCCCCTTGTCCCGCCTATGTTCGCAAATGCGAACAATAGTTCGCAAATGCGAACAATGCCCTTTATTGCCTGTGTTCGCAAATGCGAACATTAGTTCGCAAATGCGAACACTGCCCTTCCCAGCCTGGTTCGCAAATGCGAACATATGTTCGCAAATGCGAAGCCCCCAGATTTGCCTTGGCTTCTCAAATGCGAACAAAAGTTCGCAAATGCGAACTTCCCAGCCTTAGCTTATTTTTCAAACTTCAAAAATTGGTCGGGGTTCGCAATTGCGAACCCATGTTCGCAGATGCGAACACAGAGACCTGTAGAACACGATTTTCAGTCCATTTCTTCACTTTTTACAAAACAAAAACACCCATTTGCGATTCTTCACGGATTCCTTCTTCATCAAAACAATTGTAAGTCAATATTTACTTAATTCTTTCAATTCCTAACATCATTAAACATGTTTTTCAATAGAAATCAAAGGTTTTCATGGTAGAATTTCTTGTTTTTGTTAGAATATAGGGTTTTTCATAAATTGGGAAATTGGACCTCGAATTGAGGTCCGATTTTGAAACAAATCATATACATGAACTCGTGGGGGATGGGTAACCGGATTTTGGTCCTAACCCCGAGTTCCGACCATGTGGGCCCGGGGTTGAAATTCACTATTCCGGGAAAAATGTTGTAAAAGTTGTATTTGGTCTTAAGAATTAGTTTGTTGAGTAGTATTGATGATATTAAATCAATTGTGTATAGATACGATTGGATTGGAGCCAAAGTTGAAAGAAAAAGACATTTCCACGGATTGAATTGTTCATAAACATTCGAGGTTAGTGTTTGTTCTATCCTAGCTTGAGGGAATAGGATTATGTGTTATGTGTTATGTGATCGAGTGCGGTGTATGGGCTGTGGTGACGAGCATCCATACACTGGCGTCTAGTATGACCGTGAGTCGTTGAAAAATGATTATTTTGAGATATATTACGGATGAAATGTTATTGTTTTCCCTTGTTGGGACTTGTTGTGAAGATAATTATTGGTTGCCCTTGATGGGACGGTTTATGAATGAGGAAGAGTGATAATGCACGAAGGGTGATGCCGTACCATGTTTATTTATTTATGCACGAAGGTTAATGCCGCGCCATGTTTTATTGATTATGCACGAAGGATCATGCCGTGCCCTGTTATTGAACCATGTACGAAGGATCATGCCGTACTATGAATGTGAGGATGAGAGTAAAAGCACGAAGGGTGATGCCGTGTACTTTATTTGCTTATTGGTGAGGATGAGAGTAAAAGCACGAAGGGTGATGCCGTGCAACTGCTTGCTATTCCTTGACTTGATATTACTTGTGTTTCCATTATACTTTGTTTTTCCTTGTGAATTTATTAACTGGTGTTAATTGCTGAATTCTTTGAGATATTCTTTATTGTGTTATTACCTGGTTATTTCTTGTTATTCTGTGGTATACATATATATTGAGTTGCACAGGTTTATGTGGGTGTCCTGGTCCTATGCTTGTCACTACTTCGCCGGGATAGGCCAGGCACTTACCAGCACATGGGGTCGGTTGTGCTGATACTACACTTCGTGCGTTTTTGCACAGGTCCAGGTTACGATCAGGAGCAGCAGCAGTAAATCGATTGCGTGGGAGTTGATCACATTTGAGACCGAGGTAGCTTGCAGACGTCCGCAGGCCCGGCGTCTCTCTCTTTATTTATGTTACTAGCTGTAGTCTCTTTGTTCCGAGACAAACGGAATTATGTTATATTTCTTTCAAACTTTTATGTGTAGTATTCCATAATAGTTCGTGAGTTGGTGACTCCACGTCTTGGGTAGAGAATTTCAGTATGATTTTTACCTTGTAACTAGTCGTTTCTAATTCGATAAAGTATTCCGCACATATTTAATTAAAGTTATGGTTTGTTGATAAATAAATTATGAATTGTATTAAAAACAGGATAGTATGAATACAGTGGCTTGCCTAGCTATCACGAGTAGGCGCCATCACGATCCCGATGTTGGGGGAAAATCCGGGTCGTGACAAGTTGGTATCGAGCTCTAGGTTACATAGGTCTCACCACTCACGAACAAGCTTAGTAGAGTTTGAGAGGTAGGTACGGAGACGTCCGTACTTGTCCTCCAAAGTCTATTGAGTTAGGAAAGAGTCTCTCATTTGTTCTTTCTTGTCGTGCGACTTGTTCCTCAATTACCGATTGAATTTCTATTCTGTCTTTTCGCGGATGGTGAGGACACGCGCTTCTTGTTCCGCTCGACCGGCGGCCCGAGCCCCGGGCGGCTCCCGTGGGGGCGGGGGCCAAGGCCGTATCGGAGGTCGTGGTAGTGGTAGAGCTCAGCCCCGGCAGCTACTCGAGAGGTGGAGCCTCATATTGAGATTGACGAGGAGGTTCCGGTCCCAGCAGCTCCAATGGGCCCAGCTCGGGTCCCGGGAGAGGCTTTATTTACCCGGATCTCCGGGATGCTTTGGTCGGAATACGGGATTTATGGACGGTATTGCCGGAGCGGGCTTATTATCGGTTGCACCGGCCGCTTCTCGGGCTGGAGGAGGGGCCCAGACTCTATTGCTCGTACTCCGGAGCCGGTAGCTCCTCGGCCTCAGGCACCGGTGGTTCGGCCAGCTGTGGCCACTCAGTCAGGTACCACGGCTCATGCCAGTGATGGAGCGGCCATGACTTCGATTCGTTATGGAGGCTTGATCGGTTCTCCAAGCTATTTACCACTACATTTAGTGGAGCCGCATCAGAGGATCCTCGGGACTTCTTATTCAGCTACCATGAGATTCTCAAGACTATGGGGATCGTGGAGTCAAATGGAGTTGACTTCGGTACATTCAGACTTGCAGGATCCGCCAAGACTTGGTGGAGAGATTATTGCTTGACTCGACCAGCGGGGTCCCCAGCTTTATCATGGGATCAGTTTGCGGAACTATTTATGGAGAAGTTTCTCCCTGCTACTCGGCGGGATGTACTTCGGAGGCAGTTTGAGCGCCTCCATCAGGGCACTATGACGATTACACAGGTATGAGACGAGATTTATCGACTTGGCTCGTCATGCGGTGGTGATACTTCCCACGGAGCGGGAGAGGGTCCGCAGATTTATAGATGGGCTTAATCAGCCGATTAGACTCCAGATGGCTATGGGCGTGGGGAGTGACATATCATTTCAGGAGGCAGCCAATGCAGCACGCATAGTTGAGATGGCTCTTGCTAGGGGAGGCGGTTATTCTTCGGATAAGAGGCCTCGTCATTCAGGCAGGTTTGGTGGTTCTTCCTCTGGTGGCAGAGAATCCTTTGATAGAGGCCAGTCTTCCAGGCCTTTTCATTCCGCCCTTCAGGCTTCACAGGGTGGACCGGGTGATCGTGGTTTTCGGGGGCATTATTCAAACCAGCCTCCTATTAATGCTCAGCCTCTTCAGAGTGTTCGTGGAGGCCATTCAGGTCGTTAGGGCCAGCAGCCCTATCATTATAAGAGTTGCTACGGTTGTGGTGACCCAGGTCATTTTATCAGGTATTGCCCTCGAGCAGTGGGCAACTCTCAACAACGGGGTCCTCGTCCTATGATTCAGGCCCCAGCTGACCCTCAGCCTGCCCAGCCAGCCAGAGGCGGGGGTAGAGATTATAGAGGTGAAGGTCGAGACCGTAGAGGTGGAGACCGTCCAGCCAGAGGTAGAGGTCAGCCAGTTGATGGTCGTCCTAGAGACGTAGCTCAGAGGGGAGGTGCAGATCCCCGATTCTATGCTTTACCAGCCAGGCCAGAGGCAGAGGCATCAGATGCCGTGATTACAGGTACTATTCTTGTGTGTGGCAGAGGTGCTTCAGTATTATTTGACCCTGGATCTACATATTCCTATGTGTCTTCCTACTTCGTACCGTATTTGGCCGTGCCCAACTATGCTCTGGATATTCCGGTTTATGTGGCTACACCAGTGGGTGACTCCATTGTAGTCGATCGGGTGCATCGTTCGTGCGTAGTTATATTTGGGGGTCTTGAGACCCGTGTTGATCTGTTGCTTTTGGACATGGTAGATTTTGATGTCATATTGGGGATGGACTGGTTGTCCCCATACCATGCTATTCTTGATTGCCATGCTAAGACTGTCACCTTAGCCTTGCCAGAATCACCCCGATTAGAGTGGAAGGGTACCTCAAGCCACTCCGTTCGCATTGTTATTTCCTATGTTAAGGCTCGACGTATGGTCGAGAAGGGGTGTCTAGCTTATCTGTCTTATGTTCGTGATTCCAGCGCAGAAGTTCCTTCCATTGAGTCAGTCCCTATTGCACGGGAGTTCCCTGAGGTTTTTCCTTCAGAACTGCCGGGCATGCCACCCGACAAGGATATTGATTTCTGCATTGATCTGGCACCGGGCACTCAGCCCATCTCTATCCCACCATATCGTATGGCCCCACCGGAGCTAAAAGAGTTGAAAGATCAGTTGCAGGACCTTCTTGAGAAAGGCTTTATCAGGCCCAGTGTTTCCCCCTAGGGAGCACCTGTATTATTTGTAAAGAAGAAAGATGGCTCGATGCGGATGTGTATTGATTACCGGCAATTAAACAAAGTGACAATAAAGAATAAGTATCCACTGCTGAGGATTGATGATTTGTTTGACCAGCTCCAGGGAGCGAGGGTATTCTCTAAGATAGACTTGAGGTCAGGCTACCATCAGCTGAAGATCAGGGCGGCTGACATTCCTAAGACGGCCTTTCGCTCTAGATATGGGCATTATGAGTTCTTGGTCATGTCCTTCGGGTTGACCAATGCCCCAGCAGCATTCATGGAGTTGATGAATCGGGTATTCAGGCCTTACTTAGATCTGTTCGTGATAGTCTTCATAGATGACATCCTGGTGTACTCCCGCAGCCAGGAAGAGCACGAGCAGCACCTCAGAGTGGTTCTTCAGACTCTGAAAGATAACCGACTATATGCCAAATTTTCTAAATGTGAGTTCTGGCTGAGTTCGGTAGCATTTCTGGGTCACATTGTATCAGTGGAAGGTATTCAGGTAGACCCAAAGAAGATTGAGGCAGTCCAGAATTGGCCTCGACCAGCTTCAGTGGCTGAGATCCGGAGTTTCTTGGGGTTAGCAGGTTACTACCGTCGATTTGTAGAGGGGTTTTCTTCTATTGCAGCCCCGATGACCAGGTAAACCCAGAAGAGTGCCCACTTCCAGTGGTAAGATGAGTGTGAGGCGAGATTTCAGAAACTCAAGACAGCTTTGACTACAACACCAGTGCTGATACTACCTACGGGTGCAAGGCCTTATACAGTTTACTGTGACGCGTCCCGTACAGGGCTTGGAGTGGTATTGATGCACGATGGTAAGGTTATTGCGTATGCTTCGAGGCAGTTGAAAATACATGAGAATAATTATCTAGTTCATGATCTTGAGTTGGCAGCGGTGGTTCATGCCTTAAAGATCCGGAGGCATTATCTATATGGTGTGACATGTGAGGTGTACATCTGATCACAAAAGCCTACGGTACTTGTTCAAACAGAAGGAGTTGAATCTACGACAGCGGAGATGGTTAGAGTTGCTAAAAGACTATGATGTTACTATCTTATATCACCCAGGTAAGGCCAATGTGGTGGCCGATGCTTTGAGTAGAAAGTATGCCAGCATGGGTAGTCTTGCATACATTCCGGTCAGTGAGAGACCATTAGCTCTAGATGTCCAGGCCTTAGCCAACCGGTTCGTGAGATTAGACATTTCTGAGCCTAGCAGAGTGTTAGCCTGCACGGTCGCTCGTTCTTCTTTATTAGAGCGTATCCATGAGAGGCAATTTGATGATCCTCATTTGCGTGAGTTGAGAGATACAATACAGCGGGGAGGTGCCACACAGGTAAATCTAGATGATGATGGGGTATTGAAATTGCGGGGTCGAGTTTGTGTGCCCAATGTCGAAGGGATTCGAGAGTTGATCTTAGCAGAGGCCCATAGTTCGCGGTATTTGATTCACCCGGGCGCCGCGAAGATGTACCAGGACTTACGGCAACACTATTGGTGGCGCAGAATGAAGAAAGATATCGTTGCGTATGTCGCTCGGTGTCTAAATTGTCAGTAGGTGAAATATGAGCACCAGAGACCTGGTGGTGTATTCCAGAGGATTGAAATTCCCGAGTGGAAATGGGAGCGGATCACTATGGACTTCGTTACTGGACTTCCTTTGACTCGGATGAAATTTGATGCTATTTGGGTCATTGTTGATAGGCTGACCAAGTCAGCACACTTTATTCCAGTATCTGTCTCCTACTCATCGGAGAGGTTAGCAGAGGTTTACATTAGGGAGATTATTCGTCTCCATGGAGTGCCAGTATCTATTATCTCTGATCGGGGAATGCAGTTTACCTCGCGGTTCTGGAGAGCGGTCCAGCAGGAGTTAGGCACCCAGGTTCAGTTGAGTACAGCATTTCATCCTCAGATGGATGGCCAGTCCGAGAGGACTATTCAGATACTTGAGGACATGCTTCGAGCCTGTGTTATTGATTTCGGAGGCTCGTGGGACCGGTTTCTACCATTAGCAGAGTTCGCCTACAATAACAGTTACCAATCTAGCATCCAGATGGCTCCGTATGAGGCGTTGTATGGTAGGCGATGTCGATCACCGGTTGGATGGTTTGAACCGGGAGAGGCTCGGTTGTTGGGTACAGACTTAGTCCAGGAGGCCTTGGATAAGGTCAAGACTATTCAGGAGAGATTGCGTTCAGCTCAGTCCAGGCAGAAAACTTATGCGGATCGTAAAGTTCGAGATGTGGATTTCATGGTTGGTGAACGAGTATTGCTCCGAGTGTCGCCTATGAAGGGCGTGATGAGGTTCGGGAAGAAGGGCAAGCTCAGCCCTAGGTATATTGGTCCATTTGAGATTCTAGACGGAGTGGGAGGGGTGGCTTACAGATTAGCTTTGCCGCCTAGCTTATCAGCCGTGCATCCAGTTTTTTACGTATCTATGCTTCGGAGATACCACGGCGATCCCACACATGTGTTAGACTTCAGTACTGTCCAATTGGACAATGATCTATCTTACGAGGAGGAGCCGGTGGCTATTCTAGACCGACGGGTTCGACAGTTGAGGTCGAAGAGTTATCCTTCTGTGCGTGTTCAGTGGAGAGGTCAGCTTCCTGAGGCATCGACCTGGGAGTCCGAGTCTGATATGCGGAGCCGCTACCCACACTTGTTTCCTGACTCATGTACTTCTTTATTTTGTCCGTTCGAGGATGAACGGTTGTTTTAGAGGTGGAGATTGTGACGACCCAAAGGGTCATCACTTATTTTATTAATCATTTCGAGCTTCTGAGGCCTTAAAAACCTCATTCCATGTTGCCTCGATTTACGTGCACAATCCGATCATGTAGCCGGAAAGATTTTATGATAGAAAATATGAATTCTATGAGAAATTTGGATAAAAATGATATTAATATTGATATGGTTGACTTCGATCAACATTTTTGGTAAACGGATCCGGACCCGAGATTGGATGGTCCCGAGAGGTCCATAGGAAAATATGGGACTTGGACATGCGTCCGAAGTCGAATTCTGAGGCCTAGAGCCCAAGTTATGAATTTTTCTATGAAATTGTTTTTGATGTAATTGTTAAAGGAAATGAATTAATTGACCTTGGTATCGGGCTCGTATTTTGGTTCCGACGCCCGGTACAAGTCTTAAATATTATATATGTGATTTCTGTAAAGTTAGGTGACATTCGGATGTCGTTTGAGATGTTTTGGACCTTGAGTTCCAAGTTTGAAAGTTTTGAAAACCAAAAGTATGAAAATCATGAATTTGAGGCTTGATTTGATGAAAATGATGTGATATTGGCGATGTGATCGCACGAACAAGTTCATAATGTGTTTTTGAGGTTGTGTACATGTTTGGTTTGGAGCCCGGGGGCTCGGGTAAAGATTTGATAGGCCGTTGGATGAAATTCTGAATTTTTGCACTGCTGGTTTTTCACCCAGCTGTTGGCTTCGCAATTGCGAAGTATTTCTCGCAATTGCGAAGGGGGCAGTACAAGGCAGGGCTCGCAAATGCGAACCCTGATCGCAAATGCGAAGCCCCTCATGACCCAGCCTTGTTCGCAAATGCGAACACGCAAATGCGAACATCCCCTTGTCCTGCCTATGTTCGCAAATGCGAACAATAGTTCGCAAATGTGAACAATGCCCTTTACTGCCTGTGTTCGCAAATGCGAACATTAGTTCGCAAATGCAAACACTACCCTTTCCAGCCTAGTTCGCAAATGCGAACATATGTTCGCAAATGCGAAC